>CAKAJA020000544.1:0-479550 GCA_916610235.2 Lasioglossum morio
ACGTTATGCGTTATGCGTTGTGCTTTATGCGTTATGCATTATGCGTTATGCGTGATCTGACATGCGTTATGCGTTATGCGTTATGCGTTATGCCTTATGCCTTATGGTTTGCGTTATGCGTTATGCGTTATGCGTTATGCGTTATGCGTTATGCGTTATGCGTTATGCGTTATGCGTTATGCGTTATACGGTATGCGTTATGCGTTATACGTTTTGCGTTATGCGTTATGCGTTATGCGTTATGCGTTATGCGTTTTGCATTATGCGTTATACGGTATACGTTATGCGTTATACGTTATGCGTTATGCGTTATGCGTTATGCTTTATGCGTTATGCATTATGCGTTATGCGAGATCTGACATGCGGTATGCGTTATGCGTTATGCGTTATGCCTTATGCCTTATGGTTTGCGTTATGCGTCATGCGTTATGCGTTATGCATAATGCGTTATACGTTATGTATTATGCGTTATGCCTTATGCGTTATGCGATAAGCGTCATGCATCAAGCCTTATGCGTTATGCGATATGCGATATGCGTCATGCATCAAGCCTTATGCGTTATGGGTTATGCGTTAACGTTATGCGTTTTGCGTTAAGCGTTATGCGTTATGCGTTATGCGTTACGCGTTATGCGTTATGCGTTATGCGTTATGCGTTATGCGTTATGCGTTATGCGTTATGCGTTATGCATTATGCGTTATGCGTGATCTGACATGCGTTATGCGTTATGCGTTATGCGTTATGCGTTATGCGTTATGCGTTATGAGTTATGCGTTATGCGTTATGCGTTATGCGTTAAGCGTTATGCGTTTTGCGTTATGCGTTATGCTTTCTGCGTTATGCGTTATGCGATATGCGTTATGGGTTATGCTTCATGCGTTATGCGTTATGCGTTATGCTTTATGCTTTATGCGTTATGCGTTACTAGTTATGAGTTATGAGTTATGCGTTATGCGTGATCCGTTATGCGTTAAGCGTTATGCGTTATGCGTTATGCGTTATGCGTAATGCGTTATGCGTTATGCGTTATGCGTTATGCGTTATGCGTTATGCGTTATGCGTTATGCGTTATGCGTTATGCGTTATGCGTTATACGGTATGCGTTATGCGTTATGCGATATGCGTTATGCGTTATGCGATATGCGTTATGCGTTATTCGTTATGAGTAATGAGTTATAAGTTATGCGTTATGCGTTATGCTTTATGCGTTATGCGTTATGAGTTATGCCTTATGCGTTATGCGTTATGCGTTATGCGTTATGCGTTATGCGTTATGCGTTATGCGTTATGCGTTATACGTTATGCGTTATGCGTTATGCGTTATGCGTTATGCGTTATACGGTATGCGTTATGCGTTATACGTTATGCGTTATGCGTTATGCGTTATGCGTTATGCGTTATGCGTTATACGGTATGCGTTTTGCGTTATACGTTTTGCGTTATGCGTTATGCGTTATGCGTTATGCGTTATGCGTTATGCGTTATGCGTTATGCGTTATGCGTTATGCGTCATGCGTTATGCGTTATGCGTTATGCGTTGTGCGTTATACGTTTGCGTTATGCGTTATGCATTATGCGTTATACGGTATACGTTATGCGTTATACGTTATGCGTTATGCGTTATGCGTTGTGCTTTATGCGTTATGCATTATGCGTTATGCGTGATCTGACATGCGTTATGCGTTATGCGTTATGCCTTATGCCTTATGGTTTGCGTTATGCGTTATGCGTTATGCGTTATGCGTTATGCGTTATGCGTTATGCGTAATGCGTTATGCGTTATGCGTTATGCGTTATGCGTTATGCGTTATGCGTTATGCGTTATGCGTTATGCGTTATGCGTTATGCGTTTTGTGTTATGCGTTATGCGTTATGCGTTATGCGTTATGCGTTATGCGTTATGCGTTATGCGTTATGCGTTATGCGTTATGCGTTATGCGTTATGCGTTATGCGTTATGCGTTATGCGTTATGCGTTATGCGTTATGCGTTATGCGTTATGCGTTATGCGTTATGCGTAATGCGTTATGCGTTATACGGAATGCGTTATGCGGTATACGTTATACGTTATGCGTTATGCGTTATGCGTTATGCGTTATGCGTTATACGGTATGCGTTATGCGTTATACGTTTTGTGTTATGCGTTATGCGTTATGCGTTATGCGTTATGCGTTATGCGTTATGCGTTATGCGTTATGCGTTTTGCATTATGCGTTATACGGTATACGGTATGCGTTATACGTTATGCGTTATGCGTTATGCGTTATGCGTTATGCGTTATGCGTTATGCGTTATGCGTTATGCGTTATGCGTTATGCGTTATATGTTATGCGTTATGCGTTATGCGTTGTGCGTTATACGTTTGCGTTATGCGTTATGCGTTATATGGTATGCGTTATGCGGTATACGTTATACGTTATGCGTTATGCGTTATGCGTTATGCGTTATGCGTTATACGGTATGCGTTATGCGTTATACGTTTTGTGTTATGCGTTATGCGTTATGCGTTATGCGTTATGCGTTATGCGTTATGCGTTATGCGTTATGCGTTATGCGTTATGCGTTATGCGTAATGCGTTATGCGTTATGCGTTATGCGTTATGCGTTATGCGTTATGCGTTATGCGTTATGCGTTATGCGTTATGCGTTATGCGTTATGCGTTTTGCATTATGCGTTATACGGTATACGTTATGCGTTATACGTTATGCGTTATGCGTTATGCGTTATGCTTTATGCGTTATGCATTATGCGTTATGCGTGATCTGACATGCGGTATGCGTTATGCGCTATGCGTTATGCCTTATGGTATGCGTTATGCGTCATGCGTTATGCGTTATGGTTAATGCGTTATACGTTATGTATTATGCGTTGTGCCTTATGCGTTATGCGATAAGCGTCATGCATCAAGCCTTATGCGTTATGCGATATGCGATATGCGTCATGCATCAAGCCTTATGCGTTATGGGTTATGCGTTAACGTTATGCGTTTTGCGTTATGCGTTATGCGTTATGCGTTATGCGTTATGCGTTATGCGTTATGCGTTATGCGTTATGCGTTATGCGTTATGCGTTATGCGTTATGCGTTATGCGTTATGCGTTATGCGTTATGCGTTATGCGTTATGCGTTATGCGTTATGCGTTATATGTTATGCGTTATGCGTTATGCGTTGTGCGTTATACGTTTGCGTTATGCGTTATGCGTTATACGGTATGCGTTATGCGTTATGCGTTATGCGTTATGCGTTATGCGTTATGCGTTATGCGTTTTGCATTATGCGTTATACGGTATACGTTATGCGTTATACGTTATGCGTTATGCGTTATGCGTTATGCTTTATGCGTTATGCATTATGCGTTATGCGTGATCTGACATGCGGTATGCGTTATGCGTTATGCGTTATGCCTTATGCCGTATGGTTTGCGTTATGCGTCATGCGTTATGCGTTATGCATAATGCGTTATACGTTATGTATTATGCGTTATGCCTTATGCGTTATGCGATAAGCGTCATGCATCAAGCCTTATGCGTTATGCGATATGCGATATGCGTCATGCATCAAGCCTTATGCGTTATGGGTTATGCGTTAACGTTATGCGTTTTGCGTTATGCGTTATGCGTTATGCGTTACGCGTTATGCGTTATGCGTTATGCGTTATGCGTTATGCGTTATGCGTTATGCGTTATGCGTTATGCGTTATGCGTTATGCGTTATGCATTATGCGTTATGCGTGATCTGACATGCGTTATGCGTTATGCGTTATGCGTTATGCGTTATGCGTTATGCGTTATGAGTTATGCGTTATGCGTTATGCGTTATGCGTTAAGCGTTATGCGTTTTGCGTTATGCGTTATGCTTTCTGCGTTATGCGTTATGCGATATGCGTTATGGGTTATGCTTCATGCGTTATGCGTTATGCGTTATGCTTTATGCTTTATGCGTTATGCGTTACTAGTTATGAGTTATGAGTTATGCGTTATGCGTGATCCGTTATGCGTTAAGCGTTATGCGTTATGCGTTATGCGTTATGCGTTATGCGTTATGCGTTATGCGTTATGCGTTATGCGTTATGCGTTATGCGTTATGCGTTATGCGTTATGCGTTATACGGTATGCGTTATGCGTTATGCGATATGCGTTATGCGTTATGCGTTATGCGTTATGCGTTATGCGTTATTCGTTATGAGTAATGAGTTATAAGTTATGCGTTATGCGTTATGCTTTATGCGTTATGCGTTATGAGTTATGCGTTATGCGTTATGCGTTATGTGTTATGCGTTATGCGTTATGCGTTATGCGTTATGCGTTATGCGTTATGCGTTATACGTTATGCGTTATGAGTTATGCGTTATGGGTTATGCGTTATGCGTTATGCGTTATGCGTTATGCGTTATGCGTTATGCGTTATGCGTTATGCGTTATGCGTTATGCGTTATACGTTATGCGTTATGCGTTATGCGTTATGCGTTATGCGTTATACGGTATGCGTTATGCGTTATACGTTATGCGTTATGCGTTATGCGTTATGCGTTATGCGTTATACGGTATGCGTTTTGCGTTATACGTTTTGCGTTATGCGTTATGCGTTTTGCGTTATGCGTTATGCGTTATGCGTTATGCGTTATGCGTTATGCGTTATGCGTTATGCGTTATGCGTCATGCGTTATGCGTTATGCGTTATGCGTTGTGCGTTATACGTTTGCGTTATGCGTTATGCATTATGCGTTATACGGTATACGTTATGCGTTATACGTTATGCGTTATGCGTTATGCGTTGTGCTTTATGCGTTATGCATTATGCGTTATGCGTGATCTGACATGCGTTATGCGTTATGCGTTATGCGTTATGCCTTATGCCTTATGGTTTGCGTTATGCGTTATGCGTTATGCGTTATGCGTTATGCGTTATGCGTTATGCGTTATACGGTATGCGTTATGCGTTATACGTTTTGTGTTATGCGTTATGCGTTATGCGTTATGCGTTATGCGTTATGCGTTATGCGTTATGCGTTATGCGTTATGCGTTATGCGTTATGCGTAATGCGTTATGCGTTATGCGTTATGCGTTATGCGTTATGCGTTATGCGTTATGCGTTATGCGTTATGCGTTATGCGTTTTGTGTTATGCGTTATGCGTTATGCGTTATGCGTTATGCGTTATGCGTTATGCGTTATGCGTTATGCGTTATGCGTTATGCGTTATGCGTTATGCGTTATGCGTTATGCGTTATGCGTTATGCGTTATGCGTTATGCGTTATGCGTTATGCGTTATGCGTTATGCGTTATGCGTTATGCGTTATGCGTAATGCGTTATGCGTTATACGGAATGCGTTATGCGGTATACGTTATACGTTATGCGTTATGCGTTATGCGTTATGCGTTATGCGTTATACGGTATGCGTTATGCGTTATACGTTTTGTGTTATGCGTTATGCGTTATGCGTTATGCGTTATGCGTTATGCGTTATGCGTTTTGCATTATGCGTTATACGGTATACGGTATGCGTTATAGGTTATGCGTTATGCGTTATGCGTTATGCGTTATGCGTTATGCGTTATGCGTTATGCGTTATGCGTTATGCGTTATGCGTTATGCGTTATGCGTTATGCGTTATGCGTTATATGTTATGCGTTATGCGTTATGCGTTGTGCGTTATACGTTTGCGTTATGCGTTATGCGTTATACGGTATGCGTTATGCGGTATACGTTATACGTTATGCGTTATGCGTTATGCGTTATGCGTTATGCGTTATACGGTATGCGTTATGCGTTATACGTTTTGTGTTATGCGTTATGCGTTATGCGTTATGCGTTATGCGTTATGCGTTATGCGTTATGCGTTATGCGTTATGCGTTATGCGTTATGCGTTATGCGTTATGCGTTATGCGTTATGCGTTATGCGTTATGCGTTATGCGTTATGCGTTATGCGTTATGCGTTATGCGTTATGCGTTATGCGTTTTGCATTATGCGTTATACGGTATACGTTATGCGTTATACGTTATGCGTTATGCGTTATGCGTTATGCTTTATGCGTTAGGCATTATGCGTTATGCGTGATCTGACATGCGGTATGTTTTATGCGTTATGCGTTATGCCTTATGGTTTGCGTTATGCGTCATGCGTTATGCGTTATGGATAATGCGTTATACGTTATGTATTATGCGTTATGCCTTATGCGTTATGTGATAAGCGTCATGCATCAAGCCTTATGCGTTATGCGATATGCGATATGCGTCATGCATCAAGCCTTATGCGTTATGGGTTATGCGTTAACGTTATGCGTTTTGCGTTATGCGTTATGCGTTATGCGTTATGCGTTATGCGTTATGCGTTATGCGTTATGCGTTATGCGTTATGCGTTATGCGTTATATGTTATGCGTTATGCGTTATGCGTTATGCGTTTTGCATTATGCGTTATACGGTATACGTTATGCGTTATACGTTATGCGTTATGCGTTATGCGTTATGCTTTATGCGTTATGCATTATGCGTTATGCGTTGTGCGTTATACGTTTGCGTTATGCGTTATGCGTTATACGGTATGCGTTATGCGTTATGCGTTATGCGTTATGCGTTATGCGTTTTGCGTTATGCGTTATGCGTTATGCGTTGTGCGTTATACGTTTGCGTTATGCGTTATGCGTTATACGGTATGCGTTATGCGTTATGCGTTATGCGTTATGCGTTATGCGTTTTGCATTATGCGTTATACGGTATACGTTATGCGTTATACGTTATGCGTTATGCGTTATGCGTGATCTGACATGCGGTATGCGTTATGCGTTATGCGTTATGCCTTATGCCTTATGGTTTGCGTTATGCGTCATGCGTTATGCGTTATGCATAATGCGTTATACGTTATGTATTATGCGTTATGCCTTATGCGTTATGCGATAAGCGTCATGCATCAAGCCTTATGCGTTATGCGATATGCGATATGCGTCATGCATCAAGCCTTATGCGTTATGGGTTATGCGTTAACGTTATGCGTTTTGCGTTATGCGTTATGCGTTATGCGTTACGCGTTATGCGTTATGCGTTATGCGTTATGCGTTATGCGTTATGCGTTATGCGTTATGCGTTATGCGTTATGCGTTATGCATTATGCGTTATGCGTGATCTGACATGCGTTATGCGTTATGCGTTATGCGTTATGCGTTATGCGTTATGAGTTATGCGTTATGCGTTATGCGTTATGCGTTAAGCGTTATGCGTTTTGCGTTATGCGTTATGCTTTCTGCGTTATGCGTTATGCGATATGCGTTATGGGTTATGCTTCATGCGTTATGCGTTATGCGTTATGCTTTATGCTTTATGCGTTATGCGTTACTAGTTATGAGTTATGAGTTATGCGTTATGCGTGATCCGTTATGCGTTAAGCGTTATGCGTTATGCGTTATGCGTTATGCGTTATGCGTTATGCGTTATGCGTTATGCGTTATGCGTTATGCGTTATGCGTTATGCGTTATACGGTATGCGTTATGCGTTATGCGATATGCGTTATGCGTTATGCGTTATGCGTTATGCGTTATGCGTTATTCGTTATGAGTAATGAGTTATAAGTTATGCGTTATGCGTTATGCTTTATGCGTTATGCGTTATGAGTTATGCGTTATGCGCTATGCGTTATGCGTTATGCGTTATGCGTTATGCGTTATGCGTTATGCGTTATGCGTTATGCGTTATGCGTTATACGTTATGCTTTATGCGTTATGCGTTATGCGTTATGCGTTATACGGTATGCGTTATGCGTTATACGTTATGCGTTATGCGTTATGCGTTATGCGTTATGCGTTATGCGTTATACGGTATGCGTTATGCGTTATACGTTTTGCGTTATGCGTTATGCGTTATGCGTTATGCGTTATGCGTTATGCGTTATGCGTTATGCGTTATGCGTTATGCGTTATGCGTCATGCGTTATGCGTTATGCGTTATGCGTTGTGCGTTATACGTTTGCGTTATGCGTTATGCATTATGCGTTATACGGTATACGTTATGCGTTATGCGTTATGCGTTGTGCTTTATGCGTTATGCATTATGCGTTATGCGTGATCTGACATGCGTTATGCGTTATGCGTTATGCCTTATGCCTTATGGTTTGCGTTATGCGTTATGCGTTATGCGTTATGCGTTATGCGTTATGCGTTATGCGTTATGCGTTATGCGTTATGCGTTATGCGTTATGCGTTATGCGTTATGCGATATGCGTTATGCGTTGTGCGTTATACGTTTGCGTTATGCGTTCTGCATTATGCGTTATACGGTATACATTATGCGTTATACGTTATGCGTTATGCGTTATGCGTTATGCGTTATGCTTTATGCGTTATGCATTATGCGTTATGCGTGATCCGACATGCGTTATGCGTTATGCGTTATGCGTTATGCTTTATGCCTTATGGTTTGCGTTATGCGTTATGCGTTATGCATAATGCGTTATACGTTATGTATTATGCGTTATGCCTTATGCGTTATGCGATAAGCGTCATGCATCAAGCCTTATGCGTTATGCGATATGCGATATGCGTGATCCGTTATGTGTTTGGCGATATACGTTTTGCGGTATTCGTTATGCGTTATGCGTTATCCGTTGTTCGTTATGCGTTATGCGTTGTGCGTTATACGTTTGCGTTATGCGTTATGCGTTATGCGTTATGCGTTATGCGTTATGCGTTATGCGTTATGCGTCATGCGTTAACGTTATGCGTTTTGCGTTATGCGTTATGCGTTATGCGTTATGCGTTATGCGTTATGCGTTATGCGTTATGCGTTATGCGTTATCCGTTGTTCGTTATGCGTTATGCGTTGTGCGTTAAACGTTTGCGTTATGCGTTATGCGTTATGCGTTATACGGTATGCGTTATGCGTTATACGTTATGCGTTATTCGTTATGCGGTATGCGTTATGCGTTATGTGTTATGCGTTATGCTATATGCGTTATGCGTTATGAGTTACACGTTATGCGTTATGCGTTATGCGTTATGCGTTAGGGGTTATGCGTTATGCGTTATGCGTTATGCGTTATGCGTTATGCGTTATGCGTTAGGGGTTATGCGTTATGCGTTATGCGTTATGCGTTATGCGTTATGCGTTATGCGTTAGGGGTTATGCGTTATGCGTTATGCGTTATGCGTTATGCGTTATGCGTTATGCGTTATGCGTTATGCGTTATGCGTTATGCGTTATGCGTTATGCGTTATGCGTTATGCGTTATGCGTTATGCGTTATGCGTTATGCGTTATGCGTTATGCGTAATGCGTTATGCGTTATACGGAATGCGTTATGCGGTATACGTTATACGTTATGCGTTATGCGTTATGCGTTATGCGTTATGCGTTATACGGTATGCGTTATGCGTTATACGTTTTGTGTTATGCGTTATGCGTTATGCGTTATGCGTTATGCGTTATGCGTTATGCGTTATGCGTTATGCGTTTTGCATTATGCGTTATACGGTATACGGTATGCGTTATACGTTATGCGTTATGCGTTATGCGTTATGCGTTATGCGTTATGCGTTATGCGTTATGCGTTATGCGTTATGCGTTATGCGTTATATGTTATGCGTTATGCGTTATGCGTTTTGCGTTATACGTTTGCGTTATGCGTTATGCGTTATACGGTATGCGTTATGCGGTATACGTTATACGTTATGCGTTATGCGTTATGCGTTATGCGTTATGCGTTATACGGTATGCGTTATGCGTTATACGTTTTGTGTTATGCGTTATGCGTTATGCGTTATGCGTTATGCGTTATGCGTTATGCGTTATGCGTTATGCGTTATGCGTTATGCGTTATGCGTTATGCGTAATGCGTTATGCGTTATGCGTTATGCGTTATGCGTTATGCGTTATGCGTTATGCGTTATGCGTTATGCGTTATGCGTTATGCGTTATGCGTTATGCGTTATGCGTTTTGCATTATGCGTTATACGGTATACGTTATGCGTTATACGTTATGCGTTATGCGTTATGCGTTATGCTTTATGCGTTATGCATTATGCGTTATGCGTGATCTGACATGCGGTATGCGTTATGCGTTATGCGTTATGCCTTATGGTTTGCGTTATGCGTCATGCGTTATGCGTTATGGATAATGCGTTATACGTTATGTATTATGCGTTATGCCTTATGCGTTATGCGATAAGCGTCATGCATCAAGCCTTATGCGTTATGCGATATGCGATATGCGTCATGCATCAAGCCTTATGCGTTATGGGTTATGCGTTAACGTTATGCGTTTTGCGTTATGCGTTATGCGTTATGCGTTATGCGTTATGCGTTATGCGTTATGCGTTATGCGTTATGCGTTATGCGTTATGCGTTATGCGTTATGCGTTATGCGTTATGCGTTATATGTTATGCGTTATGCGTTATGCGTTGTGCGTTATACGTTTGCGTTATGCGTTATGCGTTATACGGTATGCGTTATGCGTTATGCGTTATGCGTTATGCGTTATGCGTTATGCGTTATGCGTTATGCGTTTTGCATTATGCGTTATACGGTATACGTTATGCGTTATACGTTATGCGTTATGCGTTATGCGTTATGCTTTATGCGTTATGCATTATGCGTTATGCGTGATCTGACATGCGGTATGCGTTATGCGTTATGCGTTATGCCTTATGCCTTATGGTTTGCGTTATGCGTCATGCGTTATGCGTTATGCATAATGCGTTATACGTTATGTATTATGCGTTATGCCTTATGCGTTATGCGATAAGCGTCATGCATCAAGCCTTATGCGTTATGCGATATGCGATATGCGTCATGCATCAAGCCTTATGCGTTATGGGTTATGCGTTAACGTTATGCGTTTTGCGTTATGCGTTATGCGTTATGCGTTACGCGTTATGCGTTATGCGTTATGCGTTATGCGTTATGCGTTATGCGTTATGCGTTATGCGTTATGCGTTATGCGTTATGCGTTATGCGTTATGCGTTATGCGTTATGCGTTATGCATTATGCGTTATGCGTGATCTGACATGCGTTATGCGTTATGCGTTATGCGTTATGCGTTATGCGTTATGCGTTATGAGTTATGCGTTATGCGTTATGCGTTATGCGATAAGCGTTATGCGTTTTGCGTTATGCGTTATGCTTTCTGCGTTATGCGTTATGCGTTATGCGTTATGCGTTATGCGTTATGCATTATGCGTTATGCGTGATCTGACATGCGTTATGCGTTATGCGTTATGCGTTATGCGTTATGCGTTATGCGTTATGAGTTATGCGTTATGCGTTATGCGTTATGCGTTATGCGTTATGCGTTATGCGTTATGCGTTATGCGTTATGCGTTATGCGTTATGCATTATGCGTTATGCGTGATCTGACATGCGTTATGCGTTATGCGTTATGCGTTATGCGTTATGCGTTATGCGTTATGAGTTATGCGTTATGCGTTATGCGTTATGCGTTAAGCGTTATGCGTTTTGCGTTATGCGTTATGCGTTATGCGTTATGCGTTATGCGTTATGCGTTATGCGTTATGCGTTATGCGTTATACGGTATGCGTTATGCGTTATGCGATATGCGTTATGCGTTATGCGTTATGCGTTATGCGTTATGCGTTATTCGTTATGAGTAATGAGTTATAAGTTATGCGTTATGCGTTATGCTTTATGCGTTATGCGTTATGAGTTATGCGTTATGCGTTATGCGTTATGCGTTATGCGTTATGCGTTATGCGTTATGCGTTATGCGTTATGCGTTATACGTTATGCGTTATGCGTTATGCGTTATGCGTTATGCGTTATACGGTATGCGTTATGCGTTATACGTTATGCGTTATGCGTTATGCGTTATGCGTTATGCGTTATGCGTTATGCGTTATACGGTATGCGTTATGCGTTATACGTTTTGCGTTATGCGTTATGCGTTATGCGTTATGCGTTATGCGTTATGCGTTATGCGTTATGCGTTATGCGTCATGCGTTATGCGTTATGCGTTATGCGTTGTGCGTTATACGTTTGCGTTATGCGTTATGCATTATGCGTTATACGGTATACGTTATGCGTTATACGTTATGCGTTATGCGTTATGCGTTGTGCTTTATGCGTTATGCATTATGCGTTATGCGTTATGCGTTATGCGTTATGCGTTATGCGTTATGCGTTATGCGTTATACGTTATGCGTTATGCGTTATGCGTTATGCGTTATGCGTTATACGGTATGCGTTATGCGTTATACGTTATGCGTTATGCGTTATGCGTTATGCGTTATGCGTTATGCGTTATACGGTATGCGTTATGCGTTATACGTTTTGCGTTATGCGTTATGCGTTATGCGTTATGCGTTATGCGTTATGCGTTATGCGTTATGCGTTATGCGTCATGCGTTATGCGTTATGCGTTATGCGTTGTGCGTTATACGTTTGCGTTATGCGTTATGCATTATGCGTTATACGGTATACGTTATGCGTTATACGTTATGCGTTATGCGTTATGCGTTGTGCTTTATGCGTTATGCATTATGCGTTATGCGTGATCTGACATGCGTTATGCGTTATGCGTTATGCCTTATGCCTTATGGTTTGCGTTATGCGTTATGCGTTATGCGTTATGCGTTATGCGTTATGCGTTATGCGTTATGCGTTATGCGTTATGCGTTATGCGTTATGCGTTATGCGTTATGCGTTGTGCGTTATACGTTTGCGTTATGCGTTCTGCATTATGCGTTATACGGTATACATTATGCGTTATACGTTATGCGTTATGCGTTATGCGTTATGCGTTATGCTTTATGCGTTATGCATTATGCGTTATGCGTGATCCGACATGCGTTATGCGTTATGCGTTATGCGTTATGCTTTATGCCTTATGGTTTGCGTTATGCGTTATGCGTTATGCATAATGCGTTATACGTTATGTATTATGCGTTATGCCTTATGCGTTATGCGATAAGCGTCATGCATCAAGCCTTATGCGTTATGCGATATGCGATATGCGTGATCCGTTATGTGTTTGGCGATATACGTTTTGCGGTATTCGTTATGCGTTATGCGTTATCCGTTGTTCGTTATGCGTTATGCGTTGTGCGTTATACGTTTGCGTTATGCGTTATGCGTTATGCGTTATGCGTTATGCGTTATGCGTTATGCGTTATGCGTTATGCGTTATGCGTCATGCGTTAACGTTATGCGTTTTGCGTTATGCGTTATGCGTTATGCGTTATGCGTTATGCGTTATGCGTTATGCGTTATGCGTTATGCGTTATGCGTTATGCGTTATCCGTTGTTCGTTATGCGTTATGCGTTGTGCGTTATACGTTTGCGTTATGCGTTATGCGTTATGCGTTATACGGTATGCGTTATGCGTTATACGTTATGCGTTATTCGTTATGCGGTATGTGTTATGCGTTATGTGTTATGCGTTATGCTATATGCGTTATGCGTTATGAGTTACACGTTATGCGTTATGCGTTATGCGTTATGCGTTAGAGGTTATGCGTTATGCGTTATGCGTTATGCGTTATGCGTTAGGGGTTATGCGTTATGCGTTATGCGTTATGCGTTATGCGTTATGCGTTATGCGTTATGCGTTATGCGTTATGCGTTATGCGTTATGCGTTATCCGTTGTTCGTTATGCGTTATGCGTTGTGCGTTATACGTTTGCGTTATGCGTTATGCGTTATGCGTTATACGGTATGCGTTATGCGTTATACGTTATGCGTTATTCGTTATGCGATATGCGTTATGCGTTATGTGTTATGCGTTATGCTATATGCGTTATGCGTTATGAGTTACACGTTATGCGTTATGCGTTATGCGTTATGCGTTATGCGTTATGCGTTATTCGTTATGCGTTATACGTTATGCGTTATGCGTTATGCTTTATGCGTTATGCGTTATGAGTTATACGTTATGCTTTATGCGTTATGCGTAATGCGTTATGCGTTATGCGTTATGCGTTATGCGTTATGCTTTATGCGGTATGCGTTATGCGTTATGCGTTGTGCGTTATGCGTTATGCGTTATGCGTTATATGTTATGCGTTATGCGTTATGCGTTATGCGTTATGCGTTATGCGTTATGCGTTATGCGTTATGCGTTATGCGTTATGCGTTATACGTTATGCGTTATGCGTTATGCGTGATCCGTTATGTGTTAGGCGATATACGTTTTGCGGTATTCGTTATGCGTTATCCGTTGTTCGTTATGCGTTGTGCGTTATACGTTTGCGTTATGCGTTATGCGTTATACGGTATGCGTTATGCGTTATACGTTATGCGTTATTCGTTATGCGATATGCGTTATGCGTTATGTGTTATGCGTTATGCTATATGCGTTATGCGTTATGAGTTACACGTTATGCGTTATGCGTTATGCGTTATGCGTTAGGGGTTATGCGTTATGCGTTATGCGTTATACGGTATGCGTTATGCGTTATACGTTATGCGTTATACGTTATGCGTTATGCGTTATGCGATATGCGTTATGCGTTATGCGTTATGCGTTATACGGTATGCGTTATGCGTTATGAGTTACACGTTATGCGTTATGCGTTATGCGTTATGCGTTATGCGTTAGGGGTTATGCGTCATGCGTTATGCGTTATGCGTTATGCGTTATGCTTTATGCGTTATGCATTATGCGTTTTGCGTGATCCGTTATGCGTTAGGCGTTATGGGTTTTCCGGTGTTCGTTATGCGTTGTGCGTTATACGGTATGCGTTTTTCTTTATACGTTATGCGTTATGCGTTATGAGTTACACGTTATGCTTTATGCGTTATGCGTTATACGTTATGCGTTATGCGTTATGCGTTATGCGTTATGCGTTATGCGTTATACGGTATGCGTTATGCGTTATACGTTTTGCGTTATGCGTTATGCGTTATGCGTTATGCGTTATGCGTTATGCGTTATGCGTTATACGGTATGCGTTATGCGTTATACGTTTTGCGTTATGCGTTATGCGTTATGCGTTATGCTTTATGCTTTATGCGTTATGCATTATGCGTTATGCGTGATCTGACATGCGGTATGCGTTATGCGTTATGCGTTATGCCTTATGCCTTATGGTTTGCGTTATGCGTCATGCGTTATGCGTTATGCATAATGCGTTATACGTTATGTATTATGCGTTATGCCTTATGCGTTATGCGTTAAGCGTTATGCGTTATGCGTTATGCGTTATGGGTTATGCGTTAACGTTATGCGTTTTGCGTTTTGCGTTATGCGTTATGCGTTATGCGTTATGCGTTATGCGTTATGCTTTATGCGTTATGCGTTATGAGTTATACGTTATGCGTTATGCGTTATGCGTTATGCGTTATGCGTTATGCGTTATGCGTTATGCTTTATGCGTTATGCGTTATGAGTTATACGTTATGCGTTATGCGTTATGCGTTATGCGTTATGCGTTATGCGTTATGCGTTATGCGTTGTGCGTTATACGGTATGCGTTATGCGTTATACGTTATGCGTTATGAGTTACACGTTATGCTTTATGCGTTATGCGTTATACGTTATGCGTTATGCGTTATGCGTTATGCGTTATGCGTTATACGGTATGCGTTATGCGTTATACGTTTTGCGTTATGCGTTATACGGTATGCGTTATGCGTTATACGTTTTGCGTTATGCGTTATGCGTTATGCGTTATGCGTTATGCGTTATGCGTTATGCGTTATGCGTTATGCGTTATGCGTTATGCGTTATGCGTTATGCATTATGCTTTATGCGTTATGCGTTATGCGTTATGCGTTATGCGTTATGCGTTATGCGTTATGCGTTATGCGTTATGCGTTATGCGTTATATGTTATGCGTTATGCGTTATGCGTTATGTGTTATGCGTTATGCGTTATGCGTTATGCGTTATGCGTTGTACGGTATGCGTTATGCGTTATGCGTTATGCGTTATGCGTTATGCGTTATGCGTTATGCGTTATATGGTATGCGTTTTGCGTTATGCGTTATGCGTTATGCGTTATGCGTTATGCGTTATGCGTTATGCGTTATGCGTTATGCGTTTTGCATTATGCGTTATACGGTATACGTTATGCGTTATACGTTATGCGTTATGCGTTATGCGTTATGCTTTATGCTTTATGCGTTATGCATTATGCGTTATGCGTGATCTGACATGCGGTATGCGTTATGCGTTATGCGTTATGCCTTATGCCTTATGGTTTGCGTTATGCGTCATGCGTTATGCGTTATGCATAATGCGTTATACGTTATGTATTATGCGTTATGCCTTATGCGTTATGCGATAAGCGTCATGCATCAAGCCTTATGCGTTATGCGATATGCGGTATGCGTCATGCATCAAGCCTTATGCGTTATGGGTTATGCGTTAACGTTATGCGTTTTGCGTTATGCGTTATGCGTTATGCGTTATGCGTTATGCGTTATGCGTTATGCGTTATGCGTTATGCGTTATGCGTTATGCGTTTTGCGTTATGCGTTATGCGTTATGCGTTATGCGTTATGCGTTGTGCGTTATACGTTTGCGTTATGCGTTATGCGTTATACGGTATGCGTTATACGTTATGCGTTATGCGTTATGCGTTATACGTTATGCGTTATGAGTTACACGTTATGCTTTATGCGTTATGCGTTATACGTTATACGTTATGCGTTATGCGTTATGCGTTATGCGTTATGCGTTATACGGTATGCGTTATGCGTTATACGTTTTGTGTTATGCGTTATGCGTTATGCGTTATGCGTTATGCGTTATGCGTTATGCGTTATACGTTGTGCGTTATGCGTTATGCGTTAAGCGTTATGCGTTATGCGTTATGCGTTATGCGCTATGCGTTATGCGTTATAAGTTTGCGTTACGCGTTATGCGTTATGCGTTATGTTTTATGCGTTATGCGTTATGGGTTATGCGTTAACGTTATGCGTTTTGCGTTTTGCGTTATGCGTTATGCGTTATGCGTTATGCGTTATGCTTTATGCGTTATGCGTTATGCGTTATGCGTTATGCGTTATGCGTTATGCGTTATGCGTTATGCGTTATGCGTTATGCGTTATGCGTTATGCGTTATGCGTTATGCGTTATGCGTTATGCGTTATGCGTTATGCGTTATGCGTTATATGTTATGCGTTATGCGTTATGCGTTATGCGTTATGCGTTATGCGTTATGCGTTGTGCGTTATAAGTTTGCGTTATGCGTTATGCGTTATGCGTTGTACGGTATGCGTTATGCGTTATACGTTATGCGTTATGCGTTATGCGTTATGCGATATGCGTTATGCGTTATGCGTTATGCGTTATGCGTTATGCTTTATGCGTTATGCGTTATGCGTTATGCGTTATGCGTTATGCGTTATGCGTTATGCGTTATATGTTATGCGTTATGCGTTATGCGTTATGCGTTATGCGTTATGCGTTATGCGTTGTGCGTTATAAGTTTGCGTTATGCGTTATGCGTTATGCGTTGTACGGTATGCGTTATGCGTTATACGTTATGCGTTATGCGTTATGCGTTATGCGATATGCGTTATGCGTTATGCGTTATGCGTTATGCGTTATGCTTTATGCGTTATGCGTTATGCGTTATGCGTTATGCTTTATGCGTTATGCGTTATGAGTTATGAGTTATGCGTTATGCGTTATGCGTTATGCGTTATGCGTTATGCGTTATGCGTTATGCGTTATGCGTTATGTGTTATGCGTTATGCGTTATGCGTTATGCGTTATGCGTTATGCTTTATGCGTTATGCGTAATGCGTTATGCGTTATGCGTTATGCGTTATGCGTTATGCGTTATGCGTTATGCGTTATGCGTTATGCGTTATGCGTTATGCGTTATGCGTTATGCGTTATGCGTTATGCGTTATATGTTATGCGTTATGCGTTATGCGTTGTGCGTTATGCGTTATACGGTATGCGTTATGCGTTATACGTTATACGTTATGCGTTATGCGTTATGCGTTATACGTTATACGTTATGCGTTATGCGTTATGCGTTATGCGTTATGCGTTATGCGTTATACGGTATGCGTTATGCGTTATACGTTTTGCGTTATGCGTTATGCGTTATGCGTTATGCATTATGCGTTATGCGTGATCTGACATGCGGTATGCGTTATGCGTTATGGATAATGCGTTATACGTTATGTATTATGCGTTATGCGTTATGCGTTATCGAATAACATTTTCCCTTTATTATACTATTCAAGAAATTTAGTTATCGACTAATTTCCTATTATAGTTTAAATAATAATCATAATAATATACTAACTAGTTATACGCAACGATGTATTCTAATTCCGCTTATGAGTATTCTCTAGCTTAAGCTACTAATAATATATGTACATAATAATATGGTAATTAAAATAAATAAAAGTGGGAAAAAAAAAAACCAAGGCGCTATATTATTCTACCTGCGTATCTACTGTCTGTATGTAAACTCAAATATATCGAGGTATTTCTTACTTATAATTATTCTTCTAATTCTACACCTACTCTAGCACGCGTAATTGAGCACTCTCTCTCTCTCTTATATTAGTTTCCTAATTAATTAATTAACAGTTTTATACGCCTATTTTAGACGCCTAAAGATATCTACACTCGTATAACGTGTTGCACTCGTAATTTGAAACAGAAATTTTCTAAGTCGGTATTATCAGATCGCAATCTTATCGACTTACTTTATTAAAAATTAATAAATCACAAATTCGTGTTCCGGAAGCAAAATAAATGTGCAGGACTCCTCTGGGGATGACCGCCCCTTGTTCCTAGATCGGTTTTGGCTCTTAATAGCCTTTATTCTATTTATTATTAAAAAAAAAAGATAAAACCCAATAATTAATTGAAAACTTAACTATAAAAAACGAACAAAGGTAACAATCGATACGGGACCAATACTATTGGGTTCCCGGATTTTTTTCACACTAATTTCTTATGTCGCACATCCAATTATCAAATAAACGTTTTTGTCGGTATTTCAGACTTCTTTCTTTATCTTTTAGGCTCTAAATTCGATATTAAATGATTATCAGGCCTTTAAGCACTTTTCTAATACTACAGACGCCTAGAGAAAAGTGTCCTACTGTGCGCTATATGTATTTTATCTCTTACAAGAGCTTATTTAATTTTTAAGTTGTAAAACACCAATATCAAATCAACATTTTTGTCGGTATTTCAGATTTCTTACTTTATCTTTTAAAACTCTAAATTCGTTAATTAAAGATTTTAAGGCCTTTAAGAACTTATCTAATACTGCAGCCCCATGGAGAAAACTGTCCTCCAGGGTGCTATTTGTAGTTTATCTCCTAAAAGAGCTTATTTAATTTTTAATTTGCAAAACAAACGACTATCAAGTTCATCACTTCGTGAGTGAGAGAGACGTAAAGAGTCCGCTAGCATCGGACCTCTCTCTCGCTCTCGCAGACGACTTCAGCCTTAAGGGTGATGTATAAAGCCTATCTCTTTTGGACAGTGCTGTTCGCTCTGTCCAGCTGGCCTCGCCCCTATTCTCTGAGAATCCAGATTGGCTCGGCTAAAAACACCCCAGTGAGCGCCCCACCCTTTTGTCGATGTTTACCGACCAATAGGTAGCCTCTGATGCTTCGCCGTATTAATGGCTGATCATTAACAAAATTTGTAAAATATCTAATTCCATAGATTTTGAGCCTATCAGATCGTTCCTTCTCATAAAATATTTTACTCTAAAAATCAACCTCCGATCGATCCTTATCCTCCTTGATTTATTCTCAGGGGCGACAAGATGGCGTCTCTAAATTATTTGTAAATTCTAAAAAATCGTTATATCTCGTAAATGGCTTGAAATATCGCAAAAAGGACGAAATTTTTAAAAACTACTTGTTAAAAAGGTTACCCTATATGGGCTATCTGTATATCTATTAAAAAGTTAATTATTCCGCCATCTTGTTATAAACAATTATTGCAACTCTCGATTTTAACACCTGCCCCCATGTGTGGGGTGTCTATGGATCCGGGTAAATTCACTCTAACCGACTATACTATTTAAATCCGCAGTTTATTATGCAAAAAAATCGTTTTATCCACAAAAATCCCTGACACTAGCTTTAGGTTCCCTTTCCACGCTGTTTATGTCCGAATTCTTATTACTAATCCTTTCGTAAATATATTACCGTTTCAATTACATTCCATTTATTTATTTATAGTAACAACCGATCCTTTTTTAACATTCCCAACCCTTTGTACGTGACAGAACAAAAACCCTACTTGTTTAAACAAAAGCCTATTATTTCAAAGAAAAGCAGAAAGTTTTAGTCTCCCAGAGGAAGAGTAGAATACTCGTTTGGAGATTGGAACAAGAAAGAGATCAGATGGCAAGGGTAAAACCCTTTTCACCCTTTATCACGATTGCTCGACTCTCCAACCGCTCTAAAATATATGTATAAATAACAGGAAATATCAGTTAGAAAGCTCAACGTCGGTTATCTCCAACTAATTGTTTACCACTATTTTTTAAAACGAAGAGAGAAAAGAAAAGCAACCAAATCTGCATTGAATCATATATCGATTGAATAATACTGAATTAATCCACAATAATAATCGTACTGATCAAACTACAGAATAATAAACTAGTCCTATATCCAAGTCTACTAATTTTGTACCGTGTTAAAAGTCTTGTATATTGTTTAAAAGATTATATATCAATTTCCTACCTTGTTTTCTGTTTTAATCTAGTATGAGTTCCAAAATATTCCTTGATATATGCAACATTCAGCCTCTAATCCTCGTTTACAACACCGATCACGATCACGAAACACTCCGATCACGTTTACTAATCTTTCGTTATTAACGATTTTAATTTCAGCTAAACATCCGACTCGTCTGCAAATTCGAAACGCTCTGGCTTTGAAATCGTTTCGAAGCTCTTGCCTCGACCTTTCTTCCCCTTCCCCAAGACCGTTTTTTCTGTTTCTTTTCGCTAATAATAGTTCAGCACGTCCGCTACTTCGAACTCTGTTTATATTTAACCTTTGTTCGCTTCTATTACCGTTCTATATCTCCTACCTACTGTCCTCGCCACTCGAGGTTAACGTTCTTATTTTTACTTTTTCTGACATTCGATTGCCAGTCAATCCGCTTTAGGGAAAAACCCATATTTATTTATGGGTTGTTCACGCCACTCTGTTACCAGCCCGTTGTCCTCGCCCTGACTTTCCTTCCTTTATACTTCATACATTTATACCTCTATTTCTTTATTTTGACATGACTAATAACATCGTTATACATTATTCTTTCTCTTCTATTTCTAATATTTCTAATTTAAATTCAGATGATATACTCTGTTTATTCATTTTTTCCCCTGTTTTCCTCTCTGTAAATCTTTCTGTATCTATCATTTTTTAAGGGTAGCGATACTTGTTGGAATAGTAGTCAAGGCCAAAAAACGTCTGGTTTACAAAATCAGTGTTGCGCGAGCTATTTTTGTTATAATCAGCAGTAATTCATTTATGAAGATTACGGCGCCTAGGCGGCTGCAACCCGTCCTACTTCTTTCTCGCTGTTACTCGTATCTAGTTATTCAATTATTTCTAAGTCGGCTAAATAGCTGCAAACTCTTATGTTAACCCGCTTATCGCTCTCTACCTATGCTGTTTGTACTGTTCTTATCTTTTTCCGATGTCTTGTCCCCTATGTCTAATGGCCCGCTTGAGTTTAACATTAGATTATTAATTTTGTCAAATCTGTCTTCCTACGAACATATGCTTTCGCTAGCCCTATAGCCGTCGCGCGAGAGTTCTCTGTTCTCGACTTGTTACGTTATTGCTTCCTCTTTTTCTTTTCCAAGAGTGTCTATACCACTATCCTTGTCTCTTTCGTGATCCTACGTCATCACTTTTTCCTTTATATATATATCGATTGCCTATTTTATGTTCTAGCTCTTTAAATTTAATAAATATTACAAAAATGCTATAAGACAAAGTTTTATCTTTTTCAATTATGCGTCTTTTGCACCGGTTATTTTTTTCAAATTTTTTGATCTAGATTTTTCTCGCTATTTAGACCGTTTAAATTGAATCTATTAAGCTAATGTTGTTTATTTTAATGAAAAAGTACTACTCCTGAAGTTTGAGTTCTCAACTCTTTCTCATAATCCTACTATTAGTGTTTTCCTAATTACTTCACACAGCCACGTGGTTGTTTGTATTGTGCTCTATGTCGCCTGAGAGGCTGCAATCTTACTAACCTCTTTTCTCATTTGAAATAAACTTTACTCATCTATTTATTCGTTCTAGATCAAACTATGTATTCTCAAATGTCTTATTCCCTGCTTTTTTCGTATTGAAAGCTGCCGCGATTATCTACATCTTTACAATGCGTATTTCTAAATACTTTCGAGCACGTATTTCACTCGTTTACATATTTTATCCACTCTTATAGTTTTCATTATTCTAGTATCCAGTTTCCTAGATAGATTTTATAAAACTATTCCTTACCGAGTTGAAGCATTGATACTCCTACTGGCTGATAAATTCATTACCTGATTGCGTTACTATTTCTATTTACGAGAGAGAGTGCTGCTTACTTTAATATAACAAAATCTAAATCTAAATTAGTCTAAATCTATTCTTAAAATCTAACGCTAGTTTTAGTCTTTGAAGCACCAGTTTTTGCACTCTTACAACCACTCTTTTTCAGATTTCTTCCTCTTTCAGCCAGGATGCGGTTTCAGCGGCGAAGGTTCCAGGGGAGGGGAGGTTTTGTGGAGTCGCTGTCGTTGACACAGCTGAGTTGAGTTGGAGGTCGTTTTTGATGCCTGCTACTACTATCTCTAGCTGACCTGGACCCGCAGATACCGCTTTTCCTCAGGCCCTTCACAGGATCTATGGCCTCACTCGTTCTCCTGCTGTTGTTGTCCTTGGCGCGTCCATCGTTGGCCATCCCCAACCTGTCTGCCTTCTCCGCCCCTGGCTAGAAAGTACGAGAAAAGAGTGAATGAGCGAGCAAACTGGGTAATTTTAACCTCGTTTTATCAATTTAAATCTAGATGAATTATTACTCAACTTATATTTATATTTTCCTTTTCTTTTCAGTTTTATAGACCGTCGATTCTGAAGAACTCCATGGCTTCCAGCTCTCGTTCAACGTCCAGTCCAACAGGGTCATCCTCTCCAGCTAATACTCTTCTTCTTTCTTCTTCCTCTTTCTGCTTGAAAATTTTCTTACAGAAAAGTTGGACAGCCTTCCATGCTGTCTCTTCCTCTAGCATTTTTTCCACAATTCTTCTCATACTCTCGGGTGGCGTGCCTCCTCCTAACGATCTTAACATTTCTGCTCTTTCATCGTTCCACCTACTGCATATCATTAGCGTGTGTTCTGGAGTATCCGGAACACCTGGGTGAAACCAACATTCGTTATTAGGAGCTTTTGCAATACGGAATCTGAAAGAATTAAAAACCCCGTGCCCTGTAAGCGCTTGGGATAAATAAAAGTCAATCTCCCCATGCTTCCTTTTTGTCCAGATGGAAATTTCTGGTAGGATTTTATGCGTCCATCGTCCAACAGTAGCATTATCCCATCTCTCCTGCCAATGCCGAAGGGTGATTTGTTTGGCCCTTTTCCTCAACCATTTTTTAATTGCGTTTCTCCACGCGTCCGGGCCCACTTCACTTTCGTCTGCCTCTAGAAGGAAGTCAAATCCTGCAAGGTCCGGGAGCCGCTCCTCTCTTTCTTCGTCGCCGTCTTCTATCCCTGGATTCCTTTCAATGTACGCCCCTTCGTGAAGTCTGCGATTGACCATTCTTCTTGGGACCTTTCTACCTTCGTTGTGTCTGAAATCAAATGCTAGATTTTCCCATTTGAAGATTCTACTTCTCTCTTTCGCCTTCAAGTCCCAGGGTGGCGAGCCGGCCAGCACACACAAGGTTTGGACTGGGACACTTCTATAGGCAGAAATCACCCTAGCCAGGCCTATTCTCTGCGTTTTTCTTAACAGTTGTGCATTAGCCTCAATCGGTCTTGCCTCATTCCAAATTGGAGCTCCATACATAACTATGGATTCCATAGTCAGGTAATACAATCTTCTTGAGTTCTGAGGTGTTCTCATTGAATTTCTCATTAGTCTGCTAAGGGCAGACATTACCTTAATTGCCTTGTTTGTCACTGCTTTAATATGTTCTTTAAACAGTCTCCTGTTATCAAATATTACCCCGAGGTACCTAAGAGCTTCTGTTGGTCTGATTTCTGTGTTCCCAATCTTGAAGTGGAAGTCGGGCGGGATTTCCTTTCTGTTAATCATTATTATTTCCGTCTTTTGTTCAGCTAAGGTGAGTCCTGCCGTCCTCAGCCAGCCCTGTGCATCTAAAATCAGAGTTTCCATAATTAGTTTTAGTCGTGGGAGTGATCTGTTTTGTCCCAAGATGACCACATCATCCGCGAACGCCCTTCTGGTACATAATGGTGGCAGAGGTCTTCTCAGAAGTCCATCGTACACAAGATTCCAGTAGAAAGGCCCCAGAACCGAGCCTTGAGGTACCCCCATCCGCATACTCAACGAAACTGACCCTTCATCCGTGCTATAGGTGACCACTCTATCCTTAAAGTAGTCCCTTGTTATATCCACTAGGTACTTGGGATAGAACCTATTCTTCATTTCCTTAATGATCTTCTTCCAATCCAGCGTATTGAACGCATTTCTAACGTCTAAAGCGATCATTGCCCCGTATCTGCTGTGGTGGGAAGATTCATCGGCCTTCTTCTTGATGTAGTCCATCGCTTGAATCGTGGATTTCCCCTTGCAGAATCCATACTGGGCCCTATGGAAAGGTTCTTCCCCCAAGTGTTTAAGTAGCCTGACTTTTAAAACATACTCCAATAATTTCGCTATAGCATCTATAATACAGATGGGTCTGTATGCTGATGGTGTGGCTGGATCCTTTCCGTCCTTTCTGAGAAGAATGGTCCTCGCAGACTTCCAAGTAGAAGGGATTTTACCTCTTTCCAGAATTCCGTTGAATAGAGCTGCAAATCTGTCGGATTTAAAGGCGACCAAGGCCTTGATGATTTCAGGTGGCATTCCGTCTATTCCCGCCGCCTTCCCTCCTTTAATAGCCCTCCCAGCAATTTCCACCTCATCCGCACTTATTTTCTGGAAGTTTCCTGCTTCCTCTTCGTGTCCTTCATGACTGGTCGAGGGTCGGGGTTCCCCTTCTTCTTCTATTGATGTTGCGTTTAGCTCCTCTTCGCTTTGTGGAAACAATCCTTTCATCACTTCCTCGGCGAAGTCTGTGGAAAGGGTGGCTGGTGGAGTTGCGCTTTTCACCTGTTTAATAATTGCTTTGTAGGGTTTCCCCCAAGGATCCCCCTCCAAGGTGTTACATAGCTCATTCCATTTTTCCTCTTTAGCGTTAGCAATTGCTTTTTTCATTTTTCTCTTGATCTCTTTATATTGCATCGTTAGGATCATTGATTCCTCTTTTTCCTCTTCTTCAAGGTGCTTCTCTCTTCTTTGGGCTCTCTGCAAAAGTCTTCTGGTCCTCTGGGCATTTTCTCTCAGCCTTTGAATATCCGGATTCCACCAGAAGTTCAGCTTCGTCCTTCCCTTCTTTGCTCCTGTTTGTGTCAGCGCATCGTTGCATATCCTAGGTAAGTTTTCTAAAAATAATTCTTCTTCTGCTTCGGAGTAGGTTTCTTGTTCGCTGAGGTTGTTGTCCTGAATCGTTGCGTTGAACAGATAGTTCAATTTAACAAGACCGGCTGCCGTTATTTTCCATTTGCTGACTCCCTTGGTTTCCTGTTGATTAGACTCTCTCTTTCCGATTTTCGTTATTAAATATTTATGATCTGAAAATGAGATCTTATTAGATACTTTGCAGATTAACCCTTCGCTTTCTTGAATCTCGTGTGTCGTAGCGATAAAATCTAAATTAGAAGATTGATTTTTATTGTTTATGAACGTTGGACCTCCTATCGGGATTACCGGATGAACATGTACTTCCTGCAGTCCTTCCAGAATCATCGTTCCTCTTGCATCCTGTTTTCTTGAACCCCAGGCTGGCGATTTCCCATTAAAATCTCCTCCTATTATAATTTTATTACCTCTTCTCTTTTCTTTGTCTATGAATTCCGTTAGAATCTTCACTCTGTACCCGTATCTAGCGTTTTCCATATTAGGAGAGAGATAAATACTTATAATAGTAGTATCTTTGATTCTTACTGCTACGAAGTCATCATCCCGGGTGGTACCGTCTTCCTGGATTTTAACACCGTTGATTCCTGTCACCCAGATTGCTGACCTGAGCCTTTTTCCATATATCCAGCTTCCTGGGTTGAAAAGTGGTTCGGAAATGAGGACGATGTCCACTTTTTCCTCCTCCGCTGTTTTGGAAAGAATGTTATGTGCCTCTCTGCAGTTGTTCAGATTGATCTGTAAGATATTTAAATTGAATTCGAGGTACTTCCGCCCGCCAATTGCGCCACATATTTTTTATATTGTGGGCAGTTAACGGCCCCTGCCACATGTTCCGCTTTGGCTGCCGGAATTCCTTCTTTCCTGCATAAGAGGCAACTCCTTATATTTTGGCATCCGTTCATCTGATGCCCTTCTAACCCACATCTACGGCAAAGATCTTTCCCCTGCAGGTCCGCTCTACACGTGTAAGTCATGTGACCGAATTCATGACATTTGTAGCACCTAATAAGATTTTGCGTTCTTTTGATCCTACATTTTGTGTATCCTATTTTGATTTTGTCCGAGCCTTCTAGGTTATTTCCGGATTTCACTGGAATTCCCACGACAGCCGTTCTTGTCCCTCCCTGTCCGTATCTAATATTCTTGATTTCAATTTCCTCGTTTTCTGTGTTCGCGTTTCTTGCAAGAATTGCCCTGAGTTCGTCCTTTTCAATCGTCGGGTCTATGTCTCGAATTTCGAAAAGAAGTTTAGGTGCCATCCTTTTAACATCATTTCCTTCACCTAAAGTTTCTTTAACTACTTTTTCGAGATTAGTGCTGCTCGCTTCTTTCTCGAGTTCTATTACTAGATCTCCCCCTCTAGATTTCCTCATAGTCGAAATTCCTTCTAGCTTGTCCCCCGCTTCTGATTTTAACTGTTTGAACAGGTCTGCGAATGACTTTCCCTCTTTAGATTTGATAACAATAGCCTCCGTTTTTGGCGGCTGAGGTATTCTCTTCGACCTGCTCCTAATCCCTTCCTCTCTTTTTCTAATATCCTGCTGTTCTTGTTCCTTCTTCTTCCTCTCCTTTTCTTTCTTTTTATCCTCCTCTTTCTTTTTCCTACCCACAAGCTTCCACTCTCCCTCTCGGTCCGATTTATATTCCGAATCAGTTGCCCTATCTTTTTCCGAACTCTGTACTACCTCGCTATTAATCATTTCTATTTCCGTATCCACTATTTTATCTATTTTCGATTTTATTCTATTAGTTTTATCTCTGGGTTTCCCCTTTTTTTGTTCTTGTTTCCTAGCATTCTCCTCTCCGTTTTTCCCTTCTCCTGCCTCTAATAACTTAGCTATTTTAAAGTAAGAGGGAGAAACCTGCGTGCCTGAATTTGCTGTTTGAATTTCGCATCTGAGTTTAATATTGGTAATTAATAATTCCATATTTCTAACCATTGAGGATGCTAAAGTTAAGTGCGCTTGGGTCTGCTCTGCTTTATTCTTTGCCAATTCAAAATTTTCATTTCCTGCATTTTCAAAGTATCTGGTGGTACCCCCTGCAGCTATTCTAGCGTCCCTAATTACAGCTACAAGTTCTTTCACTAAATCAGTGGCCTCTTTTTCATCTTCATCCTCTTCCTTCTCTTTCAGAGGGGAAGAGTAAGAAGCAGGTACCGTGAGGCTTGTGGGATCCTGCTTCCCTGGAGATTTACCCGTAATTTCACTATTAATCATGTCTCTGTTTTCTCGTTCAGTATCTGTTCCTGTATCAAACAATTGTTTCCGTTGGGTAAATATTTGCCTATTTCTTTCCGCAATTTCTTTAAACCTTTCAATTCTATTCTTCTTCTTTTTCCTACTCGCTAATCTAATACCCGAACCTGAATCAGTTAATCCAGTTTCCTTTTCGGATTCCGTATCCGATTCCGAGGTCCTATCCCTCTTATTTATATTTTTATTTTCTAAAGGTATTTCTTTTAATATTCTAGGAACTGCTTGGGGCCCCAACGGCGTATAAAACTTTGCGGACTCGTCTTCCAATTCCATTTAGGTCTACGGTACGTGACCAACCCTATTTAATTTTCTATTATTTTATTTATCTTGTTTCTTTTTCTTATTTAAGGTATTTTTAGGTTGCAGCAAGGAGGGTATCCTTAAATTCTACAATAATTAAGATGCATGATTTTATCGAATAACATTTTCCCTTTATTATACTATTCAAGAAATTTAGTTATCGACTAATTTCCTATTATAGTTTAAATAATAATCATAATAATATACTAACTAGTTATACGCAACGATGTATTCTAATTCCGCTTATGAGTATTCTCTAGCTTAAGCTACTAATAATATATGTACATAATAATATGGTAATTAAAATAAATAAAAGTGGGAAAAAAAAAAACCAAGGCGCTATATTATTCTACCTGCGTATCTACTGTCTGTATGTAAACTCAAATATATCGAGGTATTTCTTACTTATAATTATTCTTCTAATTCTACACCTACTCTAGCACGCGTAATTGAGCACTCTCTCTCTCTCTTATATTAGTTTCCTAATTAATTAATTAACAGTTTTATACGCCTATTTTAGACGCCTAAAGATATCTACACTCGTATAACGTGTTGCACTCGTAATTTGAAACAGAAATTTTCTAAGTCGGTATTATCAGATCGCAATCTTATCGACTTACTTTATTAAAAATTAATAAATCACAAATTCGTGTTCCGGAAGCAAAATAAATGTGCAGGACTCCTCTGGGGATGACCGCCCCTTGTTCCTAGATCGGTTTTGGCTCTTAATAGCCTTTATTCTATTTATTATTAAAAAAAAAAGATAAAACCCAATAATTAATTGAAAACTTAACTATAAAAAACGAACAAAGGTAACAATCGATACGGGACCAATACTATTGGGTTCCCGGATTTTTTTCACACTAATTTCTTATGTCGCACATCCAATTATCAAATAAACGTTTTTGTCGGTATTTCAGACTTCTTTCTTTATCTTTTAGGCTCTAAATTCGATATTAAATGATTATCAGGCCTTTAAGCACTTTTCTAATACTACAGACGCCTAGAGAAAAGTGTCCTACTGTGCGCTATATGTATTTTATCTCTTACAAGAGCTTATTTAATTTTTAAGTTGTAAAACACCAATATCAAATCAACATTTTTGTCGGTATTTCAGATTTCTTACTTTATCTTTTAAAACTCTAAATTCGTTAATTAAAGATTTTAAGGCCTTTAAGAACTTATCTAATACTGCAGCCCCATGGAGAAAACTGTCCTCCAGGGTGCTATTTGTAGTTTATCTCCTAAAAGAGCTTATTTAATTTTTAATTTGCAAAACAAACGACTATCAAGTTCATCACTTCGTGAGTGAGAGAGACGTAAAGAGTCCGCTAGCATCGGACCTCTCTCTCGCTCTCGCAGACGACTTCAGCCTTAAGGGTGATGTATAAAGCCTATCTCTTTTGGACAGTGCTGTTCGCTCTGTCCAGCTGGCCTCGCCCCTATTCTCTGAGAATCCAGATTGGCTCGGCTAAAAACACCCCAGTGAGCGCCCCACCCTTTTGTCGATGTTTACCGACCAATAGGTAGCCTCTGATGCTTCGCCGTATTAATGGCTGATCATTAACAAAATTTGTAAAATATCTAATTCCATAGATTTTGAGCCTATCAGATCGTTCCTTCTCATAAAATATTTTACTCTAAAAATCAACCTCCGATCGATCCTTATCCTCCTTGATTTATTCTCAGGGGCGACAAGATGGCGTCTCTAAATTATTTGTAAATTCTAAAAAATCGTTATATCTCGTAAATGGCTTGAAATATCGCAAAAAGGACGAAATTTTTAAAAACTACTTGTTAAAAAGGTTACCCTATATGGGCTATCTGTATATCTATTAAAAAGTTAATTATTCCGCCATCTTGTTATAAACAATTATTGCAACTCTCGATTTTAACACCTGCCCCCATGTGTGGGGTGTCTATGGATCCGGGTAAATTCACTCTAACCGACTATACTATTTAAATCCGCAGTTTATTATGCAAAAAAATCGTTTTATCCACAAAAATCCCTGACACTAGCTTTAGGTTCCCTTTCCACGCTGTTTATGTCCGAATTCTTATTACTAATCCTTTCGTAAATATATTACCGTTTCAATTACATTCCATTTATTTATTTATAGTAACAACCGATCCTTTTTTAACATTCCCAACCCTTTGTACGTGACAGAACAAAAACCCTACTTGTTTAAACAAAAGCCTATTATTTCAAAGAAAAGCAGAAAGTTTTAGTCTCCCAGAGGAAGAGTAGAATACTCGTTTGGAGATTGGAACAAGAAAGAGATCAGATGGCAAGGGTAAAACCCTTTTCACCCTTTATCACGATTGCTCGACTCTCCAACCGCTCTTGTTTTCTGTTTTAATCTAGTATGAGTTCCAAAATATTCCTTGATATATGCAACATTCAGCCTCTAATCCTCGTTTACAACACCGATCACGATCACGAAACACTCCGATCACGTTTACTAATCTTTCGTTATTAACGATTTTAATTTCAGCTAAACATCCGACTCGTCTGCAAATTCGAAACGCTCTCGCGTTATGCGTTATGCGTTATACGGTATGCGTTATGCGTTATACGTTTTGCGTTATGCGTTATGCGTTATGCGTTATGCGTTATGCGTTATGCGTTATGCGTAATGCGTTATGCGTTATGCGTTATGCGTTATGCGTTATGCGTTATGCGTTATGCGTTATGCGTTATGCGTTATGCGTTATGCGTTATGTGTTATGCGTTATGCGTTATGCGTTATGCGTTATGCGTTATGCTTTATGCGTTATGCGTAATGCGTTATGCGTTATGCGTTATGCGTTATGCGTTATGCGTTATGCGTTATGCGTTATGCGTTATGCGTTATGCGTTATGCGTTATATGTTATGCGTTATGCGTTATGCGTTGTGCGTTATGCGTTATACGGTATGCGTTATGCGTTATACGTTATACGTTATGCGTTATGCGTTATGCGTTATGCGTTATGCGTTATACGGTATGCGTTATGCGTTATACGTTATGCGTTATGCGTTATGCGTTATGCGATATGCGTTATGCGTTATGCGTTATGCGTTATGCGTTATGCTTTATGCGTTATGCGTTATGCGTTATGCGTTATGCTTTATGCGTTATGCGTTATGAGTTATGAGTTATGCGTTATGCGTTATGCGTTATGCGTTATGCGTTATGCGTTATGCGTTATGCGTTATGTGTTATGCGTTATGCGTTATGCGTTATGCGTTATGCGTTATGCTTTATGCGTTATGCGTAATGCGTTATGCGTTATGCGTTATGCGTTATGCGTTATGCGTTATGCGTTATGCGTTATGCGTTATGCGTTATGCGTTATGCGTTATGCGTTATGCGTTATGCGTTATGCGTTATGCGTTATGCGTTATATGTTATGCGTTATGCGTTATGCGTTGTGCGTTATGCGTTATACGGTATGCGTTATGCGTTATACGTTATACGTTATGCGTTATGCGTTATGCGTTATGCGTTATGCGTTATGCGTTATACGGTATGCGTTATGCGTTATACGTTTTGCGTTATGCGTTATGCGTTATGCGTTATGCGTTATGCGTTATGCTTTATGCGTTATGCGTAATGCGTTATGCGTTATGCGTTATGCGTTATGCGTTATGCGTTATGCGTTATGCGTTATGCGTTATGCGTTATGCGTTATGCGTTATGCGTTATGCGTTATGCGTTATATGTTATGCGTTATGCGTTATGCGTTGTGCGTTATGCGTTATACGGTATGCGTTATGCGTTATACGTTATACGTTATGCGTTATGCGTTATGCGTTATGCGTTATGCGTTATACGGTATGCGTTATGCGTTATACGTTTTGCGTTATGCGTTATGCGTTATGCGTTATGCGTTATGCGTTATGCGTAATGCGTTATGCGTTATGCGTTATGCGTTATGCGTTTTGCATTATGCGTTATACGGTATACGTTATGCGTTATACGTTATGCGTTATGCGTTATGCGTTATGCTTTATGCGTTATGCATTATGCGTTATGCGTGATCTGACATGCGGTATGCGTTATGCGTTATGGATAATGCGTTATACGTTATGTATTATGCGTTATGCGTTATGCGTTATGCGTTATACGGTATGCGTTATGCGTTATACGTTTTGCGTTATGCGTTATGCGTTATGCGTTATGCGTTATGCGTTATGCGTTATGCGTAATGCGTTATGCGTTATGCGTTATGCGTTATGCGTTATGCGTTATGCGTTATGCGTTATGCGTTATGCGTTATGCGTTATGCGTTATGTGTTATGCGTTATGCGTTATGCGTTATGCGTTATGCGTTATGCTTTATGCGTTATGCGTAATGCGTTATGCGTTATGCGTTATGCGTTATGCGTTATGCGTTATGCGTTATGCGTTATGCGTTATGCGTTATGCGTTATGCGTTATGCGTTATGCGTTATGCGTTATGCGTTATGCGTTATGCGTTATGCGTTATGCGTTATATGTTATGCGTTATGCGTTATGCGTTGTGCGTTATGCGTTATACGGTATGCGTTATGCGTTATACGTTATACGTTATGCGTTATGCGTTATGCGTTATGCGTTATGCGTTATACGGTATGCGTTATGCGTTATACGTTTTGCGTTATGCGTTATGCGTTATGCGTTATGCGTTATGCGTTATGCGTAATGCGTTATGCGTTATGCGTTATGCGTTATGCGTTTTGCATTATGCGTTATACGGTATACGTTATGCGTTATACGTTATGCGTTATGCGTTATGCGTTATGCTTTATGCGTTATGCATTATGCGTTATGCGTGATCTGACATGCGGTATGCGTTATGCGTTATGGATAATGCGTTATACGTTATGTATTATGCGTTATGCGTTATGCGTTATGCGTTATACGGTATGCGTTATGCGTTATACGTTTTGCGTTATGCGTTATGCGTTATGCGTTATGCGTTATGCGTTATGCGTTATGCGTAATGCGTTATGCGTTATGCGTTATGCGTTATGCGTTATGCGTTATGCGTTATGCGTTATGCGTTATGCGTTATGCGTTATGCGTTATGCGTTATGCGTTATGCGTTATGCGTTATGCGGTACGCGTCATGCATTATACGTTATGCGTTATGCGTTATGCGTTATGCGATATGCGTTATGCGTTATGCGTTATATGTTATGCGTAATGCGTTATGCGTTATGCGTTATGCGTTATGCGTTATGCGTTATGCGTTATGCGTTATACGTTATGCGTTATGCGTTATGCGTGGTCCGTTATGTGTTAGGCTATATACGTTTTGCGGTATTCGTTATGCGTTATGCGTTATGCGTTATACGGTATGCGTTATGCGTTATACGTTATGCGTTATGCGTTATGCGATATGCGTTATGCGTTATGTGTTATGCGTTATGCTATATGCGTTATGCGTTATGAGTTACACGTTATGCGTTATGCGTTATGCGTTATGCGTTATGCGTTATGCGTTAGGGGTTATGCGTTATGCGTTATGCGTTATGCGTTATGCGTTATGCTTTATGCTTTATGCATTATGCGTTTTGCGTGATCCGTTATGCGTTAGGCGTTATGGGTTTTCCGGTGTTCGTTATGCGTTGTGCATAATGCGTTATGCTTTATGAAGTATGGGTTATGGTTTATGCGTTATGCGTTGTGCGCTATACGTTTGCGTTATGCGTTATGCGTTATGAGTTATACGGTATGCGTTATGCGTTATACGTTATGTGTTATGCGTTTTGCATTATACGGTATGCGTTATGCGTTACGCGTTATGCGTTATGCGTTATGCGTTATGCGTTATGCGTTATGCGTTATGCGTTATGCGTTATGCGGTATGCGTCATGCGTTATACGTTATGCGATATGCGTTATGCGTTATGCGTTATGCGTTATGCTTTATGCGTTATGCGTTATGAGTTACACGTTATGCTTTATGCGTTATGCGTTATTGCGTTAGGGGTTATGCGTTATGCTTTATGCGTTAGGCGTTATGCGTTATGCGTTATGCGTTATGCGTTATGCGTTATGCGTTATGCGTTATGCGTTATGCGTTATGCGTTATGCGGTATGCGTCATGCGTTATACGTTATGCGATATGCGTTATGCGTTATGCGTTATGCGTTATGCTTTATGCGTTATGCGTTATGAGTTACACGTTATGCTTTATGCGTTATGCGTTATTGCGTTAGGGGTTATGCGTTATGCTTTATGCGTTCTGCGTTATGCGTTATGCGTTATGCTTTATGCGTTATGCATTATGCGTTTTGCGTGATCCGTTATGCGTTAGGCGTTATGGGTTTTCCGGTGTTCGTTATGCGTTGTGCATTATGCGTTATGCTTTATGAAGTATGGGTTATGGTTTATGCGTTATGCGTTGTGCGCTATACGTTTGCGTTATGCGTTATGCGTTATGAGTTATACGGTATGCGTTATGCGTTATACGTTATGTGTTATGCGTTTTGCATTATACGGTATGCGTTATGCGTTACGCGTTATGCGTTATGCGTTATGCGTTATGCGTTATGCGTTATGCGTTATGCGTTATGCGTTATGCGTTATGCGTTATGCGTTATGCGGTATGCGTCATGCGTTATACGTTATGCGTTATGCGTTATGCGTTATGCGTTATGCGTTATGCGTTATGCGTTATATGTTATGCGTTATGCGTTATGCGTTGTGCGTTATACGTTTGCGTTATGCGTTATGCGTTATACGGTATGCGTTATGCGGTATACGTTATACGTTATACGTTATGCGTTATGCGTTATGCGTTATGCGTTATGCGTTATACGGTATGCGTTATGCGTTATACGTTTTGTGTTATGCGTTATGCGTTATGCGTTATGCGTTATGCGTTATGCGTTATGCGTTATGCGTTATGCGTTTTGCATTATGCGTTATACGGTATACGTTATGCGTTATACGTTATGCGTTATGCGTTATGCGTTATGCTTTATGCGTTATGCATTATGCGTTATGCGTGATCTGACATGCGGTATGCGTTATGCGTTATGCGTTATGCCTTATGGTTTGCGTTATGCGTCATGCGTTATGCGTTATGGATAATGCGTTATACGTTATGTATTATGCGTTATGCCTTATGCGTTATGCGATAAGCGTCATGCATCAAGCCTTATGCGTTATGCGATATGCGATATGCGTCATGCATCAAGCCTTATGCGTCATGGGTTATGCGTTAACGTTATGCGTTTTGCGTTATGCGTTATGCGTTATGCGTTATGCGTTATGCGTTATGCGTTATGCGTTATGCGTTATGCGTTATGCGTTATGCGTTATGCGTTATGCGTTATGCGTTATGCGTTATATGTTATGCGTTATGCGTTGTGCGTTATACGTTTGCGTTATGCGTTATGCGTTATACGATATGCGTTATGCGTTATGCGTTATATGTTATGCGTTATGCGTTATGCGTTATGCGTTATGCGTTATGCGTTATGCGTTATGCGTTATATGTTATGCGTTATGCGTTGTGCGTTATACGTTTGCGTTATGCGTTATGCGTTATACGGTATGCGTTATGCGTTATACGTTATACGTTATGCGTTATGCGTTATGCGTTATGCGTTATGCGTTATACGGTATGCGTTATGCGTTATACGTTTTGCGTTATGCGTTATGCGTTATGCGTTATGCGTTATGCGTTATGCGTTATGCTTTATGCGTTATGCGTTATGAGTTATACGTTATGCGTTATGCGTTATGCGTTATGCGTTATGCGTTATGCGTTATGCGTTATGCGTTATGCGTTATGCGTTGTGCGTTATACGGTATGCGTTATGCGTTATACGTTATGCGTTATGAGTTACACGTTATGCTTTATGCGTTATGCGTTATACGTTATGCGTTATGCGTTATGCGTTATGCGTTATGCGTTATACGGTATGCGCTATGCGTTATACGTTTTGCGTTATGCGTTATACGGTATGCGTTATGCGTTATACGTTTTGCGTTATGCGTTATGCGTTATGCGTTATGCGTTATGCGTTATGCGTTATGCGTTATGCGTTATGCGTTATGCGTTATGCGTTATGCATTATGCTTTATGCGTTATGCGTTATGCGTTATGCGTTATGCGTTATGCGTTATGCGTTATGCGTTATGCGTTATGCGTTATGCGTTATGCGTTATATGTTATGCGTTATGCGTTATGCGTTATGTGGTATGCGTTATGCGTTATGCGTTATGCGTTATGCGTTGTACGGTATGCGTTATGCGTTATGCGTTATGCGTTATGCGTTATGCGTTATGCGTTATGCGTTATGCGTTATATGGTATGCGTTTTGCGTTATGCGTTATGCGTTATGCGTTATGCGTTATGCGTTATGCGTTATGCGTTATGCGTTATGCGTTTTGCATTATGCGTTATACGGTATACGTTATGCGTTATACGTTATGCGTTATGCGTTATGCGTTATGCTTTATGCTTTATGCGTTATGCATTATGCGTTATGCGTGATCTGACATGCGGTATGCGTTATGCGTTATGCGTTATGCCTTATGCCTTATGGTTTGCGTTATGCGTCATGCGTTATGCGTTATGCATAATGCGTTATACGTTATGTATTATGCGTTATGCCTTATGCGTTATGCGATAAGCGTCATGCATCAAGCCTTATGCGTTATGCGATATGCGGTATGCGTCATGCATCAAGCCTTATGCGTTATGGGTTATGCGTTAACGTTATGCGTTTTGCGTTATGCGTTATGCGTTATGCGTTATGCGTTATGCGTTATGCGTTATGCGTTATGCGTTATGCGTAATGCGTTATGCGTTTTGCGTTATGCGTTATGCGTTATGCGTTATGCGTTATGCGTTGTGCGTTATACGTTTGCGTTATGCGTTATGCGTTATACGGTATGCGTTATACGTTATGCGTTATGCGTTATGCGTTATACGTTATGCGTTATGAGTTACACGTTATGCTTTATGCGTTATGCGTTATACGTTATACGTTATGCGTTATGCGTTATGCGTTATGCGTTATGCGTTATACGGTATGCGTTATGCGTTATACGTTTTGTGTTATGCGTTATGCGTTATGCGTTATGCGTTATGCGTTATGCGTTATGCGTTATGCGTTATACGTTGTGCGTTATGCGTTATGCGTTAAGCGTTATGCGTTATGCGTTATGCGTTATGCGCTATGCGTTATGCGTTATAAGTTTGCGTTACGCGTTATGCGTTATGCGTTATGTTTTATGCGTTATGCGTTATGGGTTATGCGTTAACGTTATGCGTTTTGCGTTTTGCGTTATGCGTTATGCGTTATGCGTTATGCGTTATGCTTTATGCGTTATGCGTTATGCGTTATGCGTTATGCGTTATGCGTTATGCGTTATGCGTTATGCGTTATGCGTTATGCGTTATGCGTTATGCGTTATGCGTTATGCGTTATGCGTTATGCGTTATGCGTTATGCGTTATGCGTTATGCGTTATGCGTTATATGTTATGCGTTATGCGTTATGCGTTATGCGTTATGCGTTATGCGTTATGCGTTGTGCGTTAGAAGTTTGCGTTATGCGTTATGCGTTATGCGTTGTACGGTATGCGTTATGCGTTATACGTTATGCGTTATGCGTTATGCGTTATGCGATATGCGTTATGCGTTATGCGTTATGCGTTATGCGTTATGCTTTATGCGTTATGCGTTATGCGTTATGCGTTATGCTTTATGCGTTATGCGTTATGAGTTATGAGTTATGCGTTATGCGTTATGCGTTATGCGTTATGCGTTATGCGTTATGCGTTATGCGTTATGCGTTATGTGTTATGCGTTATGCGTTATGCGTTATGCGTTATGCGTTATGCTTTATGCGTTATGCGTAATGCGTTATGCGTTATGCGTTATGCGTTATGCGTTATGCGTTATGCGTTATGCGTTATGCGTTATGCGTTATGCGTTATGCGTTATGCGTTATATGTTATGCGTTATGCGTTATGCGTTGTGCGTTATGCGTTATACGGTATGCGTTATGCGTTATACGTTATACGTTATGCGTTATGCGTTATGCGTTATGCGTTATGCGTTATACGGTATGCGTTATGCGTTATACGTTATGCGTTATGCGTTATGCGTTATGCTTTATGCGTTATGCGTTATGCGTTATGCGTTATACGGTATGCGTTATGCGTTATACGTTTTGCGTTATGCGTTATGCGTTATGCGTTATGCGTTATGCGTTATGCGTAATGCGTTATGCGTTATGCGTTATGCGTTATGCGTTATGCGTTATGCGTTATGCTTTATGCGTTATGCATTATGCGTTTTGCGTGATCCGTTATGCGTTAGGCGTTATGGGTTTTCCGGTGTTCGTTATGCGTTGTGCATTATGCGTTATGCTTTATGAAGTATGGGTTATGGTTTATGCGTTATGCGTTGTGCGCTATACGTTTGCGTTATGCGTTATGCGTTATGAGTTATACGGTATGCGTTATGCGTTATACGTTATGTGTCATGCGTTTTGCATTATACGGTATGCGTTATGCGTTACGCGTTATGCGTTATGCGTTATGCGTTATGCGTTATGCGTTATGCGTTATGCGTTATGCGTTATGCGTTATGCGTTATGCGTTATGCGTTATGCGGTATGCGTCATGCGTTATACGTTATGCGTTATGCGTTATGCGTTATGCGTTATGCGTTATGCGTTATGCGTTATATGTTATGCGTTATGCGTTATGCGTTGTGCGTTATACGTTTGCGTTATGCGTTATGCGTTATACGGTATGCGTTATGCGGTATACGTTATACGTTATGCGTTATGCGTTATGCGTTATGCGTTATGCGTTATGCGTTATACGGTATGCGTTATGCGTTATACGTTTTGTGTTATGCGTTATGCGTTATGCGTTATGCGTTATGCGTTATGCGTTGTGCGTTATGCGTTATGCGTTTTGCATTATGCGTTATACGGTATACGTTATGCGTTATACGTTATGCGTTATGCGTTATGCGTTATGCTTTATGCGTTATGCATTATGCGTTATGCGTGATCTGACATGCGGTATGCGTTATGCGTTATGCGTTATGCCTTATGGTTTGCGTTATGCGTCATGCGTTATGCGTTATGGATAATGCGTTATACGTTATGTATTATGCGTTATGCCTTATGCGTTATGCGATAAGCGTCATGCATCAAGCCTTATGCGTTATGCGATATGCGATATGCGTCATGCATCAAGCCTTATGCGTCATGGGTTATGCGTTAACGTTATGCGTTTTGCGTTATGCGTTATGCGTTATGCGTTATGCGTTATGCGTTATGTGTTATGCGTTATGCGTTATGCGTTATGCGTTATGCATTATGCGTTATGCGTGATCTGACATGCGTTATGCGTTATGCGTTATGCGTTATGCGTTATGCGTTATGAGTTATGCGTTATGCGTTATGCGTTATGCGTTAAGCGTTATGCGTTTTGCGTTATGCGTTATGCTTTCTGCGTTATGCGTTATGCGATATGCGTTATGGGTTATGCTTCATGCGTTTTGCGTTTTGCGTTATGCGTTATGCGTTATGCGTTATGCGTTATGCGTTATGCTTTATGCGTTATGCGTTATGCGTTATGAGTTATATGTTATGCGTTATGCGTTATGCGTTATGCGTTATGCGTTATGCGTTATGCGTTATGCGTTATGCGTTATGCTTTATGCGTTATGCGTTATGAGTTATACGTTATGCGTTATGCGTTATGCGTTATGCGTTAGGCGTTATGCGTTATGCGTTATGCGTTATGCGTTATGCGTTATGCGTTATGCGTTATACGGTATGCGTTATGCGTTATACGGTATGCGTTATGCGTTATGCGATATGCGTTATGCGTTATGCGTTATGCGTTATTCGTTATGAGTAATGAGTTATAATTTATGCGTTATGCGTTATGCTTTATGCGTTATGCGTTATGAGTTATGCGTTATGCGTTATGCGTTATGCGTTATGCGTTATGCGTTATGCGTTATGCGTTATGCGTTATGCGTTATGCGTTATGCGTTATGCGTTATACGGTATGCGTTATGCGTTATGCGATATGCGTTATGCGTTATGCGTTATGCGTTATTCGTTATGAGTAATGAGTTATAATTTATGCGTTATGCGTTATGCTTTATGCGTTATGCGTTATGAGTTATGCGTTATGCGTTATGCGTTATGCGCTATGCGTTATGCGTTATGCGTGATGCGTTATGCGTTATGCGTTATACGTTATGCGTTATGCGTTATGCGTTATGCGTTATGCGTTATACGGTATGCGTTATGCGTTATACGTTATGCGTTATGCGTTATGCGTTATGCGTTATGCGTTATGCGTTATGCGTTATGCGTTATACGGTATGCGTTATGCGTTATACGTTTTGCGTTATGCGTTATGCGTTATGCGTTATGCGTTATGCGTTATGCGTTATGCGTTATGCGTTATGCGTTATGCGTTATGCGTTGTGCGTTATACGTTTGCGTTATGCGTTATGCATTATGCGTTATACGGTATACGTTATGCGTTATACGTTATGCGTTATGCGTTATGCGTTATGCTTTATGCGTTATGCATTATGCGTTATGCGTGATCTGACATGCGTTATGCGTTATGCGTTATGCGTTATGCCTTATGCCTTATGGTTTGCGTTATGCGTTATGCGTTATTCGTTATGCGTTATGCGTTATGCGTTATGCGTTATGCGTTATGCGTTATGCGTTATGCGTTATGCGTTATGCGTTATGCGTTATGCGTTGTGCGTTATACGTTTGCGTTATGCGTTCTGCATTATGCGTTATACGGTATACGTTATGCGTTATACGTTATGCGTTATGCGTTATGCGTTATACGTTATGCTTTATGCGTTATGCATTATGCGTTATGCGTGATCTGACATGCGTTATGCGTTATGCGTTATGCTTTATGCCTTATGGTTTGCGTTATGCGTTATGCGTTATGCGTTATGCGTTATGCGTTATGCATAATGCGTTATACGTTATGTATTATGCGTTATGCCTTATGCGTTATGCGATAAGCGTCATGCATCAAGCCTTATGCGTTATGCGATATGCGATATGCGTCATGCATCAAGCCTTATGCGTTATGGGTTATGCGTTAACGTTATGCGTCTTGCGTTATGCGTTATGCGTTATGCGTTATGCGTTATGCGTTATGCGTTATGCGTTATGCGTTATGCGTTATGCGTTATGCGTTATGCGTTATGCGTTATGCGTTATGCGTTATGCGTTATGCTTTATGCGTTATGCGTTATGCGTTATGCGTTATGCGTTATGCGTTATGCGTTATGCGTTATGCGTTATGCGTTATGCGTTATGCGTTATGCGTTATGCGTTATGCATTATGCGTTATATGTTATGCGTTATGCGTTATGCGTTATGTGTTATGCGTTATGCGTTATGCGTTGTGCGTTATAAGTTTGCGTTGTACGGTATGCGTTATGCGTTATGCGTTATGCGTTATGCGTTATGCGTTATGCGTTATGCGTTATGCGTTATGCGTTATGCGTTATGCGTTATGCGTTATGCGTTATATGGTATGCGTTAAGCGTTATGCGTTATGCGTTATGCGTTATGCGCTATGCGTTATGCGTTATAAGTTTGCGTTACGCGTTATGCGTTATGCGTTATGTTTTATGCGTTATGCGTTATGGGTTATGCGTTAACGTTATGCGTTTTGCGTTTTGCGTTATGCGTTATGCGTTATGCGTTATGCGTTATGCTTTATGCGTTATGCGTTATGCGTTATGCGTTATGCGTTATGCGTTATGCGTTATGCGTTATGCGTTATGCGTTATGCGTTATGCGTTATGCGTTATGCGTTATGCGTTATGCGTTATGCGTTATATGTTATGCGTTATGCGTTATGCGTTATGCGTTATGCGTTATGCGTTATGCGTTATGCGTTATGCGTTGTGCGTTATAAGTTTGCGTTATGCGTTATGCGTTATGCGTTGTACGGTATGCGTTATGCGTTATACGTTATGCGTTATGCGTTATGCGTTATGCGATATGCGTTATGCGTTATGCGTTATGCGTTATGCGTTATGCGTTATGCTTTATGCGTTATGCGATATGCGTTATGCGTTATGCGTTATGCGTTATGCGTTATGATTTATGCTTTATGCGTTACGCTTTATGCGTTATGCATTATGCGTTATGCGTTATGCGATATGCGTTATGCGTTATGCGTTATGCGTTATGCGTTATTCGTTATGAGTAATGAGTTATAAGTTATGCGTTATGCGTTATGCTTTATGCGTTATGCGTTATGAGTTATGCGTTATGCGTTATGCGTTATGCGTTATGCGTTATGCGTTATGCGTTATGCGTTATGCGTTATACGTTATGCGTTATGCGTTATGCGTTATGCGTTATGCGTTGTACGGTATGCGTTATGCGTTATACGTTATGCGTAATGCGTTATGCGTTATGCGTTATGCGTTATGCGTTATACGGTATGCGTTATGCGTTATACGTTTTGCGTTATGCGTTATGCGTTGTGCGTTATGCGTTATGCGTTATGCGTTATGCGTTATGCGTTATGCGTTATGCGTTATGCGTTATGCGTTGTGCGTTATACGTTTGCGTTATGCGTTATGCATTATGCGTTATACGGTATACGTTATGCGTTATACGTTATGCGTTATGCGTTATGCGTTATGCTTTATGCGTTATGCATTATGCGTTATGCGTGATCTGACATGCGTTGTGCGTTATGCGTTATGCGTTATGCGTTATGCGTTATGCCTTATGGTTTGCGTTATGCGTTATGCGTTATGCGTTATGCGTTATGCGTTATGCGTTATGCGTTATGCGTTATGCGTTATGCGTTATGCGTTATGCGTTATGCGTTATGCGTTATGCGTTATACGTTATGCGTTATGCGTTATGCGTTATGCTTTATGCGTTATGCATTATGCGTTATGCGTGATCTGACATGCGTTATGCGTTATGCGTTATGCGTTATGCTTTATGCCTTATGGTTTGCGTTATGCGTTATGCATTATGCGTTATGCATAATGCGTTATACGTTATGTATTATGCGTTATGCCTTATGCGTTATGCGATAAGCGTCATGCATCAAGCCTTATGCGTTATGCGATATGCGATATGCGTCATGCATCAAGCCTTATGCGTTATGGGTTATGCGTTAACGTTATGCGTTTTGCGTTATGCGTTATGCGTTATGCGTTATGCGTTATGCGTTATGCGTTATGCGTTATGCGTTATGCGTTATGCGTTATGCGTTATGCGTTATGCGTTATGCGTTATGCGTTATGCGTTATGCGTTATGCGTTATGCGTTATGCGTTATGCGTTATGCGTTATGCGTTATGCGTTATGCGTTATGCGTTATGCGTTATGCGTTTTGCTTTATGCGTTGTGCGTTATGGGTTATGCGTTGTGCGTTATACGGTTGCGTTATACGTTATGCATTATGCGTTATACGGTATACGTTATGCGTTATACGTTATGCGTTATGCGTTATGCGTTATGCGTTATGCTTTATGCGTTATGCATTATGCGTTATGCGTGATCTGACATGCGTTATGCGTTATGCGTTATGATTTATGCTTTATGCGTTATGCATTATGCGGTATGCGTTATGGGTTATGCGTTAACGTTATGCGTTAACGTTATGCGTTTTGCGTTATGCGTTATGCGTTATGCGTTATGCGTTATGCGTTATGCGTTATGAGTTATGCGTTAAGCGTTATGCGTTATGCGTTATGCGTTATGCGCTATGCGTTATGCGTTATAAGTTTGCGTTATGCGTTATGCGTTATGCGTTATGTTTTATGCGTTATGCGTTATGGGTTATGCGTTAACGTTATGCGTTTTGCGTTTTGCGTTATGCGTTATGCGTTATACGTTATGCGTTATGCTTTATGCGTTATGCGTTATGAGTTATACGTTATGCGTTATGCGTTATGCGTTATGCGTTATGCGTTATGCGTTATGCGTTATGCGTTATACGTTTGCGTTATGCGTTATGCGTTATACGGTATGCGTCATGCGTTATACGTTATGCGTTATGCGTTAAGCGATATGCGTTATGCGTTATGCGTTATGCGTTATGCTTTATGCGTTATGCGTTATGAGTTACACGTTATGCTTTATGCGTTATGCGTTATTGCGTTAGGGGTTATGCGTTATGCGTTATGCTTTATGCTTTATGCGTTATACGTTATGCGTCATGCGATATGCGTTATGGGTTATGCTTCATGCGTTATGCGTTATGCGTTATGCTTTATGCTTTATGCGTTATGCGTTACTCCTTATGAGTTATGAGTTATGCGTTATGCGTGATCCGTTATGCGTTAAGCGTTATGCGTTATGCGTTATGCGTTATACGTTTGCGTTATGCGTTATGCGTTATACGGTATGCGTCATGCGTTATACGTTATGCGTTATGCGTTATGCGTTATGCGTTATGCGTTATGCGTTATGCGTTATGCGTTGTGCGTTATACGTTTGCGTTATGCGTTATGCATTATGCGTTATACGGTATGCGTTATGCGTTATACGTTATGCGTTATGCGTTATGCGTTATGCTTTATGCGTTATGCATTATGCGTTATGCGTTATGCGATATGCGTTATGCGTTATGCGTTATGCGTTATGCCTTATGCCTTATGGTTTGCGTTATGCGTTATGCGTTATGCGTTATGCGTTATGCGTTATGCGTTATGCGTTATGCGTTATGCGTTATGCGTTATGCGATAAGCGTTATGCGTTATGCGTTATGCGTTATGCGTTATGCGTTATGCGTTATGCGCTATGCGTTATGCGTTATGCGTTATGCGTTATGCGTTATGCGTTATGCGTTATGCGTTATGCGTTATGCGTTATGCGTTATGCGTTTTGATTTATGCGTTATGCGTTATGGGTTATGCGTTGTGCGTTATACGGTTGCGTTATACGTTATGCATTATGCGTTATACGGTATACGTTATGCGTTATACGTTATGCGTTATGCGTTATGCGTTATGCGTTATGCTTTATGCGTTATGCATTATGCGTTATGCGTGATCTGACATGCGTTATGCGTTATGCGTTATGCGTTATGCTTTATGCCTTATGGTTTGCGTTATGCGTTATGCGTTATGCGTTATGCATAATGCGTTATACGTTATGTATTATGCGTTATGCCTTATGCGTTATGCGATAAGCGTCATGCATCAAGCCTTATGCGTTATGCGATATGCGATATGCGTCATGCATCAAGCCTTATGCGTTATGGGTTATGCGTTAACGTTATGCGTTTTGCGTTATGCGTTATGCGTTATGCGTTATGCGTTATGCGTTATGCGTTGTGCGTTATACGGTTGCGTTATACGTTATGCATTATGCGTTATACGGTATACGTTATGCGTTATACGTTATGCGTTATGCGTTATGCGTTATGCGTTAGGCTTTATGCGTTATGCATTATGCGTTATGCGTGATCTGACATGCGTTATGCGTTATGCGTTATGATTTATGCTTTATGCGTTATGCATTATGCGGTATGCGTTATGGGTTATGCGTTAACGTTATGCGTTAACGTTATGCGTATTGCGTTATGCGTTATGCGTTATGCGTTATGCGTTATGCGTTAGGGGTTATGCGTTATGCGTTATGCGTTAAGCGTTATGCGTTATGCGTTATGCGTTATGCGTTATGCGTTATGCGTTATGCGTTATGCGTTATGCGTTATGCGTTTTGATTTATGCGTTATGCGTTATGGGTTATGCGTTGTGCGTTATACGGTTGCGTTATACGTTATGCATTATGCGTTATACGGTATACGTTATGCGTTATACGTTATGCGTTATGCGTTATGCGTTATGCGTTATGCTTTATGCGTTATGCATTATGCGTTATGCGTGATCTGACATGCGTTATGCGTTATGCGTTATGCGTTATGCGTTATGAGTTATGCGTTAAGCGTTATGCGTTATGCGTTATGCGTTATGCGCTATGCGTTATGCGTTATAAGTTTGCGTTATGCGTTATGCGTTATGCGTTATGTTTTATGCGTTATGCGTTATGGGTTATGCGTTAACGTTATGCGTTTTGCGTTTTGCGTTATGCGTTATGCGTTATACGTTATGCGTTATGCTTTATGCGTTATGCGTTATGAGTTATACGTTATGCGTTATGCGTTATGCGTTATGCGTTATGCGTTATGCGTTATGCGTTATGCGTTATACGTTTGCGTTATGCGTTATGCGTTATACGGTATGCGTCATGCGTTATACGTTATGCGTTATGCGTTAAGCGATATGCGTTATGCGTTATGCGTTATGCGTTATGCTTTATGCGTTATGCGTTATGAGTTACACGTTATGCTTTATGCGTTATGCGTTATTGCGTTAGGGGTTATGCGTTATGCGTTATGCTTTATGCTTTATGCGTTATACGTTATGCGTCATGCGATATGCGTTATGGGTTATGCTTCATGCGTTATGCGTTATGCGTTATGCTTTATGCTTTATGCGTTATGCGTTACTCCTTATGAGTTATGAGTTATGCGTTATGCGTGATCCGTTATGCGTTAAGCGTTATGCGTTATGCGTTATGCGTTATACGTTTGCGTTATGCGTTATGCGTTATACGGTATGCGTTATGCGTTATACGTTATGCGTTATGCGTTATGCGTTATGCGTTATGCGTTATGCGTTATGCGTTATGCGTTGTGCGTTATACGTTTGCGTTATGCGTTATGCATTATGCGTTATACGGTATACGTTATGCGTTATACGTTATGCGTTATGCGTTATGCGTTATGCTTTATGCGTTATGCGTTATGCGTTATGCGTTATGCGATATGCGTTATGCGTTATGCGTTATGCGTTATGCCTTATGCCTTATGGTTTGCGTTATGCGTTATGCGTTATGCGTTATGCGTTATGCGTTATGCGTTATGCGTTATGCGTTATGCGTTATGCGTTATGCGATAAGCGTTATGCGTTATGCGTTATGCGTTATGCGTTATGCGTTATGCGTTATGCGCTATGCGTTATGCGTTATGCGTTATGCGTTATGCGTTATGCGTTATGCGTTATGCGTTATGCGTTATGCGTTATGCGTTATGCGTTATGCGTTTTGATTTATGCGTTATGCGTTATGGGTTATGCGTTGTGCGTTATACGGTTGCGTTATACGTTATGCATTATGCGTTATACGGTATACGTTATGCGTTATACGTTATGCGTTATGCGTTATGCGTTATGCGTTATGCTTTATGCGTTATGCATTATGCGTTATGCGTGATCTGACATGCGTTATGCGTTATGCGTTATGCGTTTTGCTTTATGCCTTATGGTTTGCGTTATGCGTTATGCGTTATGCGTTATGCATAATGCGTTATACGTTATGTATTATGCGTTATGCCTTATGCGTTATGCGATAAGCGTCATGCATCAAGCCTTATGCGTTATGCGATATGCGATATGCGTCATGCATCAAGCCTTATGCGTTATGGGTTATGCGTTAACGTTATGCGTTTTGCGTTATGCGTTATGCGTTATGCGTTATGCGTTATGCGTTATGCGTTGTGCGTTATACGGTTGCGTTATACGTTATGCATTATGCGTTATACGGTATACGTTATGCGTTATACGTTATGCGTTATGCGTTATGCGTTATGCGTTAGGCTTTATGCGTTATGCATTATGCGTTATGCGTGATCTGACATGCGTTATGCGTTATGCGTTATGATTTATGCTTTATGCGTTATGCATTATGCGGTATGCGTTATGGGTTATGCGTTAACGTTATGCGTTAACGTTATGCGTTTTGCGTTATGCGTTATGCGTTATGCGTTATGCGTTATGCGTTAGGGGTTATGCGTTATGCGTTATGCGTTAAGCGTTATGCGTTATGCGTTATGCGTTATGCGCTATGCGTTATGCGTTATAAGTTTGCGTTATGCGTTATGCGTTATGCGTTATGTTTTATGCGTTATGCGTTATGGGTTATGCGTTAACGTTATGCGTTTTGCGTTTTGCGTTATGCGTTATGCGTTATACGTTATGCGTTATGCTTTATGCGTTATGCGTTATGAGTTATACGTTATGCGTTATGCGTTATGCGTAATGCGTTATGCGTTATGCGTTATACGTTTGCGTTATGCGTTATGCGTTATGCGTTATGCGTTATGCGTTATGCGTTATGCGTTATGCGTTATGCGTTATGCGTTATGCGTTATGCGTTATGCGTTATGCGTTATGCGTTATGCGTTATGCGTTATGCGTTTTGCTTTATGCGTTGTGCGTTATGGGTTATGCGTTGTGCGTTATACGGTTGCGTTATACGTTATGCATTATGCGTTATACGGTATACGTTATGCGTTATACGTTATGCGTTATGCGTTATGCGTTATGCGTTATGCTTTATGCGTTATGCATTATGCGTTATGCGTGATCTGACATGCGTTATGCGTTATGCGTTATGATTTATGCTTTATGCGTTATGCATTATGCGGTATGCGTTATGGGTTATGCGTTAACGTTATGCGTTAACGTTATGCGTTTTGCGTTATGCGTTATGCGTTATGCGTTATGCGTTATGCGTTATGCGTTATGAGTTATGCGTTAAGCGTTATGCGTTATGCGTTATGCGTTATGCGCTATGCGTTATGCGTTATAAGTTTGCGTTATGCGTTATGCGTTATGCGTTATGTTTTATGCGTTATGCGTTATGGGTTATGCGTTAACGTTATGCGTTTTGCGTTTTGCGTTATGCGTTATGCGTTATACGTTATGCGTTATGCTTTATGCGTTATGCGTTATGAGTTATACGTTATGCGTTATGCGTTATGCGTTATGCGTTATGCGTTATGCGTTATGCGTTATGCGTTATGCGTTATACGTTTGCGTTATGCGTTATGCGTTATACGGTATGCGTCATGCGTTATACGTTATGCGTTATGCGTTAAGCGATATGCGTTATGCGTTATGCGTTATGCGTTATGCTTTATGCGTTATGCGTTATGAGTTACACGTTATGCTTTATGCGTTATGCGTTATTGCGTTAGGGGTTATGCGTTATGCGTTATGCTTTATGCTTTATGCGTTATACGTTATGCGTCATGCGATATGCGTTATGGGTTATGCTTCATGCGTTATGCGTTATGCGTTATGCGTTATGCTTTATGCGTTATGCGTTACTCCTTATGAGTTATGAGTTATGCGTTATGCGTGATCCGTTATGCGTTAAGCGTTATGCGTTATGCGTTATGCGTTATACGTTTGCGTTATGCGTTATGCGTTATACGGTATGCGTCATGCGTTATACGTTATGCGTTATGCGTTATGCGTTATGCGTTATGCGTTATGCGTTATGCGTTATGCGTTGTGCGTTATACGTTTGCGTTATGCGTTATGCATTATGCGTTATACGGTATACGTTATGCGTTATACGTTATGCGTTATGCGTTATGCGTTATGCTTTATGCGTTATGCATTATGCGTTATGCGTTATGCGATATGCGTTATGCGTTATGCGTTATGCGTTATGCCTTATGCCTTATGGTTTGCGTTATGCGTTATGCGTTATGCGTTATGCGTTATGCGTTATGCGTTATGCGTTATGCGTTATGCGTTATGCGTTATGCGATAAGCGTTATGCGTTATGCGTTATGCGTTACGCGTTATGCGTTATGCGTTATGCGCTATGCGTTATGCGTTATGCGTTATGCGTTATGCGTTATGCGTTATGCGTTATGCGTTATGCGTTATGCGTTATGCGTTATGCGTTATGCGTTTTGATTTATGCGTTATGCGTTATGGGTTATGCGTTGTGCGTTATACGGTTGCGTTATACGTTATGCATTATGCGTTATACGGTATACGTTATGCGTTATACGTTATGCGTTATGCGTTATGCGTTATGCGTTATGCTTTATGCGTTATGCATTATGCGTTATGCGTGATCTGACATGCGTTATGCGTTATGCGTTACGCGTTATGCTTTATGCCTTATGGTTTGCGTTATGCGTTATGCGTTATGCGTTATGCATAATGCGTTATACGTTATGTATTATGCGTTATGCCTTATGCGTTATGCGATAAGCGTCATGCATCAAGCCTTATGCGTTATGCGATATGCGATATGCGTCATGCATCAAGCCTTATGCGTTATGGGTTATGCGTTAACGTTATGCGTTTTGCGTTATGCGTTATGCGTTATGCGTTATGCGTTATGCGTTATGCGTTGTGCGTTATACGGTTGCGTTATACGTTATGCATTATGCGTTATACGGTATACGTTATGCGTTATACGTTATGCGTTATGCGTTATGCGTTATGCGTTAGGCTTTATGCGTTATGCATTATGCGTTATGCGTGATCTGACATGCGTTATGCGTTATGCGTTATGATTTATGCTTTATGCGTTATGCATTATGCGCTATGCGTTATGGGTTATGCGTTAACGTTATGCGTTAACGTTATGCGTTTTGCGTTATGCGTTATGCGTTATGCGTTATGCGTTATGCGTTAGGGGTTATGCGTTATGCGTTATGCGTTAAGCGTTATGCGTTATGCGTTATGCGTTATGCGCTATGCGTTATGCGTTATAAGTTTGCGTTATGCGTTATGCGTTATGCGTTATGTTTTATGCGTTATGCGTTATGGGTTATGCGTTAACGTTATGCGTTTTGCGTTTTGCGTTATGCGTTATGCGTTATACGTTATGCGTTATGCTTTATGCGTTATGCGTTATGAGTTATACGTTATGCGTTATGCGTTATGCGTAATGCGTTATGCGTTATGCGTTATACGTTTGCGTTATGCGTTATGCGTTATACGGTATGCGTCATGCGTTATACGTTATGCGTTATGCGTTATGCGATATGCGTTATGCGTTATGCGTTATGCGTTATGCTTTATGCGTTATGCGTTATGAGTTACACGTTATGCTTTATGCGTTATGCGTTATTGCGTTAGGGGTTATGCGTTATGCGTTATGCTTTATGCTTTATGCGTTATACGTTATGCGTCATGCGATATGCGTTATGGGTTATGCTTCATGCGTTATGCGTTATGCGTTATGCTTTATGCTTTATGCGTTATGCGTTACTCCTTATGAGTTATGAGTTATGCGTTATGCGTGATCCGTTATGCGTTAAGCGTTATGCGTTATGCGTTATACGTTTGCGTTATGCGTTATGCGTTATACGGTATGCGTCATGCGTTATACGTTATGCGTTATGCGTTATGCGTTATGCGTTATGCGTTATGCGTTATGCGTTGTGCGTTATACGTTTGCGTTATGCGTTATGCATTATGCGTTATACGGTATACGTTATGCGTTATACGTTATGCGTTATGCGTTATGCGTTATGCTTTATGCGTTATGCATTATGCGTTATGCGTTATGCGTTATGCGATATGCGTTATGCGTTATGCGTTATGCGTTATGCCTTATGCCTTATGGTTTGCGTTATGCGTTATGCGTTATGCGTTATGCGTTATGCGTTATGCGTTATGCGTTATGCGTTATGCGTTATGCGTTATGCGTTATGCGATAAGCGTTATGCGTTATGCGTTATGCGTTATGCGTTATGCGTTATGCGTTATGCGTTATGCGTTATGCGTTATGCGTTATGCGTTATGCGATAAGCGTTATGCGTTATGCGTTATGCGTTATGCGTTATGCGTTATGCGTTATGCGTTATGCGTTATGCGTTATGCGTTATGCGTTATGCGTTATGCGTTATGCGTTATGCGTTTTGCTTTATGCGTTATGCGTTATGGGTTATGCGTTGTGCGTTATACGGTTGCGTTATACGTTATGCATTATGCGTTATACGGTATACGTTATGCGTTATACGTTATGCGTTATGCGTTATGCGTTATGCGTTATGCTTTATGCGTTATGCATTATGCGTTATGCGTGATCTGACATGCGTTATGCGTTATGCGTTATGCGTTATGCTTTATGCCTTATGGTTTGCGTTATGCGTTATGCGTTATGCGTTATGCATAATGCGTTATACGTTATGTATTATGCGTTATGCCTTATGCGTTATGCGATAAGCGTCATGCATCAAGCCTTATGCGTTATGCGATATGCGATATGCGTCATGCATCAAGCCTTATGCGTTATGGGTTATGCGTTAACGTTATGCGTTTTGCGTTATGCGTTATGCGTTATGCGTCATGCGTTATGCGTTATGCGTTATGCGTTATGCGTTATGCGTTATGCGTTATGCGTTATGCGTTATGCGTTATGCGTTTTGCTTTATGCGTTATGCGTTATGGGTTATGCGTTGTGCGTTATACGGTTGCGTTATACGTTATGCATTATGCGTTATACGGTATACGTTATGCGTTATACGTTATGCGTTATGCGTTATGCGTTATGCGTTATGCTTTATGCGTTATGCATTATGCGTTATGCGTGATCTGACATGCGTTATGCGTTATGCGTTATGCGTTATGCTTTATGCCTTATGGTTTGCGTTATGCGTTATGCGTTATGCGTTATGCATAATGCGTTATACGTTATGTATTATGCGTTATGCCTTATGCGATATGCGATATGCGTCATGCATCAAGCCTTATGCGTTATGGGTTATGCGTTAACGTTATGCGTTTTGCGTTATGCGTTATGCGTTATGCGTTATGCGTTATGCGTTATGCGTTATGCGTTATGCGTTATGCGTTATGCGTTATGCGTTATGCGTTATGCGTTATGCGTTATGCGTTATGCGTTATGCGTTATGCGTTATGCGTTATGCGTTATGCGTTATGCGTTATGCGTTATGCGTTATGCGTTATGCGTTATGCGTTATGCGTTATGCGTTATGCGTTATGCGTTTTGCTTTATGCGTTATGCGTTATGGGTTATGCGTTGTGCGTTATACGGTTGCGTTATACGTTATGCATTATGCGTTATACGGTATACGTTATGCGTTATACGTTATGCGTTATGCGTTATGCGTTATGCGTTATGCTCTATGCGTTATGCATTATGCGTTATGCGTGATCTGACATGCGTTATGCGTTATGCGTTATGATTTATGCTTTATGCGTTATGCATTATGCGGTATGCGTTATGGGTTATGCGTTAACGTTATGCGTTAACGTTATGCGTTTTGCGTTATGCGTTATGCGTTATGCGTTATGCGTTATGCGTTATGCGTTATGCGTTAAGCGTGATGCGTTATGCGTTATGCGTTATGCGCTATGCGTTATGCGTTATAAGTTTGCGTTATGCGTTATGCGTTATGTTTTATGCGTTATGCGTTATGGGTTATGCGTTAACGTTATGCGTTTTGCGTTTTGCGTTATGCGTTATGCGTTATACGTTATGCGTTATGCTTTATGCGTTATGCGTTATGAGTTATACGTTATGCGTTATGCGTTATGCGTTATGCGTTATGCGTTATGCGTTATGCGTTATACGTTTGCGTTATGCGTTATGCGTTATACGGTATGCGTCATGCGTTATACGTTATGCGTTATGCGTTATGCGATATGCGTTATGCGTTATGCGTTATGCGTTATGCGTTATGCTTTATGCGTTATGCGTTATGAGTTACACGTTATGCTTTATGCGTTATGCGTTATTGCGTTAGGGGTTATGCGTTATGCGTTATGCTTTATGCTTTATGCGTTATACGTTATGCGTTATGCGATATGCGTTATGGGTTATGCTTCATGCGTTATGCGTTATGCGTAATGCTTTATGCTTTATGCGTTATGCGTTACTCCTTATGAGTTATGCGTTATGCGATATGCGTTATGCGTTATGCGTTATGCGTTATGCGTTATGCGTTATGCGTTATGCGTTATGCGTTATACGTTTGCGTTATGCGTTATGCGTTATACGGTATGCGTCATGCGTTATACGTTATGCGTTATGCGTTATGCGATATGCGTTATGCGTTATGCGTTATGCGTTATGCGTTATGCTTTATGCGTTATGCGTTATGAGTTACACGTTATGCTTTATGCGTTATGCGTTATGCGTTATGCGTTATGCGTTATACGGTATGCGTTATGCGTTATGCGTTATGCGTTATGCGTTATGCGTTATGATTTATGCTTTATGCGTTACGCTTTATGCGTTATGCATTATGCGTTATGCGTTATGCGATATGCGTTATGCGTTATGCGTTATGCGTTATGCGTTATTCGTTATGAGTAATGAGTTATAAGTTATGCGTTATGCGTTATGCTTTATGCGTTATGCGTTATGAGTTATACGTTATGCGTTATGCGTTATGCGTTATGCGTTATGCGTTATGCGTTATGCGTTATGCGTTATGCGTTATGCGTTATGCGTTATGCGTTATGCGTTATGCGTTATGCGTTATGCGTTATGCGTTATGCGTTATGCGTTATGCGTTATGCGTTATGCGTTATGCGTTATGCGTTATGCGTTATGCGTTATGCGTTGTGCGTTACACGGTATGCGTTATGCGTTATACGTTATGCGTTATGCGTTATGCGTTATGCGTTATGCGTTATACGGTATGCGTTATGCGTTATACGTTATGCGTTATGCGTTATGCGTTATGCGTTATGCGTTATGCGTTATACGGTATGCGTTATGCGTTATACGTTTTGCGTTATGCGTTATGCGTTATGCGTTATGCGTTATGCGTTATGCGTTATGCGTTATGCGTTATGCGTTATGCGTTGTGCGTTATACGTTTGCGTTATGCTTTATGCGTTATGCATTATGCGTTATGCGTGATCTGACATGCGTTATGCGTTATGCGTTATGCGTTATGCCTTATGCCTTATGGTTTGCGTTATGCGTTATGCGTTAGGCGTTATGCGTTATGCGTTATGCGTTATGAATTATGCGTTATGCGTTATGCGTTATGCGTTATGCTTTATGCTTTATGCGTTATGCGTTACTCCTTATGAGTTATGAGTTATGCGTTATGCGTGATCCGTTATGCGTTAAGCGTTATGCGTTATGCGTTATGCGTTATGCGTTATGCGTTATGCGTTATGCGTTATGCGTTATGCGTTATGCGTTATGCGTTATGCGTTATGCGTTATGCGTTATGCGTTATGCGTTGTGCGTTATACGTTCGCGTTATACGTTATGCATTATGCGTTATACGGTATACGTTATGCGTTATACGTTATGCGTTATGCGTTATGCGTTATGCTTTATGCGTTATGCATTATGCGTTATGCGTGATCTGACATGCGTTATGCGTTATGCGTTATGCGTTATGCCTTATGCCTTATGGTTTGCGTTATGCGTTATGCGTTAGGCGTTATGCGTTATGCGTTATGCGTTATGCGTTATGCGTTATGAATTATGTGTTATGCGTTATGCGTTATGCGTTATGCTTTATGCTTTATGCGTTATGCGTTACTCCTTATGAGTTATGAGTTATGCGTTATGCGTGATCCGTTATGCGTTTAGCGTTATGCGTTATGCGTTATGCGTTATGCGTTATGCGTTATGCGTTATGCGTTATGCGTTATGCGTTATGCGTTATGCGTTATGCGTTATGCGTTATGCGTTATGCGTTATACGGTAAGCGTTATGCGTTATGCGTTATGCGTTATGCGTTATGATTTATGCTTTATGCGTTACGCTTTATGCGTTATGCATTATGCGTTATGCGTTATGCGATATGCGTTATGCGTTATGCGTTATGCGTTATGCGTTATTCGTTATGAGTAATGAGTTATAAGTTATGCGTTATGCGTTATGCTTTATGCGTTATGCGTTATGAGTTATACGTTATGCGTTATGCGTTATGCGTTATGCGTTATACGGTATGCGTTATGCGTTATACGTTATGCGTTATGCGTTATGCGTTATACGTTATGCGTTATACGGTATGCGTTATGCGTTATGCGTTATGCGTTATGCGTTATGCGTTATGCGTTGTGCGTTATACGTTTGCGTTATGCGTTATGCATTATGAGTTATGCGTTATGCGTTATGCGTTATGCGTTATGCGTTATGCGTTATGCGTTATGCGTTATGCGTTGTGCGTTATACGTTTGCGATATGCGTTATGCATTATGCGTTATACGGTATACGTTATGCGTTATACGTTATGCGTTATGCGTTATGCGTTATGCTTTATGCGTTATGCATTATGCGTTATGCGTGATCTGACATGCGTTATGCGTTATGCGTTATACGTTATGCCTTATGCCTTATGGTTTGCGTTATGCGTTATGCGTTATGCGTTATGCGTTATGCGTTATGCGTTATGCGTTATGCGTTATGCGTTATGCTTTCTGCGTTATGCGTTATGCGATATGCGTTATGCGTTCTGCGTTATGCGTTATGCGTTATGCGTTTTGCGTTATGCGTTATGCTTTCTGCGTTATGCGTTATGAGTTATACGTTATGCGTTATGCGTTATGCGTTATGCGTTATGCGTTATGCTTTATGCGTTATGCGTTATGCGTTATGCGTTATGCGTTATGCGTTATGCGTTATGCGTTATGCGATATGCGTCATGCATCAAGCCTTATGCGTTATGGGTTATGCGTTAACGTTATGCGTTTTGCGTTATGCGTTATGCGTTATGCGTTATGCGTTATGCGTTATGCGTTATACGGTAAGCGTTATGCGTTATGCGTTATGCGTTATGCGTTATGATTTATGCTTTATGCGTTACGCTTTATGCGTTATGCATTATGCGTTATGCGTTATGCGATATGCGTTATGCGTTATGCGTTATGCGTTATGCGTTATTCGTTATGAGTAATGAGTTATAAGTTATGCGTTATGCGTTATGCTTTATGCGTTATGCGTTATGAGTTATACGTTATGCGTTATGCGTTATGCGTTATGCGTTATACGGTATGCGTTATGCGTTATACGTTATGCGTTATGCGTTATGCGTTATACGTTATGCGTTATACGGTATGCGTTATGCGTTATGCGTTATGCGTTATGCGTTATGCGTTATGCGTTGTGCGTTATACGTTTGCGTTATGCGTTATGCATTATGAGTTATGCGTTATGCGTTATGCGTTATGCGTTATGCGTTATGCGTTATGCGTTATGCGTTATGCGTTATGCGTTATGCGTTATGCGTTGTGCGTTATACGTTTGCGATATGCGTTATGCATTATGCGTTATACGGTATACGTTATGCGTTATACGTTATGCGTTATGCGTTATGCGTTATGCTTTATGCGTTATGCATTATGCGTTATGCGTGATCTGACATGCGTTATGCGTTATGCGTTATACGTTATGCCTTATGCCTTATGGTTTGCGTTATGCGTTATGCGTTATGCGTTATGCGTTATGCGTTATGCGTTATGCGTTATGCGTTATGCTTTCTGCGTTATGCGTTATGCGATATGCGTTATGCGTTCTGCGTTATGCGTTATGCGTTATGCGTTTTGCGTTATGCGTTATGCTTTCTGCGTTATGCGTTATGAGTTATACGTTATGCGTTATGCGTTATGCGTTATGCGTTATGCTTTATGCGTTATGCGTTATGCGTTATGCGTTATGCGTTATGCGTTATGCGTTATGCGTTATGCGTTATGCGTTATGCGTTATGCGTTATGCGTTATGCGTTATGCGTTATGCGTTATGCGTTATGCGTTATGCGTTATGCGTTATGCGTTATGCGTTATGCGTTATGCGTTATGCGTTATGCGTTTTGCTTTATGCGTTATGCGTTATGCGTTATGCGTTACGCGTTATGCGTTAAGCGTGATGCGTTATGCGTTATGCGTTATGCGCTATGCGTTATGCGTTATAAGTTTCCGTTATGCGTTATGCGTTATGTTTTATGCGTTATGCGTTATGGGTTATGCGTTAACGTTATGCGTTTTGCGTTTTGCGTTATGCGTTATGCGTTATACGTTATGCGTTATGCTTTATGCGTTATGCGTTATGAGTTATACGTTATGCGTTATGCGTTATGCGTTATGCGTTATGCGTTATGCGTTATGCGTTATACGTTTGCGTTATGCGTTATGCGTTATACGGTATGCGTCATGCGTTATACGTTATGCGTTATGCGTTATGCGATATGCGTTATGCGTTATGCGTTATGCGTTATGCGTTATGCGCTATGCGTTATGCGTTATAAGTTTCCGTTATGCGTTATGCGTTATGTTTTATGCGTTATGCGTTATGGGTTATGCGTTAACGTTATGCGTTTTGCGTTTTGCGTTATGCGTTATGCGTTATACGTTATGCGTTATGCTTTATGCGTTATGCGTTATGAGTTATACGTTATGCGTTATGCGTTATGCGTTATGCGTTATGCGTTATGCGTTATGCGTTATACGTTTGCGTTATGCGTTATGCGTTATACGGTATGCGTCATGCGTTATACGTTATGCGTTATGCGTTATGCGTTATGCGTTATGCGTTATGCGTTATGCGTTATGCGTTATGCTTTATGCGTTATGCGTTATGAGTTACACGTTATGCTTTATGCGTTATGCGTTATTGCGTTAGGGGTTATGCGTTATGCGTTATGCTTTATGCTTTATGCGTTATACGTTATGCGTTATGCGATATGCGTTATGGGTTATGCTTCATGCGTTATGCGTTATGCGTTATGCTTTATGCTTTATGCGTTATGCGTTACTCCTTATGAGTTATGCGTTATGCGATATGCGTTATGCGTTATGCGTTATGCGTTATGCTTTATGCGTTATGCGTTATGCGTTATGCGTTATACGTTTGCGTTATGCGTTATGCGTTATACGGTATGCGTCATGCGTTATACGTTATGCGTTATGCGTTATGCGATATGCGTTATGCGTTATGCGTTATGCGTTATGCGTTATGCTTTATGCGTTATGCGTTATGAGTTACACGTTATGCTTTATGCGTTATGCGTTATGCGTTATGCGTTATGCGTTATGCGTTATACGGTATGCGTTATGCGTTATGCGTTATGCGTTATGCGTTATGCGTTATGATTTATGCTTTATGCGTTACGCTTTATGCGTTATGCATTATGCGTTATGCGTTATGCGATATGCGTTATGCGTTATGCGTTATGCGTTATGCGTTATTCGTTATGAGTAATGAGTTATAAGTTATGCGTTATGCGTTATGCTTTATGCGTTATGCGTTATGAGTTATACGTTATGCGTTATGCGTTATGCGTTATGCGTTATGCGTTATGCGTTATGCGTTATGCGTTATGCGTTATGCGTTATGCGTTATGCGTTATGCGTTATGCGTTATGCGTTATGCGTTATGCGTTATGCGTTATGCGTTATGCGTTATGCGTTATGCGTTATGCGTTATGCGTTATGCGTTGTGCGTTACACGGTATGCGTTATGCGTTATACGTTATGCGTTATGCGTTATGCGTTATGCGTTATGCGTTATGCGTTATACGGTATGCGTTATGCGTTATACGTTATGCGTTATGCGTTATGCGTTATGCGTTATGCGTTATGCGTTATACGGTATGCGTTATGCGTTATACGTTTTGCGTTATGCGTTATGCGTTATGCGTTATGCGTTATGCGTTATGCGTTATGCGTTATGCGTTATGCGTTATGCGTTGTGCGTTATACGTTTGCGTTATGCTTTATGCGTTATGCATTATGCGTTATGCGTGATCTGACATGCGTTATGCGTTATGCGTTATGCGTTATGCGTTATGCCTTATGCCTTATGGTTTGCGTTATGCGTTATGCGTTAGGCGTTATGCGTTATGCGTTATGCGTTATGCGTTATGCGTTATGCGTTATGCGTTATGCGTTATGCGTTATGCGTTATGCTTTATGCTTTATGCGTTATGCGTTACTCCTTATGAGTTATGAGTTATGCGTTATGCGTGATCCGTTATGCGTTAAGCGTTATGCGTTATGCGTTATGCGTTATGCGTTATGCGTTATGCGTTATGCGTTATGCGTTATGCGTTATGCGTTATGCGTTATGCGTTATGCGTTATGCGTTATGCGTTATGCGTTATGCGTTGTGCGTTATACGTTCGCGTTATACGTTATGCATTATGCGTTATACGGTATACGTTATGCGTTATACGTTATGCGTTATGCGTTATGCGTTATGCTTTATGCGTTATGCATTATGCGTTATGCGTGATCTGACATGCGTTATGCGTTATGCGTTATGCGTTATGCCTTATGCCTTATGGTTTGCGTTATGCGTTATGCGTTATGCGTTATGCGTTATGCGTTATGCGTTATGCGTTATGCGTTATGAATTATGTGTTATGCGTTATGCGTTATGCGTTATGCTTTATGCTTTATGCGTTATGCGTTACTCCTTATGAGTTATGAGTTATGCGTTATGCGTGATCCGTTATGCGTTTAGCGTTATGCGTTATGCGTTATGCGTTATGCGTTATGCGTTATGCGTTATGCGTTATGCGTTATGCGTTATGCGTTATGCGTTATGCGTTATGCGTTATGCGTTATGCGTTATACGGTATGCGTTATGCGTTATGCGTTATGCGTTATGCGTTATGCGTTATGATTTATGCTTTATGCGTTACGCTTTATGCGTTATGCATTATGCGTTATGCGTTATGCGATATGCGTTATGCGTTATGCGTTATGCGTTATGCGTTATTCGTTATGAGTAATGAGTTATAAGTTATGCGTTATGCGTTATGCTTTATGCGTTATGCGTTATGAGTTATACGTTATGCGTTATGCGTTATGCGTTATGCGTTATGCGTTATGCGTTATGCGTTATGCGTTATGCGTTATGCGTTATACGTTATGCGTTATGCTTTATGCGTTATGCGTTATGAGTTATACGTTATGCGTTATGCGTTATGCGTTATGCGTTATGCGTTATGCGTTATGCGTTATACGTTTGCGTTATGCGTTATGCGTTATACGGTATGCGTCATGCGTTATACGTTATGCGTTATGCGTTATGCGATATGCGTTATGCGTTATGCGTTATGCGTTATGCGTTATGCTTTATGCGTTATGCGTTATGAGTTACACGTTATGCTTTATGCGTTATGCGTTATTGCGTTAGGGGTTATGCGTTATGCGTTATGCTTTATGCTTTATGCGTTATACGTTATGCGTTATGCGATATGCGTTATGGGTTATGCTTCATGCGTTATGCGTTATGCGTAATGCTTTATGCTTTATGCGTTATGCGTTACTCCTTATGAGTTATGCGTTATGCGATATGCGTTATGCGTTATGCGTTATGCGTTATGCTTTATGCGTTATGCGTTATGCGTTATGCGTTATACGTTTGCGTTATGCGTTATGCGTTATACGGTATGCGTCATGCGTTATACGTTATGCGTTATGCGTTATGCGTTATGCGTTATGCGTTATGCGTTATGCGTTATGCGTTATGCTTTATGCGTTATGCGTTATGAGTTACACGTTATGCTTTATGCGTTATGCGTTATGCGTTATGCGTTATGCGTTATGCGTTATACGGTATGCGTTATGCGTTATAAGTTATGCGTTATGCGTTATGCGTTATGATTTATGCTTTATGCGTTAAGCTTTATGCGTTATGCATTATGCGTTATGCGTTATGCGATATGCGTTATGCGTTATGCGTTATGCGTTATGCGTTATTCGTTATGAGTAATGAGTTATAAGTTATGCGTTATGCGTTATGCTTTATGCGTTATGCGTTATGAGTTATACGTTATGCGTTATGCGTTATGCGTTATGCGTTATGCGTTATGCGTTATGCGTTATGCGTTATGCGTTATGCGTTATGCGTTATGCGTTATGCGTTATGCGTTATGCGTTATGCGTTATGCGTTATGCGTTATGCGTTATGCGTTATGCGTTATGCGTTATGCGTTGTGCGTTACACGGTATGCGTTATGCGTTATACGTTATGCGTTATGCGTTATGCGTTATGCGTTATGCGTTATGCGTTATACGGTATGCGTTATGCGTTATGCGTTATGCGTTATGCGTTATGCGTTATGCGTTATGCGTTATGCGTTATACGGTATGCGTTATGCGTTATACGTTTTGCGTTATGCGTTATGCGTTATGCGTTATGCGTTATGCGTTATGCGTTATGCGTTATGCGTTATGCGTTATGCGTTGTGCGTTATACGTTTGCGTTATGCTTTATGCGTTATGCATTATGCGTTATGCGTGATCTGACATGCGTTATGCGTTATGCGTTATGCGTTATGCGTTATGCCTTATGCCTTATGGTTTGCGTTATGCGTTATGCGTTATGCGTTATGCGTTATGCGTTATGCGTTATGCGTTATGAATTATGCGTTATGCGTTATGCGTTATGCGTTATGCGTTATGCTTTATGCTTTATGCGTTATGCGTTACTCCTTATGAGTTATGAGTTATGCGTTATGCGTGATCCGTTATGCGTTAAGCGTTATGCGTTATGCGTTATGCGTTATGCGTTATGCGTTATGCGTTATGCGTTATGCGTTATGCGTTATGCGTTATGCGTTATGCGTTATGCGTTATGCGTTATGCGTTATGCGTTGTGCGTTATACGTTCGCGTTATACGTTATGCGTTATGCGTTATACGTTATACGTTATGCGTTATGCGTTATGCGTTATGCGTTATGCGTTATGCTTTATGCGTTATGCATTATGCGTTATGCGTGATCTGACATGCGTTATGCGTTATGCGTTATGCGTTATGCCTTATGCCTTATGGTTTGCGTTATGCGTTATGCGTTAGGCGTTATGCATTATGCGTTATGCGTTGTTCGTTATACGTTTGCGTTATGCGTTATGCGTTATGCTTTATGCTTTATGCGTTATGCGTTACTCCTTATGAGTTATGAGTTATGCGTTATGCGTGATCCGTTATGCGTTTAGCGTTATGCGTTATGCGTTATGCGTTATGCGTTATGCGTTATGCGTTATGCGTTATGCGTTATGCGTTATGCGTTATGCGTTATGCGTTATGCGTTATGCGTTATGCGTTATGCGTTATACGGTAAGCGTTATGCGTTATGCGTTATGCGTTATGCGTTATGATTTATGCTTTATGCGTTACGCTTTATGCGTTATGCATTATGCGTTATGCGTTATGCGATATGCGTTATGCGTTATGCGTTATGCGTTATGCGTTATTCGTTATGAGTAATGAGTTATAAGTTATGCGTTATGCGTTATGCTTTATGCGTTATGCGTTATGAGTTATACGTTATGCGTTATGCGTTATGCGTTATACGGTATGCGTTATGCGTTATACGTTATGCGTTATGCGTTATGCGTTATACGTTATGCGTTATACGGTATGCGTTATGCGTTATGCGTTATGCGTTATGCGTTATGCGTTATGCGTTGTGCGTTATACGTTTGCGTTATGCGTTATGCATTATGAGTTATGCGTTATGCGTTATGCGTTATGCGTTATGCGTTATGCGTTATGCGTTATGCGTTATGCGTTATGCGTTATGCGTTGTGCGTTATACGTTTGCGATATGCGTTATGCATTATGCGTTATACGGTATACGTTATGCGTTATACGTTATGCGTTATGCGTTATGCGTTATGCTTTATGCGTTATGCATTATGCGTTATGCGTGATCTGACATGCGTTATGCGTTATGCGTTATACGTTATGCCTTATGCCTTATGGTTTGCGTTATGCGTTATGCGTTATGCGTTATGCGTTATGCGTTATGCGTTATGCGTTATGCGTTATGCTTTCTGCGTTATGCGTTATGCGATATGCGTTATGCGTTATGCGTTATGCGTTATGCGTTATGCGTTTTGCGTTATGCGTTATGCTTTCTGCGTTATGCGTTATGAGTTATACGTTATGCGTTATGCGTTATGCGTTATGCGTTATGCGTTATGCTTTATGCGTTATGCGTTATGCGTTATGCGTTATGCGTTATGCGTTATGCGTTATGCGTTATGCGTTATGCGTTATGCGTTATGCGTTATGCGTTATGCGTTATGCGTTATGCGTTATGCGTTATATGTTATGCGTTATGCGTTATGCGTTATGCGTTGTGCGTTATACGTTTGCGTTATGCGTTATGCGTTATACGGTATGCGTCATGCGTTATACGTTATGCGTTATGCGTTATGCGATATGCGTTATGCGTTATGCGTTATGCGTTATGCTTTATGCGTTATGCGTTATGAGCTACACGTTATGCTTTATGCGTTATGCGTTATTGCGTTAGGGGTTATGCGTTATGCGTTATGCTTTATGCTTTATGTGTTATACGTTATGCGTTATGCGATATGCGTTATGGGTTATGCTTCATGCGTTATGCGTTATGCTTTATGCTTTATGCGTTATGCTTTACTCCTTATGAGTTATGCGTTATGCGTTATGCGTGATCCGTTATGCGTTAAGCGTTATGCGTTATGCGTTATGCGTTATGCGTTATGCGTTATGCGATATGCGTTATGCGTTATGCGTTATGCGTTATGCGTTATGCGTTATGCGTTATGCGTTATGCGTTATGCGTTATGCGTTATGCGTTATGCGTTATACGGTATGCGTTATGCGTTATGCGTTATGCGTTATGCGTTATACGGTATGCGTTATGCGGTATACGTTATACGTTATGCGTTATGCGTTATGCGTTATGCGTTATGCGTTATACGGTATGCGTTATGCGTTATACGTTTTGTGTTATGCGATATGCGTTATGCGTTATGCGTTATGCGTTATGCGTTATACGGTATGCGTTATGCGTTATACGTTTTGTGTTATGCGATATGCGTTATGCGTTATGCGTTATGCGTTATGCGTTATGCGTTATGCGTTATGCGTTATGCGTTTTGCATTATGCGTTATACGGTATACGTTATGCGTTATACGTTATGCGTTATGCGTTATGCGTTATGCTTTATGCGTTATGCATTATGCGTTATGCGTGATCTGACATGCGGTATGCGTTATGCGTTATGCGTTATGCCTTATGGTTTGCGTTATGCGTCATGCGTTATGCGTTATGGATAATGCGTTATGCGTTATGTATTATGCGTTATGCCTTATGCGTTATGCGATAAGCGTCATGCATCAAGCCTTATGCGTTATGCGATATGCGATATGCGTCATGCATCAAGCCTTATGCGTTATGGGTTATGCGTTAACGTTATGCGTTTTGCGTTATGCGTTATGCGTTATGCGTTATGCGTTATGCGTTATGCGTTATGCGTTATGCGTTAAGCGTTATGCGTTATGCGTTATGCGTTATGCGTTATATGTTATGCGTTATGCGTTATGCGTTGTGCGTTATACGTTTGCGTTATGCGTTATGCGTTATACGGTATGCGTTATGTGTTATACGTTATACGTTATGCGTTATGCGTTATGCGTTATGCGTTATGCGTTATACGGTATGCGTTATGCGTTATACGTTTTGCGTTATGCGTTATGCGTTATGCGTTATGCGTAATGCGTTATGCGTTATGCGTTATGCGTTATGCGTTTTGCATTATGCGTTACACGGTATACGTTATGCGTTATACGTTATGCGTTATGCGTTATGCGTTATGCGTTATGCGTTATGCGTTATGCGTTATGCGTTATGCGTTATGCGTTATGCGTTGTGCGTTATACGTTTGCGATATGCGTTATGCATTATGCGTTATACGGTATACGTTATGCGTTATACGTTATGCGTTATGCGTTATGCGTTATGCTTTATGCGTTATGCATTATGCGTTATGCGTGATCTGACATGCGTTATGCGTTATGCGTTATACGTTATGCCTTATGCCTTATGGTTTGCGTTATGCGTTATGCGTTATGCGTTATGCGTTATGCGTTATGCGTTATGCGTTATGCGTTATGCTTTCTGCGTTATGCGTTATGCGATATGCGTTATGCGTTATGCGTTATGCGTTATGCGTTATGCGTTATGCGTTATGCGTTATGCGTTATGCGTTATGCGTTATGCGTTATGCGTTATGCGTTATGCGTTATGCGTTATGCGTTATGCGTTATGCGTTATGCGTTATGCGTTATACGGTATGCGTTATGCGTTATGCGATATGCGTTATGCGTTATGCGTTATGCGTTATTCGTTATGAGTAATGAGTTATAAGTTATGCGTTATGCGTTATGCTTTATGCGTTATGCGTTATGAGTTATGCGTTATGCGTTATGCGTTATGCGTTATGCGTTATGCGTTATGCGTTATGCGTTATGCGTTATGCGTTATACGTTATGCGTTATGCGTTATGCGTTATGCGTTATGCGTTATGCGTTATACGGTATGCGTTATGCGTTATACGTTATGCGTTATGCGTTATGCGTTATGCGTTATGCGTTATACGGTATGCGTTATGCGTTATACGTTTTGCGTTATGCGTTATGCGTTATGCGTTATGCGTTGTGCGTTATGCGTTATGCGTTATGCGTTATGCGTTATGCGTTATGCGTTATGCGTTATGCGTTATACGTTATGCGTTATGCGTTATGCGTTATGCGTTATGCGTTATGCGTTATACGGTATGCGTTATGCGTTATACGTTATGCGTTATGCGTTATGCGTTATGCGTTATGCGTTATACGGTATGCGTTATGCGTTATACGTTTTGCGTTATGCGTTATGCGTTATGCGTTATACGGTATGCGTTATGCGTTATACGTTTTGTGTTATGCGATATGCGTTATGCGTTATGCGTTATGCGTTATGCGTTATGCGTTATGCGTTTTGCATTATGCGTTATACGGTATACGTTATGCGTTATACGTTATGCGTTATGCGTTATGCGTTATGCTTTATGCGTTATGCATTATGCGTTATGCGTGATCTGACATGCGGTATGCGTTATGCGTTATGCGTTATGCCTTATGGTTTGCGTTATGCGTCATGCGTTATGCGTTATGGATAATGCGTTATACGTTATGTATTATGCGTTATGCCTTATGCGTTATGCGATAAGCGTCATGCATCAAGCCTTATGCGTTATGCGATATGCGATATGCGTCATGCATCAAGCCTTATGCGTTATGGGTTATGCGTTAACGTTATGCGTTTTGCGTTATGCGTTATGCGTTATGCGTTATGCGTTATGCGTTATGCGTTATGCGTTATGCGTTATGCGTTAAGCGTTATGCGTTATGCGTTATGCGTTATGCGTTATATGTTATGCGTTATGCGTTATGCGTTGTGCGTTATACGTTTGCGTTATGCGTTATGCGTTATACGGTATGCGTTATGTGTTATACGTTATACGTTATGCGTTATGCGTTATGCGTTATGCGTTATGCGTTATACGGTATGCGTTATGCGTTATACGTTTTGCGTTATGCGTTATGCGTTATGCGTTATGCGTAATGCGTTATGCGTTATGCGTTATGCGTTATGCGTTTTGCATTATGCGTTATACGGTATACGTTATGCGTTATACGTTATGCGTTATGCGTTATGCGTTATGCGTTATGCGTTATGCGTTATGCGTTATGCGTTATGCGTTATGCGTTATGCGTTATGCGTTATGCGTTATATGTTATGCGTTATGCGTTATGCGTTATGCGTTGTGCGTTATACGTTTGCGTTATGCGTTATGCGTTATACGGTATGCGTCATGCGTTATACGTTATGCGTTATGCGTTATGCGATATGCGTTATGCGTTATGCGTTATGCGTTATGCTTTATGCGTTATGCGTTATGAGCTACACGTTATGCTTTATGCGTTATGCGTTATTGCGTTAGGGGTTATGCGTTATGCGTTATGCTTTATGCTTTATGTGTTATACGTTATGCGTTATGCGATATGCGTTATGGGTTATGCTTCATGCGTTATGCGTTATGCTTTATGCTTTATGCGTTATGCTTTACTCCTTATGAGTTATGCGTTATGCGTTATGCGTGATCCGTTATGCGTTAAGCGTTATGCGTTATGCGTTATGCGTTATGCGTTATGCGTTATGCGATATGCGTTATGCGTTATGCGTTATGCGTTATGCGTTATGCGTTATGCGTTATGCGTTATGCGTTATGCGTTATGCGTTATGCGTTATGCGTTATACGGTATGCGTTATGCGTTATGCGTTATGCGTTATGCGTTATACGGTATGCGTTATGCGGTATACGTTATACGTTATGCGTTATGCGTTATGCGTTATGCGTTATGCGTTATACGGTATGCGTTATGCGTTATACGTTTTGTGTTATGCGATATGCGTTATGCGTTATGCGTTATGCGTTATGCGTTATACGGTATGCGTTATGCGTTATACGTTTTGTGTTATGCGATATGCGTTATGCGTTATGCGTTATGCGTTATGCGTTATGCGTTATGCGTTATGCGTTATGCGTTTTGCATTATGCGTTATACGGTATACGTTATGCGTTATACGTTATGCGTTATGCGTTATGCGTTATGCTTTATGCGTTATGCATTATGCGTTATGCGTGATCTGACATGCGGTATGCGTTATGCGTTATGCGTTATGCCTTATGGTTTGCGTTATGCGTCATGCGTTATGCGTTATGGATAATGCGTTATACGTTATGTATTATGCGTTATGCCTTATGCGTTATGCGATAAGCGTCATGCATCAAGCCTTATGCGTTATGCGATATGCGATATGCGTCATGCATCAAGCCTTATGCGTTATGGGTTATGCGTTAACGTTATGCGTTTTGCGTTATGCGTTATGCGTTATGCGTTATGCGTTATGCGTTATGCGTTATGCGTTATGCGTTAAGCGTTATGCGTTATGCGTTATGCGTTATGCGTTATACGTTATGCGTTATGCGTTATGCGTTGTGCGTTATACGTTTGCGTTATGCGTTATGCGTTATACGGTATGCGTTATGTGTTATACGTTATGCGTTATGCGTTATGCGTTATGCGTTATGCGTTATGCGTTATACGGTATGCGTTATGCGTTATACGTTTTGCGTTATGCGTTATGCGTTATGCGTTATGCGTAATGCGTTATGCGTTATGCGTTATGCGTTATGCGTTTTGCATTATGCGTTACACGGTATACGTTATGCGTTATACGTTATGCGTTATGCGTTATGCGTTATGCGTTATGCGTTATGCGTTATGCGTTATGCGTTATGCGTTATGCGTTATGCGTTGTGCGTTATACGTTTGCGATATGCGTTATGCATTATGCGTTATACGGTATACGTTATGCGTTATACGTTATGCGTTATGCGTTATGCGTTATGCTTTATGCGTTATGCATTATGCGTTATGCGTGATCTGACATGCGTTATGCGTTATGCGTTATACGTTATGCCTTATGCCTTATGGTTTGCGTTATGCGTTATGCGTTATGCGTTATGCGTTATGCGTTATGCGTTATGCGTTATGCGTTATGCTTTCTGCGTTATGCGTTATGCGATATGCGTTATGCGTTATGCGTTATGCGTTATGCGTTATGCGTTATGCGTTATGCGTTATGCGTTATGCGTTATGCGTTATGCGTTATGCGTTATGCGTTATGCGTTATGCGTTATGCGTTATGCGTTATGCGTTATGCGTTATGCGTTATACGGTATGCGTTATGCGTTATGCGATATGCGTTATGCGTTATGCGTTATGCGTTATGCGTTATGAGTAATGAGTTATAAGTTATGCGTTATGCGTTATGCTTTATGCGTTATGCGTTATGAGTTATGCGTTATGCGTTATGCGTTATGCGTTATGCGTTATGCGTTATGCGTTATGCGTTATGCGTTATGCGTTATACGTTATGCGTTATGCGTTATGCGTTATGCGTTATGCGTTATGCGTTATACGGTATGCGTTATGCGTTATACGTTATGCGTTATGCGTTATGCGTTATGCGTTATGCGTTATACGGTATGCGTTATGCGTTATACGTTTTGCGTTATGCGTTATGCGTTATGCGTTATGCGTTGTGCGTTATGCGTTATGCGTTATGCGTTATGCGTTATGCGTTATGCGTTATGCGTTATGCGTTATACGTTATGCGTTATGCGTTATGCGTTATGCGTTATGCGTTATGCGTTATACGGTATGCGTTATGCGTTATACGTTATGCGTTATGCGTTATGCGTTATGCGTTATGCGTTATACGGTATGCGTTATGCGTTATACGTTTTGCGTTATGCGTTATGCGTTATGCGTTATACGGTATGCGTTATGCGTTATACGTTTTGTGTTATGCGATATGCGTTATGCGTTATGCGTTATGCGTTATGCGTTATGCGTTATGCGTTATGCGTTATGCGTTATACGGTATACGTTATGCGTTATACGTTATGCGTTATGCGTTATGCGTTATGCTTTATGCGTTATGCATTATGCGTTATGCGTGATCTGACATGCGGTATGCGTTATGCGTTATGCGTTATGCCTTATGGTTTGCGTTATGCGTCATGCGTTATGCGTTATGGATAATGCGTTATACGTTATGTATTATGCGTTATGCCTTATGCGTTATGCGATAAGCGTCATGCATCAAGCCTTATGCGTTATGCGATATGCGATATGCGTCATGCATCAAGCCTTATGCGTTATGGGTTATGCGTTAACGTTATGCGTTTTGCGTTATGCGTTATGCGTTATGCGTTATGCGTTATGCGTTATGCGTTATGCGTTATGCGTTATGCGTTAAGCGTTATGCGTTATGCGTTATGCGTTATGCGTTATATGTTATGCGTTATGCGTTATGCGTTGTGCGTTATACGTTTGCGTTATGCGTTATGCGTTATACGGTATGCGTTATGTGTTATACGTTATACGTTATGCGTTATGCGTTATGCGTTATGCGTTATGCGTTATACGGTATGCGTTATGCGTTATACGTTTTGCGTTATGCGTTATGCGTTATGCGTTATGCGTAATGCGTTATGCGTTATGCGTTATGCGTTATGCGTTTTGCATTATGCGTTATACGGTATACGTTATGCGTTATACGTTATGCGTTATGCGTTATGCGTTATGCGTTATGCGTTATGCGTTATGCGTTATGCGTTATGCGTTATGCGTTATGCGTTGTGCGTTATACGTTTGCGATATGCGTTATGCATTATGCGTTATACGGTATACGTTATGCGTTATACGTTATGCGTTATGCGTTATGCGTTATGCTTTATGCGTTATGCATTATGCGTTATGCGTGATCTGACATGCGTTATGCGTTATGCGTTATACGTTATGCCTTATGCCTTATGGTTTGCGTTATGCGTTATGCGTTATGCGTTATACGTTATGCGTTATGCGTTATGCGTTATGCGTTATGCTTTCTGCGTTATGCGTTATGCGATATGCGTTATGCGTTATGCGTTATGCGTTATGCGTTATGCGTTATGCGTTATGCGTTATGCGTTATGCGTTATGCGTTATGCGTTATGCGTTATGCGTTATGCGTTATGCGTTATACGGTATGCGTTATGCGTTATGCGATATGCGTTATGCGTTATGCGTTATGCGTTATTCGTTATGAGTAATGAGTTATAAGTTATGCGTTATGCGTTATGCTTTATGCGTTATGCGTTATGAGTTATGCGTTATGCGTTATGCGTTATGCGTTATGCGTTATGCGTTATGCGTTATGCGTTATGCGTTATACGTTATGCGTTATGCGTTATGCGTTATGCGTTATGCGTTATGCGTTATACGGTATGCGTTATGCGTTATACGTTATGCGTTATGCGTTATGCGTTATGCGTTATGCGTTATGCGTTATACGGTATGCGTTATGCGTTATACGTTTTGCGTTATGCGTTATGCGTTATGCGTTATGCGTTATGCGTTATGCGTTATGCGTTATGCGTTATGCGTTATGCGTTATGCGTTATGCGTTATGCGTTATGCGTTATGCGTTATGCGTTATGCGTTATGCGTTGTGCGTTATACGTTTGCGATATGCGTTATGCATTATGCGTTATACGGTATACGTTATGCGTTATACGTTATGCGTTATGCGTTATGCGTTATGCGTTATGCGTTATGCTTTATGCGTTATGCATTATGCGTTATGCGTGATCTGACATGCGTTATGCGTTATGCGTTATGCGTTATGCCTTATGCCTTATGGTTTGCGTTATGCGTTATGCGTTATGCGTTATGCGTTATGCGTTATGCGTTATGCGTTATGCGTTATGCGTTATGCGTTATGCGTTATGCGTTATGCGTTGTGCGTTATACGTTTGCGTTATGCGTTCTGCATTATGCGTTATACGGTATACATTATGCGTTATACGTTATGCGTTATGCGTTATGCGTTATGCGTTATGCTTTATGCGTTATGCATTATGCGTTATGCGTGATCTGACATGCGTTATGCGTTATGCGTTATGCGCTATGCTTTATGCCTTATGGTTTGCGTTATGCGTTATGCGTTATGCGTTATGCATAATGCGTTATACGTTATGTATTATGCGTTATGCCTTATGCGTTATTCGATAAGCGTCATGCATCAAGCCTTATGCGTTATGCGATATGCGATATGCGTCATGCATCAAGCCTTATGCGTTATGGGTTATGCGTTAACGTTATGCGTTTTGCGTTATGCGTTATGCGTTATGCGTTATGCGTTATGCGTTATGCGTTATGCGTTATGCGTTATGCGTTATGCGTTATGCGTTATGCGTTATGCGTTATGCGTTATGCGTTATGCGTTATGCGTTATATGTTATGCGTTATGCGTTATGCGTTGTGCGTTATACGTTTGCGTTATGCGTTATGCGTTATACGGTATGCGTTATGCGGTATACGTTATACGTTATGCGTTATGCGTTATGCGTTATGCGTTATGCGTTATACGGTATGCGTTATGCGTTATACGTTTTGTGTTATGCGTTATGCGTTATGCGTTATGCGTTATGCGTTATGCGTTTTGCGTTATGCGTTATGCGTTATACGGTATGCGTTATGCGTTATACGTTTTGTGTTATGCGTTATGCGTTATGCGTTATGCGTTATGCGTTATGCGTTATGCGTTATGCGTTATGCGTTATGCGTTATGCGTTATGCGTTATGCGTTATGCGTTATGCGTTATGCTTTATGCGTTATGTATTATGCGTTATGCGTGATCTGACATGCGGTATGCGTTATGCGTTATGCGTTATATGTTATGCGTTATGCGTTATACGTTTTGTGTTATGCGTTATGCGTTATGCGTTATGCGTTATGCGTTATACGTTATGCGTTATGCGTTATGCGTTATGCGTTATGCTTTCTGCGTTATGCGTTATGCGATATGCGTTATGCGTTATGCGTTATGCTTTATGCGTTATGCATTATGCGTTATGCGTGATCTGACATGCGTTATGCGTTATGCGTTATGCGTTATGCTTTATGCCTTATGGTTTGCGTTATGCGTTATGCGTTATGCATAATGCGTTATACGTTATGTATTATGCGTTATGCATCAAGCCTTATGCGTTATGCGATATGCAATATGCGTCATGCATCAAGCCTTATGCGTTATGGGTTATGCGTTAACGTTATGCGTTTTGCGTTATGCGTTATGCGTTATGCGTTATGCGTTATGCGTTATGCGTTATGCGTTATGCGTTATGCGTTATGCGTTATGCGTTATGCGTTATGCGTTATGCGTTCTGCGTTATGCGTTATGCGTTATGCGTTATATGTTATGCGTTATGCGTTATGCGTTGTGCGTTATACGTTTGCGTTATGCGTTATGCGTTATACGGTATGCGTTATGCGGTATACGTTATACGTTATGCGTTATGCGTTATGCGTTATGCGTTATACGGTATGCGTTATGCGTTATACGTTTTGTGTTATGCGTTATGCGTTATGCGTTATGCGTTATGCGTTATATGTTATGCGGTATACGTTATACGTTATGCGTTATGCGTAATGCGTTATGCGTTATACGTTATGCGTTATGCGTTATGCGTTATGCGTTATGCGTTATGCGTTATGCCTTATGCGTTATGCGTTATGCGTTATGCGTTATGCGTTATGCGTTATGCGTTATGCGTTATGCGTTATGCGTTATGCGTTATGCGTTATGCGTTATGCGTTATGCGTTATGCGTTATGCGTTATATGTTATGCGGTATACGTTATACGTTATGCGTTATGCGTAATGCGTTATGCGTTATACGTTATGCGTTATGCGTTATGCGTTATGCGTTATGCGTTATGCGTTATGCCTTATGCGTTATGCGTTATGCGTTATGCGTTATGCGTTATGCGTAATGCGTTATGCGTTATGCGTTATGCGTTATGCGTTATGCGTTATGCGTTATGCGTTATGCGTTATGCGTTATGCGTAATGCGTTATGCGTTATACGGAATGCGTTATGCGGTATACGTTATACGTTATGCGTTATGCGTTATGCGTTATGCGTTATGCGTTATGCGTTATGCCTTATGCGTTATGCGTTATGCGTTATGCGTTATGCGTTATGCGTTATGCGTTATGCGTTATGCGTTATGCGTTATGCGTTATGCGTTATGCGTTATATGTTATGCGGTATACGTTATACGTTATGCGTTATGCGTAATGCGTTATGCGTTATACGTTATGCGTTATGCGTTATGCGTTATGCGTTATGCGTTATGCGTTATGCCTTATGCGTTATGCGTTATGCGTTATGCGTTATGCGTTATGCGTTATGCGTTATGCGTTATGCGTTATGCGTTATGCGTTATGCGTTATGCGTTATGCGTTATGCGTTATGCGTTATGCGTTATGCGTAATGCGTTATGCGTTATACGGAATGCGTTATGCGGTATACGTTATACGTTATGCGTTATGCGTTATACGTTATGCGTTATGCGTTATACGGTATGCGTTATGCGTTATACGTTTTGTGTTATGCGTTATGCGTTATGCGTTATGCGTTATGCGTTATGCGTTATGCGTTATGCGTTATGCGTTCTGCATTATGCGTTATGCGTCATGCGTTATGCGTTATACGTTATGCGTTATGCGTTATGCGTTATGCGTTATGCGTTATGCGTTATGCGTTATGCGTTATGCGTTATGCGTTATGCGTTATGCGTTATGCGTTATGCGTTATATGTTATGCGTTATGCGTTATGCGTTGTGCGTTATACGTTTGCGTTATGCGTTATGCGTTATACGGTATGCGTTATGCGGTATACGTTATACGTTATGCGTTATGCGTTATGCGTTATGCGTTATGCGTTATACGGTATGCGTTATGCGTTATACGTTTTGTGTTAGGCGTTATGCGTTATGCGTTATGCGTTATGCGTTATGCGTTATGCGTTATGCGTTATGCGTTATGCGTTATGCGTTATGCGTTATGCGTTATGCGTTATGCTTTATGCGTTATGCATTATGCGTTATGCGTGATCTGACATGCGTTATGCGTTATGCGTTATGCGTTATGCCTTATGCCTTATGGTTTGCGTTATGCGTTATGCGTTATGCGTTATGCGTTATGCGTTATGCGTTATGCGTTATGCGTTGTGCGTTATACGTTTGCGTTATGCGTTCTGCATTATGCGTTATACGGTATACGTTATGCGTTATACGTTATGCGTTATGCGTTATGCGTTATGCGTTATGCTTTATGCGTTATGCATTATGCGTTATGCGTGATCTGACATGCGTTATGCGTTATGCGTTATGCGTTATGCTTTATGCCTTATGGTTTGCGTTATGCGTTATGCGTTATGCGTTATGCATAATGCGTTATACGTTATGTATTATGCGTTATGCCTTATGCGTTATGCGATAAGCGTCATGCATCAAGCCTTATGCGTTATGCGATATGCGATATGCGTCATGCATCAAGCCTTATGCGTTATGGGTTATGCGTTAACGTTATGCGTTATGCGTTATACGGTATGCGTTATGCGTTATACGTTTTGCGTTATGCGTTATGCGTTATGCGTTATGCGTTATGCGTTATGCGTTATGCGTTATGCGTTATGCGTTATGCGTTATGCGTTATGCGTTATGCGTTATGCGTTATGCGTTGTGCGCTATACGTTTGCGTTATGCGTTATGCATTATGCGTTATGCGTTATGCGTTATGCGTTATGATTTATGCTTTATGCGTTACGCTTTATGCGTTATGCATTATGCGTTATGCGTTATGCGATATGCGTTATGCGTTATGCGTTATGCGTTATGCGTTATTCGTTATGAGTAATGAGTTATAAGTTATGCGTTATGCGTTATGCTTTATGCGTTATGCGTTATGAGTTATGCGTTATGCGTTATGCGTTATGCGTTATGCGTTATGCGGTAAGCGTTATGCGTTATGCGTTATGCGTTATGCGTTATGATTTATGCTTTATGCGTTACGCTTTATGCGTTATGCATTATGCGTTATGCGTTATGCGATATGCGTTATGCGTTATGCGTTATGCGTTATTCGTTATGAGTAATGAGTTATAAGTTATGCGTTATGCGTTATGCTTTATGCGTTATGCGTTATGAGTTATACGTTATGCGTTATGCGTTATGCGTTATGCGTTATGCGTTATGCGTTATGCGTTATGCGTTATGCGTTATGCGTTATGCGTTATGCGTTATGCGTTATGCGTTATGCGTTATGCGTTATGCGTTACGCGTTATGCGTTATGCGTTGTGCGTTACACGGTATGCGTTATGCGTTATACGTTATGCGTTATGCGTTATGCGTTATGCGTTATGCGTTATGCGTTATGCGTTATGCGTTATGCGTTATGCGTTATGCGTTATGCATTATGCGTTATACGGTATGCGTTATGCGTTATACGTTATGCGTTATGCGTTATGCGTTATGCGTTATGCGTTATACGGTATGCGTTATGCGTTATACGTTTTGCGTTATGCGTTATGCGTTATGCATTATGCGTTATACGGTATACGTTATGCGTTATACGTAATGCGTTATGCGTTATGCGTTATGCTTTATGCGTTATGCATTATGCGTTATGCGTGATCTGACATGCGTTATGCGTTATGCGTTATGCGTTATGCCTTATGCCTTATGGTTTGCGTTATGCGTTATGCGTTATGCGTTATGCGGTATGCGTTATGCGTTATGCGTTATGCGTTATGCGTTATGCGTTATGCGTTATGCGTTGTGCGTTATACGTTTGCGTTATGCGTTCTGCATTATGCGTTATACGGTATACGTTATGCGTTATACGTTATGCGTTATGCGTTATGCGTTATGCTTTATGCGTTATGCTTTATGCGTTATGCGTGATCTGACATGCGTTATGCGTTATGCGTTATGCGTTATGCGTTATGCGTTATGCGTTATGCGTTATGAGTTATGCGTTATGCGTTATGCGTTATGCGTTAAGCGTTATGCGTTATGCGTTATATGTTATGCGTTATGCGTTATGCGTTATGCGTTATGCGTTGTGCGTTATACGTTTGCGTTATGCGTTATGCGTTATACGGTATGCGTCATGCGTTATACGTTATGCGTTATGCGTTATGCGATATGCGTTATGCGTTATGCGTTATGCGTTATGCGTTATGCTTTATGCGTTATGCGTTATGAGTTACACGTTATGCTTTATGCGTTATGCGTTATTGCGTTAGGGGTTATGCGTTATGCGTTATGCTTTATGCTTTATGCGTTATACGTTATGCGTTATGCGATATGCGTTATGGGTTATGCTTCATGCGTTATGCGTTATGCGTTATGCTTTATGCTTTATGCGTTATGCGTTACTCCTTATGAGTTATGAGTTATGCGTTATGCGTGATCCGTTATGCGTTAAGCGTTATGCGTTATGCGTTATGCGTTATGCGTTATGTGTTATGCGTTATGCGTTATGCGTTATGCGTTATGCGTTATGCGTTATGCGTTATGCGTTATGCGTTATGCGTTATGCGTTATGCGTTATGCGTTATGCGTTATGCGTTATGCGTTATGCGTTATGCGTTATACGGTATGCGTTATGCGTTATGCGTTATGCGTTATGCGTTATGCGTTATGATTTATGATTTATGCGTTACGCTTTATGCGTTATGCATTATGCGTTATGCGTTATGCGATATGCGTTATGCGTTATGCGTTATGCGTTATTCGTTATGAGTAATGAGTTATAAGTTATGCGTTATGCGTTATGCTTTATGCGTTATGCGTTATGAGTTATGCGTTATGCGTTATGCGTTATGCGTTATGCGTTATGCGTTATGCGTTATGCGTTATACGTTATGCGTTATGCGTTATGCGTTATGCGTTATGCGTTATGCGTTATGCGTTATGCGTTATACGGTATGCGTTATGCGTTATACGTTGTGCGTTTGCGTTATGCGTTCTGCATTATGCGTTATACGGTATACATTATGCGTTATACGTTATGCGTTATGCGTTATGCGTTATGCGTTATGCTTTATGCGTTATGCATTATGCGTTATGCGTGATCTGACATGCGTTATGCGTTATGCGTTATGCGCTATGCTTTATGCCTTATGGTTTGCGTTATGCGTTATGCGTTATGCGTTATGCATAATGCGTTATACGTTATGTATTATGCGTTATGCCTTATGCGTTATGCGATAAGCGTCATGCATCAAGCCTTATGCGTTATGCGATATGCGATATGCGTCATGCATCAAGCCTTATGCGTTATGGGTTATGCGTTAACGTTATTCGTTTTGCGTTATGCGTTATGCGTTATGCGTTATGCGTTATGCGTTATGCGTTATGCGTTATGCGTTATGCGTTATGCGTTATGCGTTATGCGTTATGCGTTATGCGTTATGCGTTATGCGTTATGCGTTATGCGTTATATGTTATGCGTTATGCGTTATGCGTTGTGCGTTATACGTTTGCGTTATGCGTTATGCGTTATGCGGTATACGTTATACGTTATGCGTTATGCGTTATGCGTTATGCGTTATGCGTTATACGGTATGCGTTATGCGTTATACGTTTTGTGTTATGCGTTATGCGTTATGCGTTATGCGTTATGCGTTATGCGTTATGCGTTATGCGTTATGCGTTATGCGTTATGCGTTTTGCGTTATGCGTTATGCGTTATACGGTATGCGTTATGCGTTATACGTTTTGTGTTATGCGTTATGCGTTATGCGTTATGCGTTATGCGTTATGCGTTATGCGTTATGCGTTATGCGTTATGCGTTATGCGTTATGCGTTATGCGTTATGCGTTATGCTTTATGCGTTATGCATTATGCGTTATGCGTGATCTGACATGCGGTATGCGTTATGCGTTATGCGTTATGCCTTATGCCTTATGGTTTGCGTTATGCGTAATGCGTTATGCGTTATGCATAATGCGTTATACGTTATGTATTATGCGTTATGCCTTATGCGTTATGCGATAAGCGTCATGCATCAAGCCTTATGCGTTATGCGATATGCGATATGCGTCATGCATCAAGCCTTATGCATTATGGGTTATGCGTTAACGTTATGCGTTTTGCGTTATGCGTTATGCGTTATGCGTTATGCGTTATGCGTTATGCGTTATGCGTTATGCGTTATGCGTTATGCGTTATGCGTTATGCATTATGCGTTATGCGTGATCTGACATGCGTTATGCGTTATGCGTTATGCGTTATGCGTTATGCGTTATGAGTTATGCGTTATGCGTTATGCGTTATGCGTTAAGCGTTATGCGTTTTGCGTTATGCGTTATGCTTTCTGCGTTATGCGTTATGCGATATGCGTTATGGGTTATGCTTCATGCGTTATGCATTATGCGTTATGCTTTATGCTTTATGCGTTATGCGTTACTAGTTATGAGTTATGAGTTATGCGTTATGCGTGATCCGTTATGCGTTAAGCGTTATGCGTTATGCGTTATGCGTTATGCGTTATGCGTTATGCGTTATGCGTTATGCGTTATGCGTTATGCGTTATGCGTTATGCGTTATGCGTTATGCGTTGTGCGTTATACGTTTGCGTTATGCGTTCTGCATTATGCGTTATACGGAATACGTTATGCGTTATACGTTATGCGTTATGCGTTATGCGTTATGCGTTATGCTTTATGCGTTATGCATTATGCGTTATGCGTGATCTGACATGCGTTATGCGTTATGCGTTATGCGTTATGCTTTATGCCTTATGGTTTGCGTTATGCGTTATGCGTTATGCGTTATGCATAATGCGTTATACGTTATGTATTATGCGTTATGCATCAAGCCTTATGCGTTATGCGATATGCAATATGCGTCATGCATCAAGCCTTATGCGTTGTGGGTTATACTTTATGCGTTATGCGTTATGAGTTATGCGTTATGCGTTATGCGTTATGCGTTATGCGTTATGCGTTATGCGTTATGCGTTATACGTTATGCGTTATGCGTTATGCGATATGCGTTATGCGTTATACGGTATGCGTTATGCGTTATGCGTTTTGCGTTATGCGTTATGCGTTATGCGTTATGCGTTATGCGTTATGCGTTATGCGTTATGCGTTATGCGTTATGCGTTATGCGTTATGCGATATGCGTTATGCGTTATACGGTATGCGTTATGCGTTATGCGATATGCGTTATGCGATATGCGTTATGCGTTATGCGTTATGCGTTATTCGTTATGAGTAATGAGTTATAAGTTATGCGTTATGCGTTATACTTTATGCGTTATGCGTTATGAGTTATGCGTTATGCGTTATGCGTTATGCGTTATGCGTTATGCGTTATGCGTTATGCGTTATGCGTTATACGTTATGCGTTATGCGTTATGCGTTATGCGTTATGCGTTATACGGTATGCGTTATGCGTTATACGTTATGCGTTATGCGTTATGCGTTATGCGTTATGCGTTATACGGTATGCGTTATGCGTTATACGTTTTGCGTTATGCGTTATGCGTTATGCGTTATGCGTTATGCGTTATGCGTTATGCGTTATGCGTTATGCGTTATGCGTTATGCGTTATGCGTTATGCGTTATGCGTTATGCGTTATGCGTTGTGCGTTATACGTTATGCGTTATGCGTTATGCGTTATGCGTTATGCGTTATGCGTTATGCGTTATGCGTTATGCGTTATGCGTTATGCGTTATGCGTTATGCGTTATGCGTTATGCGTTATATGTTATGCGTTATGCGTTATGCGTTGTGCGTTATACGTTTGCGTTATGCGTTATGCGTTATGCGGTATACGTTATACGTTATGCGTTATGCGTTATGCGTTATGCGTTATGCGTTATACGGTATGCGTTATGCGTTATACGTTTTGTGTTATGCGTTATGCGTTATGCGTTATGCGTTATGCGTTATGCGTTATGCGTTATGCGTTATGCGTTATGCGTTATGCGTTTTGCGTTATGCGTTATGCGTTATACGGTATGCGTTATGCGTTATACGTTTTGTGTTATGCGTTATGCGTTATGCGTTATGCGTTATGCGTTATGCGTTATGCGTTATGCGTTATGCGTTATGCGTTATGCGTTATGCGTTATGCGTTATGCGTTATGCGTTATGCTTTATGCGTTATGCATTATGCGTTATGCGTGATCTGACATGCGGTATGCGTTATGCGTTATGCGTTATGCCTTATGCCTTATGGTTTGCGTTATGCGTAATGCGTTATGCGTTATGCATAATGCGTTATACGTTATGTATTATGCGTTATGCCTTATGCGTTATGCGATAAGCGTCATGCATCAAGCCTTATGCGTTATGCGATATGCGATATGCGTCATGCATCAAGCCTTATGCATTATGGGTTATGCGTTAACGTTATGCGTTTTGCGTTATGCGTTATGCGTTATGCGTTATGCGTTATGCGTTATGCGTTATGCGTTATGCGTTATGCGTTATGCGTTATGCGTTATGCATTATGCGTTATGCGTGATCTGACATGCGTTATGCGTTATGCGTTATGCGTTATGCGTTATGCGTTATGCGTTATGAGTTATGCGTTATGCGTTATGCGTTATGCGTTAAGCGTTATGCGTTTTGCGTTATGCGTTATGCTTTCTGCGTTATGCGTTATGCGATATGCGTTATGGGTTATGCTTCATGCGTTATGCGTTATGCGTTATGCTTTATGCTTTATGCGTTATGCGTTACTAGTTATGAGTTATGAGTTATGCGTTATGCGTGATCCGTTATGCGTTATGCGTTATGCGTTATGCGTTATGCGTTATGCGTTATGCGTTATGCGTTATGCGTTATGCGTTATGCGTTATGCGTTATGCGTTATGCGTTATGCGTTATGCGTTGTGCGTTATACGTTTGCGTTATGCGTTCTGCATTATGCGTTATACGGAATACGTTATGCGTTATACGTTATGCGTTATGCGTTATGCGTTATGCGTTATGCTTTATGCGTTATGCATTATGCGTTATGCGTGATCTGACATGCGTTATGCGTTATGCGTTATGCGTTATGCTTTATGCCTTATGGTTTGCGTTATGCGTTATGCGTTATGCGTTATGCATAATGCGTTATACGTTATGTATTATGCGTTATGCATCAAGCCTTATGCGTTATGCGATATGCAATATGCGTCATGCATCAAGCCTTATGCGTTGTGGGTTATACTTTATGCGTTATGCGTTATGAGTTATGCGTTATGCGTTATGCGTTATGCGTTATGCGTTATGCGTTATGCGTTATGCGTTATACGTTATGCGTTATGCGTTATGCGATATGCGTTATGCGTTATACGGTATGCGTTATGCGTTATGCGTTTTGCGTTATGCGTTATGCGTTATGCGTTATGCGTTATGCGTTATGCGTTATGCGTTATGCGTTATGCGTTATGCGTTATGCGTTATGCGATATGCGTTATGCGTTATACGGTATGCGTTATGCGTTATGCGATATGCGTTATGCGATATGCGTTATGCGTTATGCGTTATGCGTTATTCGTTATGAGTAATGAGTTATAAGTTATGCGTTATGCGTTATACTTTATGCGTTATGCGTTATGAGTTATGCGTTATGCGTTATGCGTTATGCGTTATGCGTTATGCGTTATGCGTTATGCGTTATGCGTTATACGTTATGCGTTATGCGTTATGCGTTATGCGTTATGCGTTATACGGTATGCGTTATGCGTTATACGTTATGCGTTATGCGTTATGCGTTATGCGTTATGCGTTATACGGTATGCGTTATGCGTTATACGTTTTGCGTTATGCGTTATGCGTTATGCGTTATGCGTTATGCGTTATGCGTTATGCGTTATGCGTTATGCGTTATGCGTTATGCGTTATGCGTTATGCGTTATGCGTTATGCGTTATGCGTTGTGCGTTATACGTTATGCGTTATGCGTTATGCGTTATGCGTTATGCGTTATACGGTATGCGTTATGCGTTATACGTTTTGTGTTATGCGTTATGCGTTATGCGTTATGCGTTATGCGTTATGCGTTATGCGTTATGCGTTATGCGTTATGCGTTATGCGTTATGCGTTGTGCGTTATGCGTTATGCGTTATGCGTTATGCGTTATGCGTTATGCTTTATGCGTTATGCATTATGCGTTATGCGTGATCTGACATGCGGTATGCGTTATGCGTTATGCGTTATGCCTTATGCCTTATGGTTTGCGTTATGCGTCATGCGTTATGCGTTATGCATAATGCGTTATACGTTATGTATTATGCGTTATGCCTTATGCGTTATGCGATAAGCGTCATGCATCAAGCCTTATGCGTTATGCGATATGCGATATGCGTCATGCATCAAGCCTTATGCGTTATGGGTTATGCGTTGTGCGTTATGCGTTATGCGTTATGCGTTATGCGTTATGCGTTATGCGTTATGCGTTATGCGTTATGCGTTATGCGTTATGCGTTATGCGTTATGCATTATGCGTTATGCGTGATCTGACATGCGTTATGCGTTATGCGTTATGCGTTATGCGTTATGCGTTATGCGTTATGCGTTATGAGTTATGCGTTATGCGTTATGCGTTATGCGTTATGCGTTAAGCGTTATGCGTTTTGCGTTATGCGTTATGCTTTCTGCGTTATGCGTTATGCGATATGCGTTATGGGTTATGCTTCATGCGTTATGCGTTATGCGTTATGCTTTATGCTTTATGCGTTATGCGTTACTAGTTATGAGTTATGAGTTATGCGTTATGCGTGATCCGTTATGCGTTAAGCGTTATGCGTTATGCGTTATGCGTTATGCGTTATGCGTTATGCGTTATGCGTTATGCGTTATGCGTTATGCGTTATGCGTTATGCGTTATGCGTTATGCGTTATGCGTTATGCGTTGTGCGTTATACGTTTGCGTTATGCGTTCTGCATTATGCGTTATACGGTATACGTTATGCGTTATACGTTATGCGTTATGCGTTATGCGTTATGCTTTATGCGTTATGCATTATGCGTTATGCGTGATCTGACATGCGTTATGCGTTATGCGTTATGCGTTATGCTTTATGCCTTATGGTTTGCGTTATGCGTTATGCGTTATGCATAATGCGTTATACGTTATGTATTATGCGTTATGCATCAAGCCTTATGCGTTATGCGATATGCAATATGCGACATGCATCAAGCCTTATGCGTTATGGGTTATGCGTTAACGTTATGCGTTTTGCGTTATGCGTTATGCGTTATGCGTTATGCGTTATGCGTTATGCGTTATGCGTTATGCGTTATGCGTTATGCGTTCTGCGTTATGCGTTATGCGTTATGCGTTATATGTTATGCGTTATGCGTTATGCGTTGTGCGTTATACGTTTGCGTTATGCGTTATGCGTTATACGGTATGCGTTATGCGGTATACGTTATACGTTATGCGTTATGCGTTATGCGTTATGCGTTATACGGTATGCGTTATGCGTTATACGTTTTGTGTTATGCGTTATGCGTTATGCGTTATGCGTTATGCGTTATGCGTTATGCGTTATGCGTTATGCGTTTTGCATTATGCGTTATACGGTATACGTTATGCGTTATGCGTTATGCGTTATGCGTTATGCGTTATGCGTTATGCGTTATGCGTTATGCGTTATATGTTATACGTTATGCGTTATGCGTTGTGCGTTATACGTTTGCGTTATGCGTTATGCGTTATACGGTATGCGTTATGCGGTATACGTTATACGTTATGCGTTATGCGTTATGCGTTATGCGTTATGCGTTATACGGTATGCGTTATGCGTTATACGTTTTGTGTTATGCGTTATGCGTTATGCGTTATGCGTTATGCGTTATGCGTTATGCGTTATGCGTTATGCGTTATGCGTTATGCGTTATGCGTTATGCGTTATGCGTTATGCGTTATGCGTTATGCGTTATGCGTTATGCGTTATGCGTTATGCGTTATGCGTTATGCGTTATGCGTTATATGTTATGCGGTATACGTTATACGTTATGCGTTATGCGTAATGCGTTATGCGTTATACGTTATGCGTTATGCGTTATGCGTTATGCGTAATGCGTTATGCGTTATGCGTTATGCGTTATGCGTTATGCGTTATGCGTTATGCGTTATGCGTTATGCGTTATGCGTTATGCGTTATGCGTTATGCGTTATGCGTTATGCGTTATGCCTTATGCGTTATGCGTTATGCGTTATGCGTTATGCGTTATGCGTTATGCGTTATGCGTTATGCGTTATGCGTTATGCGTTATGCGTTATGCGTTATGCGTTATGCGTTATGCGTAATGCGTTATGCGTTATACGGAATGCGTTATGCGGTATACGTTATACGTTATGCGTTATGCGTTATGCGTTATGCGTTATGCGTTATACGGTATGCGTTATGCGTTATACGTTTTGTGTTATGCGTTATGCGTTATGCGTTATGCGTTATGCGTTATGCGTTATGCGTTATGCGTTATGCGTTATGCGTTCTGCATTATGCGTTATGCGTCATGCGTTATGCGTTATACGTTATGCGTTATGCGTTATGCGTTATGCGTTATGCGTTATGCGTTATGCGTTATGCGTTATGCGTTATGCGTTTTGCATTATGCGTTATACGGTATACGTTATGCGTTATGCGTTATGCGTTATGCGTTATGCGTTATGCGTTATGCGTTATGCGTTATATGTTATACGTTATGCGTTATGCGTTGTGCGTTATACGTTTGCGTTATGCGTTATGCGTTATACGGTATGCGTTATGCGGTATACGTTATACGTTATGCGTTATGCGTTATGCGTTATGCGTTATGCGTTATACGGTATGCGTTATGCGTTATACGTTTTGTGTTATGCGTTATGCGTTATGCGTTATGCGTTATGCGTTATGCGTTATGCGTTATGCGTTATGCGTTATGCGTTATGCGTTATGCGTTATGCGTAATGCGTTATGCGTTATGCGTTATGCGTTATGCGTTATGCGTTATGCGTTATGCGTTATGCGTTATGCGTTATATGTTATGCGGTATACGTTATACGTTATGCGTTATGCGTAATGCGTTATGCGTTATACGTTATGCGTTATGCGTTATGCGTTATGCGTAATGCGTTATGCGTTATGCGTTATGCGTTATGCGTTATGCGTTATGCGTTATGCGTTATGCGTTATGCGTTATGCGTTATGCGTTATGCGTTATGCGTTATGCGTTATGCCTTATGCGTTATGCGTTATGCGTTATGCGTTATGCGTTATGCGTTATGCGTTATGCGTTATGCGTTATGCGTTATGCGTTATGCGTTATGCGTTATGCGTTATGCGTTATGCGTTATGCGTTATGCGTTATACGGAATGCGTTATGCGGTATACGTTATACGTTATGCGTTATGCGTTATGCGTTATGCGTTATGCGTTATACGGTATGCGTTATGCGTTATACGTTTTGTGTTATGCGTTATGCGTTATGCGTTATGCGTTATGCGTTATGCGTTATGCGTTATGCGTTATGCGTTATGCGTTATGCATTATGCGTTATGCGTCATGCGTTATGCGTTATACGTTATGCGTTATGCGTTATGCGTTATGCGTTATGCGTTATGCGTTATGCGTTATGCGTTATGCGTTATGCGTTATGCGTTATGCGTTATGCGTTATATGTTATGCGTTATGCGTTATGCGTTGTGCGTTATACGTTTGCGTTATGCGTTATGCGTTATACGGTATGCGTTATGCGGTATACGTTATACGTTATGCGTTATGCGTTATGCGTTATGCGTTATGCGTTATACGGTATGCGTTATGCGTTATACGTTTTGTGTTAGGCGTTATGCGTTATGCGTTATGCGTTATGCGTTATGCGTTATGCGTTATGCGTTATGCGTTATGCGTTATGCGTTATGCGTTATGCTTTATGCGTTATGCATTATGCGTTATGCGTGATCTGACATGCGTTATGCGTTATGCGTTATGCGTTATGCCTTATGCCTTATGGTTTGCGTTATGCGTTATGCGTTATGCGTTATGCGTTATGCGTTATGCGTTATGCGTTATGCGTTGTGCGTTATACGTTTGCGTTATGCGTTCTGCATTATGCGTTATACGGTATACGTTATGCGTTATACGTTATGCGTTATGCGTTATGCGTTATGCGTTATGCGTTATGCTTTATGCCTTATGGTTTGCGTTATGCGTTATGCGTTATGCGTTATGCATAATGCGTTATACGTTATGTATTATGCGTTATGCCTTATGCGTTATGCGATAAGCGTCATGCATCAAGCCTTATGCGTTATGCGATATGCGATATGCGTCATGCATCAAGCCTTATGCGTTATGGGTTATGCGTTAACGTTATGCGTTATGCGTTATACGGTATGCGTTATACGTTATACGTTTTGCGTTATGCGTTATGCGTTATGCGTTATGCGTTATGCGTTATGCGTTATGCGTTATGCGTTATGCGTTATGCGTTATGCGTTATGCGTTATGCGTTATGCGTTATGCGTTGTGCGCTATACGTTTGCGTTATGCGTTATGCATTATGCGTTATGCGTTATGCGTTATGCGTTATGATTTATGCTTTATGCGTTACGCTTTATGCGTTATGCATTATGCGTTATGCGTTATGCGATATGCGTTATGCGTTATGCGTTATGCGTTATTCGTTATGAGTAATGAGTTATAAGTTATGCGTTATGCGTTATGCTTTATGCGTTATGCGTTATGAGTTATGCGTTATGCGTTATGCGTTATGCGTTATGCGTTATACGGTAAGCGTTATGCGTTATGCGTTATGCGTTATGCGTTATGATTTATACTTTATGCGTTACGCTTTATGCGTTATGCATTATGCGTTATGCGTTATGCGATATGCGTTATGCGTTATGCGTTATGCGTTATTCGTTATGAGTAATGAGTTATAAGTTATGCGTTATGCGTTATGCTTTATGCGTTATGCGTTATGAGTTATACGTTATGCGTTATGCGTTATGCGTTATGCGTTATGCGTTATGCGTTATGCGTTATGCGTTATGCGTTATGCGTTATGCGTTATGCGTTATGCGTTATGCGTTATGCGTTATGCGTTATGCGTTATGCGTTATGCGTTACGCGTTATGCGTTATGCGTTGTGCGTTACACGGTATGCGTTATGCGTTATACGTTATGCGTTATGCGTTATGCGTTATGCGTTATGCGTTATGCGTTATGCGTTATGCGTTATGCGTTATGCGTTATGCGTTATGCATTATGCGTTATACGGTATGCGTTATGCGTTATACGTTATGCGTTATGCGTTATGCGTTATGCGTTATGCGTTATACGGTATGCGTTATGCGTTATACGTTTTGCGTTATGCGTTATGCGTTATGCGTTATACGTTTTGCGTTATGCGTTATGCGTTATGCGTTATGCATTATGCGTTATACGGTATACGTTATGCGTTATACGTTATGCGTTATGCGTTATGCGTTATGCTTTATGCGTTATGCATTATGCGTTATGCGTGATCTGACATGCGTTATGCGTTATGCGTTATGCGTTATGCCTTATGCCTTATGGTTTGCGTTATGCGTTATGCGTTATGCGTTATGCGGTATGCGTTATGCGTTATGCGTTATGCGTTATGCGTTATGCGTTATGCGTTATGGGTTATGCGTTGTGCGTTATACGTTTGCGTTATGCGTTCTGCATTATGCGTTATACGGTATACGTTATGCGTTATACGTTATGCGTTATGCGTTATGCGTTATGCTTTATGCGTTATGCATTATGCGTTATGCGTGATCTGACATGCGTTATGCGTTATGCGTTATGCGTTATGCGTTATGCGTTATGCGTTATGAGTTATGCGTTATGCGTTATGCGTTATGCGTTAAGCGTTATGCGTTATGCGTTATATGTTATGCGTTATGCGTTATGCGTTATGCGTTATGCGTTGTGCGTTATACGTTTGCGTTATGCGTTATGCGTTATACGGTATGCGTCATGCGTTATACGTTATGCGTTATGCGTTATGCGATATGCGTTATGCGTTATGCGTTATGCGTTATGCGTTATGCTTTATGCGTTATGCGTTATGAGTTACACGTTATGCTTTATGCGTTATGCGTTATTGCGTTAGGGGTTATGCGTTATGCGTTATGCTTTATGCTGTATGCGTTATACGTTATGCGTTATGCGATATGCGTTATGGGTTATGCTTCATGCGTTATGCGTTATGCGTTATGCTTTATGCTTTATGCGTTATGCGTTACTCCTTATGAGTTATGAGTTATGCGTTATGCGTGATCCGTTATGCGTTAAGCGTTAAGCGTTATGCGTTATGCGTTATGCGTTATGCGTTATGCGTTATGCGTTATGCGTTATGCGTTATGCGTTATGCGTTATGCGTTATGCGTTATGCGTTATGCGTTATGCGTTATGCGTTATGCGTTATGCGTTATGCGTTATGCGTTATGCGTTATGCGTTATGCGTTATACGGTATGCGTTATGCGTTATGCGTTATGCGTTATGCGTTATGCGTTATGATTTATAATTTATGCGTTACGCTTTATGCGTTATGCATTATGCGTTATGCGTTATGCGATATGCGTTATGCGTTATGCGTTATGCGTTATGCGTTATTCGTTATGAGTAATGAGTTATAAGTTATGCGTTATGCGTTATGCTTTATGCGTTATGCGTTATGAGTTATGCGTTATGCGTTATGCGTTATGCGTTATGCGTTATGCGTTATGCGTTATGCGTTATGCGTTATGCGTTATACGTTATGCGTTATGCGTTATGCGTTATGCGTTATGCGTTATGCGTTATACGGTATGCGTTATGCGTTATACGTTATGCGTAATGCGTTATGCGTTATGCGTTATGCGTTATGCGTAATGCGTTATACGGTATGCCTTATCGTTTGCGTTATGCGTTATGCGTTATGCGTTATGCGTTATGCGTTATGCGTTATGCGTTATGCGTTATGCGTTATGCGTTATGCGTTATGCGTTGTGCGTTATACGTTTGCGTTATGCGTTCTGCATTATGCGTTATACGGTATACGTTATGCGTTATACGTTATGCGTTATGCGTTATGCGTTATGCTTTATGCGTTATGCATTATGCGTTATGCGTGATCTGACATGCGTTATGCCTTATGCGTTATGCGTTATGCTTTATGCCTTATGGTTTGCGTTATGCGTTATGCGTTATGCGTTATGCATAATGCGTTATACGTTATGTATTATGCGTTATGCCTTATGCGTTATGCGATAAGCGTCATGCATCAAGCCTTATGCGTTATGGGTTATGCGTTAACGTTATGCGTTTTGCGTTATGCGTTATGCGTTATGCGTTATGCGTTATGCGTTATGCGTTATGCGTTATGCGTTATGCGTTATGCGTTATGCGTTATGCGTTATGCGTTATGCGTTATGCGTTATGCGTTATGCGTTATGCGTTATGCGTTATGCGTTATGCGTTATGCGTTATGCGTTATGCGTTATGCGTTATGCGTTATGCGTTATGCGTTATGCGTTATGCGTTATGCGTTATGCGTTTTGCTTTATGCGTTATGCGTTATGGGTTATGCGTTGTGCGTTATACGTTTGCGTTATGCGTTATGCATTATGCGTTATACGGTATACGTTATGCGTTATGCGTTATGCGTTATGCGTTATGCGTTATGCGTTATGCGTTATGCGTTATGCGTTATGCGTTATGCGTTATGCGTTATGCGTTATGCGTTATGCGTTATGCGTTATGCGTTATGCGTTATGCGTTATGCGTTATGCGTTATGCGTTATGCGTTATGCGTTATGCGTTATGCGTTATGCGTTATGCGTTATGCGTTATGCGTTATGCGTTATGCGTTATGCGTTATATGTTATGCGTTATGCGTTATGCGTTGTGCGTTATACGTTTGCGTTATGCGTTATGCGTTATACGGTATGCGTTATGCGGTATACGTTATACGTTATGCGTTATGCGTTATGCGTTATGCGTTATGCGTTATGCGTTATACGGTATGCGTTATGCGTTATACGTTTTGTGTTATGCGTTATGCGTTATGCGTTATGCGTTATGCGTTATGCGTTATGCGTTATGCGTTATGCGTTATGCGTTATGCGTTATGCGTTATGCGTAATGCGTTATGCGTTATGCGTTATGCGTTATGCGTTATGCGTTATGCGTTATGCGTTATGCGTTATGCGTTATGCGTTATGCGTTATGCGTTATATGTTATGCGGTATACGTTATACGTTATGCGTTATGCGTAATGCGTTATGCGTTATGCGTTATGCGTTATGCGTTATGCGTTATGCGTAATGCGTTATGCGTTATGCGTTATGCGTTATGCGTTATGCGTTATGCGTTATGCGTTATGCGTTATGCGTTATGCGTTATGCGTTATGCGTTATGCGTTATGCGTTATGCGTTATGCCTTATGCGTTATGCGTTATGCGTTATGCGTTATGCGTTATGCGTTATGCGTTATGCGTTATGCGTTATGCGTTATGCGTTATGCGTTATGCGTTATGCGTTATGCGTTATGCGTTATGCGTAATGCGTTATGCGATATACGGAATGCGTTATGCGGTATACGTTATACGTTATGCGTTATGCGTTATGCGTTATGCGTTATGCGTTATACGGTATGCGTTATGCGTTATACGTTTTGTGTTATGCGTTATGCGTTATGCGTTATGCGTTATGCGTTATGCGTTATGCGTTATGCGTTATGCGTTATGCGTTATGCGTTCTGCATTATGCGTTATGCGTCATGCGTTATGCGTTATACGTTATGCGTTATGCGTTATGCGTTATGCGTTATGTGTTATGCGTTATGCGTTATGCGTTATGCGTTATGCGTTATGCGTTATGCGTTATGCGTTATATGTTATGCGTTATGCGTTATGCGTTGTGCGTTATACGTTTGCGTTATGCGTTATGCGTTATACGGTATGCGTTATGCGGTATACGTTATACGTTATGCGTTATGCGTTATGCGTTATGCGTTATGCGTTATACGGTATGCGTTATGCGTTATACGTTTTGTGTTATGCGTTATGCGTTATGCGTTATGCGTTATGCGTTATGCGTTATGCGTTATGCGTTATGCGTTATGCGTTATGCGTTATGCGTTATGCGTTATGCGTTATGCGTTATGCGTTATGCGTTATGCTTTATGCGTTATGCATTATGCGTTATGCGTGATCTGACATGCGTTATGCGTTATGCGTTATGCGTTATGCCTTATGCCTTATGGTTTGCGTTATGCGTTATGCGTTATGCGTTATGCGTTATGCGTTATGCGTTATGCGTTATGCGTTATGCGTTATGCGTTGTGCGTTATACGTTTGCGTTATGCGTTCTGCATTATGCGTTATACGGTATACGTTATGCGTTATACGTTATGCGTTATGCGTTATGCGTTATGCGTTATGCTTTATGCGTTATGCATTATGCGTTATGCGTGATCTGACATGCGTTATGCGTTATGCGTTATGCGTTATGCTTTATGCCTTATGGTTTGCGTTATGCGTTATGCGTTATGCGTTATGCATAATGCGTTATACGTTATGTATTATGCGTTATGCCTTATGCGTTATGCGATAAGCGTCATGCATCAAGCCTTATGCGTTATGCGATATGCGATATGCGTCATGCATCAAGCCTTATGCGTTATGGGTTATGCGTTAACGTTATGCGTTATGCGTTATACGGTATGCGTTATACGTTATACGTTTTGCGTTATGCGTTATGCGTTATGCGTTATGCGTTATGCGTTATGCGTTATGCGTTATGCGTCATGCGTTATGCGTTATGCGTTATGCGTTATGCGTTATGCGTTATACGTTGTGCGCTATACGTTTGCGTTATGCGTTATGCATTATGCGTTATGCGTTATGCGTTATGCGTTATGATTTATGCTTTATGCGTTACGCTTTATGCGTTATGCATTATGCGTTATGCGTTATGCGATATGCGTTATGCGTTATGCGTTATGCGTTATGCGTTATTCGTTATGAGTAATGAGTTATAAGTTATGCGTTATGCGTTATGCTTTATGCGTTATGCGTTATGAGTTATGCGTTATGCGTTATGCGTTATGCGTTATGCGTTATACGGTAAGCGTTATGCGTTATGCGTTATGCGTTATGATTTATGCTTTATGCGTTACGCTTTATGCGTTATGCATTATGCGTTATGCGTTATGCGATATGCGTTATGCGTTATGCGTTATGCGTTATGCGTTATTCGTTATGCGTTATACGTTATGCGTTATGCGTTATGCGTTATGCGTTATGCTTTATGCGTTATGCATTATGCGTTATGCGTGATCTGACATGCGTTATGCGTTATGCGTTATGCGTTATGCTTTATGCCTTATGGTTTGCGTTATGCGTTATGCGTTATGCGTTATGCATAATGCGTTATACGTTATGTATTATGCGTTATGCCTTATGCGTTATGCGATAAGCGTCATGCATCAAGCCTTATGCGTTATGCGATATGCGATATGCGTCATGCATCAAGCCTTATGCGTTATGGGTTATGCGTTAACGTTATGCGTTATGCGTTATACGGTATGCGTTATACGTTATACGTTTTGCGTTATGCGTTATGCGTTATGCGTTATGCGTTATGCGTTATGCGTTATGCGTTATGCGTTATGCGTTATGCGTCATGCGTTATGCGTTATGCGTTATGCGTTATGCGTTATGCGTTATGCGTTGTGCGCTATACGTTTGCGTTATGCGTTATGCATTATGCGTTATGCGTTATGCGTTATGCGTTATGATTTATGCTTTATGCGTTACGCTTTATGCGTTATGCATTATGCGTTATGCGTTATGCGATATGCGTTATGCGTTATGCGTTATGCGTTATTCGTTATGAGTAATGAGTTATAAGTTATGCGTTATGCGTTATGCTTTATGCGTTATGCGTTATGAGTTATGCGTTATGCGTTATGCGTTATGCGTTATGCGTTATGCGTTATGCGTTATGCGTTATGCGTTATGCGTTATGCGATAAGGCGTTATGCGTTATGCGTCATGCGTTATACGTTATGCGTTATGCGTTATGATTTATGCTTTATGCGTTATGCATTATGCGTTATGCGTTATGCGTTATGCGTTATGCGTTGTGCGTTATGCGTTATGCGTTATGCGTTATGCGTTATGCGTTATGCGTTGTGCGTTATACGTTTGCGTTATGCGTTCTGCATTATGCGTTATACGGTATACGTTATGCGTTATACGTTATGCGTTATGCGTTATGCGTTATGCTTTATGCGATATGCATTATGCGTTATGCGTGATCTGACATGCGTTATGCCTTATGCGTTATGCGTTATGCTTTATGCCTTATGGTTTGCGTTATGCGTTATGCGTTATGCGTTATGCATAATGCGTTATACGTTATGTATTATGCGTTATGCCTTATGCGTTATGCGATAAGCGTCATGCATCAAGCCTTATGCGTTATGCGATATGCGATATGCGTCATGCATCAAGCCTTATGCGTTATGGGTTATGCGTTAACGTTATGCGTTTTGCGTTATGCGTTATGCGTTATGCGTTATGCGTTATGCGTTACGCGTTATGCGTTATGCGTTATGCGTTATGCGTTATGCGTTATGCGTTATGCGTTATGCGTTATGCGTTATGCGTTATGCGTTATGCGTTATGCGTTATGCGTTATGCGTTATGCGTTATGCGTTATGCGTTATGCGTTATGCGTTATGCGTTATGCGTTATGCGTTATGCGTTTTGCTTTATGCGTTATGCGTTATGGGTTATGCGTTGTGCGTTATACGGTTGCGTTATACGTTATGCATTATGCGTTATACGGTATACGTTATGCGTTATGCGTTATGCGTTATGCGTTATGCGTTATGCATTATGCGTTATGCGTTATGCGTTATGCGTTATGCGTTATGCGTTACGCTTTATGCGTTATGCATTATGCGTTATGCGTGATCTGACATGCGTTATGCGTTATGCGTTATGCGTTATGCGTTATGCGTTATGCGTTATACGGTATACGTTATGCGTTATACGTTATGCGTTATGCGTTATGCGTTATGCGTTATGCGTTGTGCGTTATACGGTTGCGTTATGCGTTATGCATTATGCGTTATACGGTATACGTTATGCGTTATACGTTATGCATTATGCGTTATGCGTTATGCGTTATGCGTTATGCGTTATGCGTTATGCTTTATGCGTTATGCATTATGCGTTATGCGTGATCTGACATGCGTTATGCGTTATGCCTTATGCCTTATGGTTTGCGTTATACGTTTGCGTTATGCGTTATGCGTTATGCGTTATGCGTTATGCGTTATGGTTTATGCGTTATGCGTTATGCGTTATGCGTAATGCGTTATGCGTTATGCGTTATGCGTTATGCGTTGTGCGTTATAAGTTTGCGTTATGCGTTATGCGTTGTACGGTATGCGTTATGCGTTATACGTTATGCTTTATGCGTTATGCGTTATGCGATATGCGTTATGCGTTATGCGTTATGCGTTATGCGTTATGCGTTATGCGTTATGCTTTATGCGTTATGCGTTATGAGTTACTCGTTATGCTTTATGCGTTATGCGTTATGCGTTATGCGTTATGATTTATGCTTTATGCGTTATGCATTATGCGTTATGCGTTATGCGATATGCGTTATGCGTTATGCGTTATGCGTTATGCGTTATGCGTTATTCGTTATGAGTAATGAGTTATAAGTTATGCGTTATGCGTTATGCTTTATGCATTATGCGTTATGCATTATGCATTATGCGTTATGCGTTATGCGTTATGCTTTATGCGTTATGCGTTACTCCTTATGAGTTATGAGTTATGCGTTATGCGTGATCCGTTATGCGTTAAGCGTTATGCGTTATGCGTTATGCGTTATGCGTTATGCGTTATGCGTTATGCGTTATGGGTTATGCTTCATGCGTTATGCGTTATGCTTTATGCTTTATGCGTTATGCGTTATACGGTATGCGTTATGCGTTATACGTTTTGCGTTATGCGTTATGCGTTATGCGTTATGCGTTATGCGTTAAGGCGTTATGCGTTATGCGTCATGCGTTATACGTTATGCGTTATGCGTTATGCGTTATGCGTTATGCGTTATGCTTTATGCGTAATGCGTTATGCGTTATGCGTTATGCGTTATACGTTATGCGTTATGCGTTATGCCTTATGGGTTATGCGTTATGCGTTATGGTTATGCGTTATGCGTTATGCGTTATGCGTTATGCGTTATGCGTTATGCGTTATGCGTTATGCGTTATGCGTTATGCGTTATGCGTTATGCGTTATGCGTTATACGTTATGCGTTATACGTTATGCGTTATGCGTTATGCGTTATGCGTTATGCGTTATGCGTTATGCGTTATGCGTTATACGGTATGCGTTATGCGTTATACGTTATGCGTTATGCGTTATGCCTTATGGGTTATGCGTTATGCGTTATGGTTATGCGTTATGCGTTATGCGTTATGCGTTATGCGTTATGCGTTATGCGTTATGCGTTATGCGTTATGCGTTATACGTTATGCGTTATGCGTTATGCGTTATGCGTTATGCGTTATGCGTTATGCGTTATGCGTTATGCGTTATGCGTTATGCGTTATGCGATAAGCGTCATGCATCAAGCCTTATGCGTTATGCGATATGCGATATGCGTCATGCATCAAGCCTTATGCGTTATGGGTTATGCGTTAAAGTTATGCGTTTTGCGTTATGCGTTATGCGTTATGCGTTATGCGTTATGCGTTATGCGTTAAAGTTATGCATTATGCGTTATGCGTTATGCGTTATGCGTTATGCGTTATGCGTTATGCGTTATGCGTTATGCGTTATGCATTATGCGTTATGCGTTATGCGTTATGCGTTATGCTTTATGCGTTATGCGTTATGAGTTATACGTTATGCGTTATGCGTTATGCGTTATGCGTTATGCGTTATGCGTTATGCTTTATGCGTTATGCGTTTTGAGTTATACGTTATGCGTTATGCGTTATGCGTTATGCGTTATGCGTTATGCGTTATGTGTGATGAGTTATGCGTTATGCGTTATGCGTTATGCGTTATGCGTTATGCGTTATGCTTTATGCGTTATGCGTTACTCCTTATGAGTTATGAGTTATGCGTTATGCGTGATCCGTTATGCGTTAAGCGTTATGCGTTACGCGTTATGCGTTATGCGTTATGCGTTATGCGTTATGCGTTATGCGTTATGCGTTATGCGTTATGCGCTATGCGTTATGCGTTATGGGTTATGCTTCATGCGTTATGCGTTATGCTTTATGCTTTATGCGTTATGCGTTATACGGTATGCGTTATGCGTTATGCGTTATGCGTTATGCGTTATGCGTTATGCGTTATGCGTTATACGTTATGCGTTATGCGTTATGCGTTATGCGTTATGCGTTATGCGTTATGCGTTATGCGTTGTGCGTTATGCCTTATGCGTTATGCGATAAGCGTCATGCATCAAGCCTTATGCGTTATGCGATATGCGATATGCGTCATGCATCAAGCCTTATGCGTTATGGGTTATGCGTTAAAGTTATGCGTTTTGCGTTATGCGTTATGCGTTATGCGTTATGCGTTATGCGTTATGCGTTATGCGTTAAAGTTATGCGTTATGCGTTATGCGTTATGCGTTATGCGTTATGCGTTATGCGTTATGCTTTATGCGTTATGCGTTATGAGTTATACGTTATGCGTTATGCGTTATGCGTTATGCGTTATGCTTTATGCGTTATGCGTTTTGAGTTATACGTTATGCGTTATGCGTTATGCGTTATGCGTTATGCGTTATGCGTTATGTGTGATGAGTTATGCGTTATGCGTTATGCGTTATGCGTTATGCGTTATGCGTTATGCGTTATGCGTTATGCGTTATGCGTTATGCGTTATGCTTTATGCGTAATGCGTTATGCGTTATGCGTTATGCGTTATACCATATGCGTTATGCGTTATGCGTTATGCGTTATGCGTTATGCGTTATACGGTATGCGTTATGCGTTATACGTTATGCGTTATGCGTTATGCCTTATGGGTTATGCGTTATGCGTTATGGTTATGCGTTATGCGTTATGCGTTATGCGTTATGCGTTATGCGTTATGCGTTATGCGTTATGCGTTATGCGTTATGCGTTATGCGTTATGCGTTATACGTTATGCGTTATGCGTTATGCGTTATGCGTTATGCGTTATGCGTTATGCGTTATGCGTTGTGCGTTATACGTTTGCGTTATGCGTTATGCGTTATGCTTTATGCGTTATGCGTTATGCGTAATGCGTTATGCGTTATGCGTTATGCGTTACGCGGTATGCGTTATGCGTTATGAGTTATACGTTATGCGTTATGCGTTATGCGTTATGCGTTATGCGTTATGCTTTATGCTTTATGCGTAATGCGTTACTCCTTATGAGTTATGAGTTATGCGTTATGCGTGATCCGTTATGCGTTAAGCGTTATGCGCTATGCGTTATGCGTTATACGTTTGCGTTATGCGTTATGCGTTATACGGTATGCGTCATGCGTTATACGTTATGCGTTATGCGTTATGCGATATGCGTTATGCGTTATGCGTTATGCGTTATGCGTTATGCTTTATGCGTTATGCGTTATGAGTTACACGTTATGCTTTATGCGTTATGCGTTATGCGTTATGCGTTATGCGTTATGCGTTATACGGTATGCGTTATGCGTTATGCGTTATGCGTTATGCGTTATGCGTTATGCGTTATGCGTTATGCGTTATGCGTTATGCGTTATGCGTTATGCTTTATGCGTAATGCGTTATGCGTTATGCGTTATGCGTTATACCATATGCGTTATGCGTTATGCGTTATGCGTTATGCGTTATGCGTTATACGGTATGCGTTATGCGTTATACGTTATGCGTTATGCGTTATGCCTTATGGGTTATGCGTTATGCGTTATGGTTATGCGTTATGCGTTATGCGTTATGCGTTATGCGTTATGCGTTATGCGTTATGCGTTATACGTTATGCGTTATGCGTTATGCGTTATGCGTTATGCGTTATGCGTTATGCGTTATGCGTTATGCGTTGTGCGTTATGCATTATGCGTTATGCGATAAGCGTCATGCATCAAGCCTTATGCGTTATGCGATATGCGATATGGGTCATGCATCAAGCCTTATGCGTTATGGGTTATGCGTTAAAGTTATGCGTTTTGCGTTATGCGTTATGCGTTATGCGTTATGCGTTATGCGTTATGCGTTATGCGTTATGCGTTATGCGTTATGCGTTATGCGTTGTGCGTTATACGTTTGCGTTATGCGTTCTGCATTATGCGTTATACGGAATACGTTATGCGTTATACGTTATGCGTTATGCGTTATGCGTTATGCGTTATGCGTTATGCGTTATACGGTATGCGTTATGCGTTATACGTTATGCGTTATGCGTTATGCCTTATGGGTTATGCGTTATGCGTTATGGTTATGCGTTATGCGTTATGCGTTATGCGTTATGCGTTATGCGTTATGCGTTATGCGTTATGCGTTATGCCTTATGCCTTATGGTTTGCGTTATGCGTAATGCGTTATGCGTTATGCATAATGCGTTATACGTTATGTATTATGCGTTATGCCTTATGCGTTATGCGATAAGCGTCATGCATCAAGCCTTATGCGTTATGCGATATGCGATATGCGTCATGCATCAAGCCTTATGCATTATGGGTTATGCGTTAACGTTATGCGTTTTGCGTTATGCGTTATGCGTTATGCGTTATGCGTTATGCGTTATGCGTTATGCGTTATGCGTTATGCGTTATGCGTTATGCGTTATGCATTATGCGTTATGCGTGATCTGACATGCGTTATGCGTTATGCGTTATGCGTTATGCGTTATGCGTTATGCGTTATGCGTTATGAGTTATGCGTTATGCGTTATGCGTTATGCGTTAAGCGTTATGCGTTTTGCGTTATGCGTTATGCTTTCTGCGTTATGCGTTATGCGATATGCGTTATGGGTTATGCTTCATGCGTTATGCGTTATGCGTTATGCTTTATGCTTTATGCGTTATGCGTTACTAGTTATGAGTTATGAGTTATGCGTTATGCGTGATCCGTTATGCGTTAAGCGTTATGCGTTATGCGTTATGCGTTATGCGTTATGCGTTATGCGTTATGCGTTATGCGTTATGCGTTATGCGTTATGCGTTATGCGTTATGCGTTATGCGTTATGCGTTATGCGTTATGCGTTATGCGTTGTGCGTTATACGTTTGCGTTATGCGTTCTGCATTATGCGTTATACGGAATACGTTATGCGTTATACGTTATGCGTTATGCGTTATGCGTTATGCGTTATGCTTTATGCGTTATGCATTATGCGTTATGCGTGATCTGACATGCGTTATGCGTTATGCGTTATGCGTTATGCTTTATGCCTTATGGTTTGCGTTATGCGTTATGCGTTATGCGTTATGCGTTATGCATAATGCGTTATACGTTATGTATTATGCGTTATGCATCAAGCCTTATGCGTTATGCGATATGCAATATGCGTCATGCATCAAGCCTTATGCGTTGTGGGTTATACTTTATGCGTTATGCGTTATGAGTTATGCGTTATGCGTTATGCGTTATGCGTTATGCGTTATGCGTTATGCGTTATGCGTTATGCGTTATACGTTATGCGTTATGCGTTATGCGATATGCGTTATGCGTTATACGGTATGCGTTATGCGTTATGCGTTTTGCGTTATGCGTTATGCGTTATGCGTTATGCGTTATGCGTTATGCGTTATGCGTTATGCGTTATGCGTTATGCGTTATGCGTTATGCGTTATGCGTTATGCGTTATGCGTTATGCGTTATGTATTATGCGTTATGCATCAAGCCTTATGCGTTATGCGATATGCAATATGCGTCATGCATCAAGCCTTATGCGTTATGGGTTATGCGTTAACGTTATGCGTTTTGCGTTATGCGTTATGCGTTATGCGTTATGCGTTATGCGTTATGCGTTATGCGTTATGCGTTATGCGTTATGCGTTGTGCGTTATGCGTTATGCGTTATTCGTTATATGTTATGCGTTATGCGTTATGCGTTGTGCGTTATACGTTTGCGTTATGCATTATGCGTTATGCGTGATCTGACATGCGTTATGCGTTATGCGTTATGCGTTATGCGTTATGCGTTATGCGTTATGCGTTATGAGTTATGCGTTATGCGTTATGCGTTATGCGTTATGCGTTAAGCGTTATGCGTTTTGCGTTATACGGTATGCGTTATGCGTTATGCGATATGCGTTATGCGTTATGCGTTATGCGTTATTCGTTATGAGTAATGAGTTATAAGTTATGCGTTATGCGTTATACTTTATGCGTTATGCGTTATGAGTTATGCGTTATGCGTTATGCGTTATGCGTTATGCGTTATGCGTTATGCGTTATGCGTTATGCGTTATGCGTTGAGCGTTATACGTTATGCGTTATGCGTTATGCGTTATGCGTTATGCGTTATACGGTATGCGTTATGCGTTATACGTTTTGTGTTATGCGTTATGCGTTATGCGTTATGCGTTATGCGTTATGCGTTATGCGTTATGCGTTATGCGTTATGCGTTATGCGTTATGCGTTGTGCGTTATGCGTTATGCGTTATGCGTTATGCGTTATGCGTTATGCTTTATGCGTTATGCATTATGCGTTATGCGTGATCTGACATGTGGTATGCGTTATGCGTTATGCGTTATGCCTTATGCCTTATGGTTTGCGTTATGCGTCATGCGTTATGCGTTATGCATAATGCGTTATACGTTATGTATTATGCGTTATGCCTTATGCGTTATGCGATAAGCGTCATGCATCAAGCCTTATGCGTTATGCGATATGCGATATGCGTCATGCATCAAGCCTTATGCGTTATGGGTTATGCGTTAACGTTATGCGTTTTGCGTTATGCGTTATGCGTTATGCGTTATGCGTTATGCGTTATGCGTTATGCGTTATGCGTTATGCGTTATGCATTATGCGTTATGCGTGATCTGACATGCGTTATGCGTTATGCGTTATGCGTTATGCGTTATGCGTTATGCGTTATGCGTTATGAGTTATGCGTTATGCGTTATGCGTTATGCGTTATGCGTTAAGCGTTATGCGTTTTGCGTTATGCGTTATGCTTTCTGCGTTATGCGTTATGCGATATGCGTTATGGGTTATGCTTCATGCGTTATGCGTTATGCGTTATGCTTTATGCTTTATGCGTTATGCGTTACTAGTTATGAGTTATGAGTTATGCGTTATGCGTGATCCGTTATGCGTTAAGCGTTATGCGTTATGCGTTATGCGTTATGCGTTATGCGTTATGCGTTATGCGTTATGCGTTATGCGTTATGCGTTATGCGTTATGCGTTATGCGTTATGCGTTATGCGTTGTGCGTTATACGTTTGCGTTATGCGTTCTGCATTATGCGTTATACGGTATACGTTATGCGTTATACGTTATGCGTTATGCGTTATGCGTTATGCTTTATGCGTTATGCATTATGCGTTATGCGTGATCTGACATGCGTTATGCGTTATGCGTTATGCGTTATGCTTTATGCCTTATGGTTTGCGTTATGCGTTATGCGTTATGCATAATGCGTTATACGTTATGTATTATGCGTTATGCATCAAGCCTTATGCGTTATGCGATATGCAATATGCGTCATGCATCAAGCCTTATGCGTTATGGGTTATGCGTTAACGTTATGCGTTTTGCGTTATGCGTTATGCGTTATGCGTTATGCGTTATGCGTTATGCGTTATGCGTTATGCGTTATGCGTTATGCGTTATGCGTTCTGCGTTATGCGTTATGCGTTATGCGTTATATGTTATGCGTTATGCGTTATGCGTTGTGCGTTATACGTTTGCGTTATGCGTTATGCGTTATACGGTATGCGTTATGCGGTATACGTTATACGTTATGCGTTATGCGTTATGCGTTATGCGTTATACGGTATGCGTTATGCGTTATACGTTTTGTGTTATGCGTTATGCGTTATGCGTTATGCGTTATGCGTTATGCGTTATGCGTTATGCGTTATGCGTTATGCGTTTTGCATTATGCGTTATACGGTATACGTTATGCGTTATGCGTTATGCGTTATGCGTTATGCGTTATGCGTTATGCGTTATGCGTTATGCGTTATATGTTATACGTTATGCGTTATGCGTTGTGCGTTATACGTTTGCGTTATGCGTTATGCGTTATACGGTATGCGTTATGCGGTATACGTTATACGTTATGCGTTATGCGTTATGCGTTATGCGTTATGCGTTATACGGTATGCGTTATGCGTTATACGTTTTGTGTTATGCGTTATGCGTTATGCGTTATGCGTTATGCGTTATGCGTTATGCGTTATGCGTTATGCGTTATGCGTTATGCGTTATGCGTTATGCGTTATGCGTTATGCGTTATGCGTAATGCGTTATGCGTTATGCGTTATGCGTTATGCGTTATGCGTTATGCGTTATGCGTTATGCGTTATGCGTTATGCGTTATATGTTATGCGGTATACGTTATACGTTATGCGTTATGCGTAATGCGTTATGCGTTATACGTTATGCGTTATGCGTTATGCGTTATGCGTAATGCGTTATGCGTTATGCGTTATGCGTTATGCGTTATGCGTTATGCGTTATGCGTTATGCGTTATGCGTTATGCGTTATGCGTTATGCGTTATGCGTTATGCCTTATGCGTTATGCGTTATGCGTTATGCGTTATGCGTTATGCGTTATGCGTTATGCGTTATGCGTTATGCGTTATGCGTTATGCGTTATGCGTTATGCGTTATGCGTTATGCGTAATGCGTTATGCGTTATACGGAATGCGTTATGCGGTATACGTTATACGTTATGCGTTATGCGTTATGCGTTATGCGTTATGCGTTATACGGTATGCGTTATGCGTTATACGTTTTGTGTTATGCGTTATGCGTTATGCGTTATGCGTTATGCGTTATGCGTTATGCGTTATGCGTTATGCGTTCTGCATTATGCGTTATGCGTCATGCGTTATGCGTTATACGTTATGCGTTATGCGTTATGCGTTATGCGTTATGCGTTATGCGTTATGCGTTATGCGTTATGCGTTATGCGTTATGCGTTATGCGTTATGCGTTATATGTTATGCGTTATGCGTTATGCGTTGTGCGTTATACGTTTGCGTTATGCGTTATGCGTTATACGGTATGCGTTATGCGGTATACGTTAAACGTTATGCGTTATGCGTTATGCGTTATGCGTTATGCGTTATACGGTATGCGTTATGCGTTATACGTTTTGTGTTAGGCGTTATGCGTTATGCGTTATGCGTTATGCGTTATGCGTTATGCGTTATGCGTTATGCGTTATGCGTTATGCTTTATGCGTTATGCATTATGCGTTATGCGTGATCTGACATGCGTTATGCGTTATGCGTTATGCGTTATGCCTTATGCCTTATGGTTTGCGTTATGCGTTATGCGTTATGCGTTATGCGTTATGCGTTATGCGTTATGCGTTATGCGTTGTGCGTTATACGTTTGCGTTATGCGTTATGCATTATGCGTTATACGGTATACGTTATGCGTTATACGTTATGCGTTATGCGTTATGCGTTATGCGTTATGCGTTATGCTTTATGCCTTATGGTTTGCGTTATGCGTTATGCGTTATGCGTTATGCATAATGCGTTATACGTTATGTATTATGCGTTATGCCTTATGCGTTATGCGATAAGCGTCATGCATCAAGCCTTATGCGTTATGCGATATGCGATATGCGTCATGCATCAAGCCTTATGCGTTATGGGTTATGCGTTAACGTTATGCGTTATGCGTTATACGGTATGCGTTATACGTTATACGTTTTGCGTTATGCGTTATGCGTTATGCGTTATGCGTTATGCGTTATGCGTTATGCGTTATGCGTTATGCGTTATGCGTTATGCGTTATGCGTTATGCGTTATGCGTTATGCGTTGTGCGCTATACGTTTGCGTTATGCGTTATGCATTATGCGTTATGCGTTATGCGTTATGCGTTATGATTTATGCTTTATGCGTTACGCTTTATGCGTTATGCATTATGCGTTATGCGTTATGCGATATGCGTTATGCGTTATGCGTTATGCGTTATTCGTTATGAGTAATGAGTTATAAGTTATGCGTTATGCGTTATGCTTTATGCGTTATGCGTTATGAGTTATGCGTTATGCGTTATGCGTTATGCGTTATGCGTTATACGGTAAGCGTTATGCGTTATGCGTTATGCGTTATGCGTTATGATTTATGCTTTATGCGTTACGCTTTATGCGTTATGCATTATGCGTTATGCGTTATGCGATATGCGTTATGCGTTATGCGTTATGCGTTATTCGTTATGAGTAATGAGTTATAAGTTATGCGTTATGCGTTATGCTTTATGCGTTATGCGTTATGAGTTATACGTTATGCGTTATGCGTTATGCTTTATGCGTTATGCGTTATGCGTTATGCGTTATGCGTTATGCGTTATGCGTTATGCGTTATGCGTTATGCGTTATGCGTTATGCGTTATGCGTTATGCGTTACGCGTTATGCGTTATGCGTTGTGCGTTACACGGTATGCGTTATGCGTTATACGTTATGCGTTATGCGTTATGCGTTATGCGTTATGCGTTATGCGTTATGCGTTATGCGTTATGCGTTATGCGTTATGCATTATGCGTTATACGGTATGCGTTATGCGTTATACGTTATGCGTTATGCGTTATGCGTTATGCGTTATGCGTTATACGGTATGCGTTATGCGTTATACGTTTTGCGTTATGCGTTATGCGTTATGCGTTATGCGTTATACGTTTTGCGTTATGCGTTATGCGTTATGCGTTATGCATTATGCGTTATACGGTATACGTTATGCGTTATACGTTATGCGTTATGCGTTATGCGTTATGCTTTATGCGTTATGCATTATGCGTTATGCGTGATCTGACATGCGTTATGCGTTATGCGTTATGCGTTATGCCTTATGCCTTATGGTTTGCGTTATGCGTTATGCGTTATGCGGTATGCGGTATGCGTTATGCGTTATGCGTTATGCGTTATGCGTTATGCGTTATGCGTTATGGGTTATGCGTTGTGTGTTATACGTTTGCGTTATGCGTTCTGCATTATGCGTTATACGGTATACGTTATGCGTTATACGTTATGCGTTATGCGTTATGCGTTATGCTTTATGCGTTATGCATTATGCGTTATGCGTGATCTGACATGCGTTATGCGTTATGCGTTATGCGTTATGCGTTATGCGTTATGCGTTATGCGTTATGAGTTATGCGTTATGCGTTATGCGTTATGCGTTAAGCGTTATGCGTTATGCGTTATATGTTATGCGTTATGCGTTATGCGTTATGCGTTATGCGTTGTGCGTTATACGTTTGCGTTATGCGTTATGCGTTATACGGTATGCGTCATGCGTTATACGTTATGCGTTATGCGTTATGCGATATGCGTTATGCGTTATGCGTTATGCGTTATGCGTTATGCTTTATGCGTTATGCGTTATGAGTTACACGTTATGCTTTATGCGTTATGCGTTATTGCGTTAGGGGTTATGCGTTATGCGTTATGCTTTATGCTTTATGCGTTATACGTTATGCGTTATGCGATATGCGTTATGGGTTATGCTTCATAAGTTATGCGTTATGCGTTATGCTTTATGCTTTATGCGTTATGCGTTACTCCTTATGAGTTATGAGTTATGCGTTATGCGTGATCCGTTATGCGTTAAGCGTTAAGCGTTATGCGTTATGCGTTATGCGTTATGCGTTATGCGTTATGCGTTATGCGTTATGCGTTATGCGTTATGCGTTATGCGTTATGCGTTATGCGTTATGCGTTATGCGTTATGCGTTATGCGTTATGCGTTATACGGTATGCGTTATGCGTTATGCGTTATGCGTTATGCGTTATGCGTTATGATTTATGATTTATGCGTTACGCTTTATGCGTTATGCATTATGCGTTATGCGTTATGCGATATGCGTTATGCGTTATGCGTTATGCGTTATTCGTTATGAGTAATGAGTTATAAGTTATGCGTTATGCGTTATGCTTTATGCGTTATGCGTTATGAGTTATGCGTTATGCGTTATGCGTTATGCGTTATGCGTTATGCGTTATGCGTTATGCGTTATGCGTTATGCGTTATGCGTTATACGTTATGCGTTATGCGTTATGCGTTATGCGTTATGCGTTATGCGTTATACGGTATGCGTTATGCGTTATACGTTATGCGTAATGCGTTATGCGTTATGCGTTATGCGTTATGCGTAATGCGTTATACGGTATGCCTTATCGTTTGCGTTATGCGTTATGCGTTATGCGTTATGCGTTATGCGTTATGCGTTATGCGTTATGCGTTATGCGTTATGCGTTGTGCGTTATACGTTTGCGTTATGCGTTCTGCATTATGCGTTATACGGTATACGTTATGCGTTATACGTTATGCGTTATGCGTTATGCGTTATGCTTTATGCGTTATGCATTATGCGTTATGCGTGATCTGACATGCGTTATGCCTTATGCGTTATGCGTTATGCTTTATGCCTTATGGTTTGCGTTATGCGTTATGCGTTATGCGTTATGCATAATGCGTTATACGTTATGTATTATGCGTTATGCCTTATGCGTTATGCGATAAGCGTCATGCATCAAGCCTTATGCGTTATGCGATATGCGATATGCGTCATGCATCAAGCCTTATGCGTTATGGGTTATGCGTTAACGTTATGCGTTTTGCGTTATGCGTTATGCGTTATGCGTTATGCGTTATGCGTTATGCGTTATGCGTTATGCGTTATGCGTTATGCGTTATGCGTTATGCGTTATGCGTTATGCGTTATGCGTTATGCGTTATGCGTTATGCGTTATGCGTTATGCGTTATGCGTTATGCGTTATGCGTTATACGTTATGAGTTATGCGTTATTCGTTATGCGTTATGCGTTATGCGTTTTGCTTTATGCGTTATGCGTTATGCGTTATGCGTTGTGCGTTATACGTTTGCGTTATACGTTATGCATTATGCGTTATACGGTATACGTTATGCGTTATGCGTTATGCGTTATGCGTTATGCGTTATGCGTTATGCGTTATGCGTTATGCGTTATGCGTTATGCGTTATGCGTTATGCGTTATGCGTTATGCGTTATGCGTTATGCGTTATGCGTTATGCGTTATGCGTTATGCGTTATGCGTTATGCGTTATGCGTTATGCGTTATGCGTTATGCGTTATGCGTTATGCGTTATGCGTTATATGTTATGCGTTATGCGTTATGCGTTGTGCGTTATACGTTTGCGTTATGCGTTATGCGTTATACGGTATGCGTTATGCGGTATACGTTATACGTTATGCGTTATGCGTTATGCGTTATGCGTTATGCGTTATACGGTATGCGTTATGCGTTATACGTTTTGTGTTATGCGTTATGCGTTATGCGTTATGCGTTATGCGTTATGCGTTATGCGTTATGCGTTATGCGTTATGCGTTATGCGTTATGCGTTATGCGTAATGCGTTATGCGTTATGCGTTATGCGTTATGCGTTATGCGTTATGCGTTATGCGTTATGCGTTATGCGTTATGCGTTATGCGTTATGCGTTATATGTTATGCGGTATACGTTATACGTTATGCGTTATGCGTAATGCGTTATGCGTTATGCGTTATGCGTTATGCGTTATGCGTTATGCGTAATGCGTTATGCGTTATGCGTTATGCGTTATGCGTTATGCGTTATGCGTTATGCGTTATGCGTTATGCGTTATGCGTTATGCGTTATGCGTTATGCGTTATGCCTTATGCGTTATGCGTTATGCGTTATGCGTTATGCGTTATGCGTTATGCGTTATGCGTTATGCGTTATGCGTTATGCGTTATGCGTTATGCGTTATGCGTTATGCGTTATGCGTTATGCGTTATGCGTTATGCGTTATGCGTAATGCGTTATGCGATATACGGAATGCGTTATGCGGTATACGTTATACGTTATGCGTTATGCGTTATGCGTTATGCGTTATGCGTTATACGGTATGCGTTATGCGTTATACGTTTTGTGTTATGCGTTATGCGTTATGCGTTATGCGTTATGCGTTATGCGTTATGCGTTATGCGTTATGCGTTATGCGTTCTGCATTATGCGTTATGCGTCATGCGTTATGCGTTATACGTTATGCGTTATGCGTTATGCGTTATGCGTTATGCGTTATGCGTTATGCGTTATGCGTTATGCGTTATGCGTTATGCGTTATGCGTTATGCGTTATGCGTTATATGTTATGCGTTATGCGTTATGCGTTGTGCGTTATACGTTTGCGTTATGCGTTATGCGTTATACGGTATGCGTTATGCGGTATACGTTATACGTTATGCGTTATGCGTTATGCGTTATGCGTTATGCGTTATACGGTATGCGTTATGCGTTATACGTTTTGTGTTATGCGTTATGCGTTATGCGTTATGCGTTATGCGTTATGCGTTATGCGTTATGCGTTATGCGTTATGCGTTATGCGTTATGCGTTATGCGTTATGCGTTATGCGTTATGCGTTATGCGTTATGCGTTATGCGTTATGCGTTATGCGTTATGCTTTATGCGTTATGCATTATGCGTTATGCGTGATCTGACATGCGTTATGCGTTATGCGTTATGCGTTATGCCTTATGCCTTATGGTTTGCGTTATGCGTTATGCGTTATGCGTTATGCGTTATGCGTTATGCGTTATGCGTTATGCGTTATGCGTTATGCGTTGTGCGTTATACGTTTGCGTTATGCGTTCTGCATTATGCGTTATACGGTATACGTTATGCGTTATACGTTATGCGTTATGCGTTATGCGTTATGCGTTATGCTTTATGCGTTATGCATTATGCGTTATGCGTGATCTGACATGCGTTATGCGTTATGCGTTATGCGTTATGCTTTATGCCTTATGGTTTGCGTTATGCGTTATGCGTTATGCGTTATGCATAATGCGTTATACGTTATGTATTATGCGTTATGCCTTATGCGTTATGCGATAAGCGTCATGCATCAAGCCTTATGCGTTATGCGATATGCGATATGCGTCATGCATCAAGCCTTATGCGTTATGGGTTATGCGTTAACGTTATGCGTTATGCGTTATACGGTATGCGTTATACGTTATACGTTTTGCGTTATGCGTTATGCGTTATGCGTTATGCGTTATACGGTATGCGTTATGCGTTATGCGTTATGCGTTATGCGTTATGCGTTATACGGTATGCGTTATGCGTTATACGTTATGCGTTATGCGTTATGCCTTATGGGTTATGCGTTATGCGTTATGGTTATGCGTTATGCGTTATGCGTTATGCTTTATGCCTTATGGTTTGCGTTATGCGTTATGCGTTATGCGTTATGCATAATGCGTTATACGTTATGTATTATGCGTTATGCCTTATGCGTTATGCGATAAGCGTCATGCATCAAGCCTTATGCGTTATGCGATATGCGATATGCGTCATGCATCAAGCCTTATGCGTTATGGGTTATGCGTTAACGTTATGCGTTATGCGTTATGCGTTATGCGTTATGCGTTATGCTTTATGCGTAATGCGTTATGCGTTATGCGTTATGCGTTATACGGTATGCGTTATGCGTTATGCGTTATGCGTTATGCGTTATGCGTTATACGGTATGCGTTATGCGTTATACGTTATGCGTTATGCGTTATGCCTTATGGGTTATGCGTTATGCGTTATGGTTATGCGTTATGCGTTATGCGTTATGCGTTATGCGTTATGCGTTATGCGTTATGCGTTATGCGTTATGCGTTATGCGTTATACGTTATGCGTTATGCGTTATGCGTTATGCGTTATGCGTTATGCGTTATGCGTTGTGCGTTATACGTTTGCGTTATGCGTTAAGCGTTATGCTTTATGCGTTATGCGTTATGCGTTATGCGTTATGCGTTATGCGTTATGCGTTACGCGGTATGCGTTATGCGTTATGAGTTATACGTTATGCGTTATGCGTTATGCGTTATGCGTTATGCGTTATGCGTTATGCGTTATGCGTTATACGGTATGCGTTATGCGTTATACGTTATGCGTTATGCGTTATGCCTTATGGGTTATGCGTTATGCGTTATGGTTATGCGTTATGCGTTATGCGTTATGCGTTATGCGTTATGCGTTATGCGTTATGCGTTATGCGTTATGCGTTATACGTTATGCGTTATGCGTTATGCGTTATGCGTTATGCGTTATGCGTTATGCGTTATGCGTTGTGCGTTATGCCTTATGCGTTATGCGATAAGCGTCATGCATCAAGCCTTATGCGTTATGCGATATGCGATATGCGTCATGCATCAAGCCTTATGCGTTATGGGTTATGCGTTAAAGTTATGCGTTTTGCGTTATGCGTTATGCGTTATGCGTTATGCGTTATGCGTTATGCGTTAAAGTTATGCATTATGCGTTATGCGTTATGCGTTATGCGTTATGCGTTATGCGTTATGCGTTATGCGTTATGCGTTATGCGTTATGCGTTATGCATTATGCGTTATGCGTTATGCGTTATGCGTTATGCTTTATGCGTTATGCGTTATGAGTTATACGTTATGCGTTATGCGTTATGCGTTATGCGTTATGCGTTATGCGTTATGCTTTATGCGTTATGCGTTTTGAGTTATACGTTATGCGTTATGCGTTATGCGTTATGCGTTATGCGTTATGCGTTATGTGTGATGAGTTATGCGTTATGCGTTATGCGTTATGCGTTATGCGTTATGCGTTATGCTTTATGCGTTATGCGTTACTCCTTATGAGTTATGAGTTATGCGTTATGCGTGATCCGTTATGCGTTAAGCGTTATGCGTTACGCGTTATGCGTTATGCGTTATGCGTTATGCGTTATGCGTTATGCGTTATGCGTTATGCGTTATGCGTTATGCGCTATGCGTTATGCGTTATGGGTTATGCTCCATGCGTTATGCGTTATGCTTTATGCTTTATGCGTTATGCGTTATACGGTATGCGTTATGCGTTATGCGTTATGCGTTATGCGTTATGCGTTATGCGTTATGCGTTATGCGTTATACGTTATGCGTTATGCGTTATGCGTTATGCGTTATGCGTTATGCGTTATGCGTTATGCGTTGTGCGTTATGCCTTATGCGTTATGCGATAAGCGTCATGCATCAAGCCTTATGCGTTATGCGATATGCGATATGCGTCATGCATCAAGCCTTATGCGTTATGGGTTATGCGTTAAAGTTATGCGTTTTGCGTTATGCGTTATGCGTTATGCGTTATGCGTTATGCGTTATGCGTTAAAGTTATGCGTTATGCGTTATGCGTTATGCGTTATGCGTTATGCGTTATGCTTTATGCGTTATGCGTTATGAGTTATACGTTATGCGTTATGCGTTATGCGTTATGCGTTATGCTTTATGCGTTATGCGTTTTGAGTTATACGTTATGCGTTATGCGTTATGCGTTATGCGTTATGCGTTATGCGTTATGCGTTATGTGTGATGAGTTATGCGTTATGCGTTATGCGTTATGCGTTATGCGTTATGCGTTATGCGTTATGCGTTATGCGTTATGCGTTATGCGTTATGCTTTATGCGTAATGCGTTATGCGTTATGCGTTATGCGTTATACCATATGCGTTATGCGTTATGCGTTATGCGTTATGCGTTATGCGTTATACGGTATGCGTTATGCGTTATACGTTATGCGTTATGCGTTATGCCTTATGGGTTATGCGTTATGCGTTATGGTTATGCGTTATGCGTCATGCGTTATGCGTTATGCGTTATGCGTTATGCGTTATGCGTTATGCGTTATGCGTTATGCGTTATGCGTTATACGTTATGCGTTATGCGTTATGCGTTATGCGTTATGCGTTATGCGTTATGCGTTATGCGTTGTGCGTTATACGTTTGCGTTATGCGTTATGCGTTATGCTTTATGCGTTATGCGTTATGCGTAATGCGTTATGCGTTATGCGTTATGCGTTACGCGGTATGCGTTATGCGTTATGAGTTATACGTTATGCGTTATGCGTTATGCGTTATGCGTTATGCGTTATGCTTTATGCTTTATGCGTAATGCGTTACTCCTTATGAGTTATGAGTTATGCGTTATGCGTGATCCGTTATGCGTTAAGCGTTATGCGCTATGCGTTATGCGTTATACGTTTGCGTTATGCGTTATGCGTTATACGGTATGCGTCATGCGTTATACGTTATGCGTTATGCGTTATGCGATATGCGTTATGCGTTATGCGTTATGCGTTATGCGTTATGCTTTATGCGTTATGCGTTATGAGTTACACGTTATGCTTTATGCGTTATGCGTTATGCGTTATGCGTTATGCGTTATGCGTTATACGGTATGCGTTATGCGTTATGCGTTATGCGTTATGCGTTATGCGTTATGCGTTATGCGTTATGCGTTATGCGTTATGCGTTATGCTTTATGCGTAATGCGTTATGCGTTATGCGTTATGCGTTATACCATATGCGTTATGCGTTATGCGTTATGCGTTATGCGTTATGCGTTATACGGTATGCGTTATGCGTTATACGTTATGCGTTATGCGTTATGCCTTATGGGTTATGCGTTATGCGTTATGGTTATGCGTTATGCGTTATGCGTTATGCGTTATGCGTTATGCGTTATGCGTTATGCGTTATACGTTATGCGTTATGCGTTATGCGTTATGCGTTATGCGTTATGCGTTATGCGTTATGCGTTATGCGTTGTGCGTTATGCATTATGCGTTATGCGATAAGCGTCATGCATCAAGCCTTATGCGTTATGCGATATGCGATATGGGTCATGCATCAAGCCTTATGCGTTATGGGTTATGCGTTAAAGTTATGCGTTTTGCGTTATGCGTTATGCGTTATGCGTTATGCGTTATGCGTTATGCGTTATGCGTTATGCGTTATGCGTTATGCGTTATGCGTTATAAGTTTGCGTTATGCGTTATGCGTTATACGTTATGCGTTATGCGTTATGTGTTATGCGTTATGCGTGATCTGACATGCGTTATGCGTTATGCGTTATGATTTATGCTTTATGCGTTATGCATTATGCGTTATGCGTTATACGGTATGCGTTATGCGTTATGCGTTATGCGTTATGCGTTATGCGTTATACGGTATGCGTTATGCGTTATACGTTATGCGTTATGCGTTATGCCTTATGGGTTATGCGTTATGCGTTATGGTTATGCGTTATGCGTTATGCGTTATGCGTTATGCGTTATGCGTTATGCGTTATGCGTTATGCGTTATGCGTTATGCGTTATGCGTTATGCGTTATACGTTATGCGTTATGCGTTATGCGTTATGCGTTATGCGTTATGCGTTATGCGTTATGCGTTATGCGTTATGCGTTTGCGTTATGCGTTATGCGTTATGCTTTATGCGTTATGCGTTATGCGTTATGCGTTATGCGTTATGCGTTATGCTTTATGCGTTATGCGTTATGAGTTATACGTTATGCGTTATGCGTTATGCGTTATGCGTTATGCGTTATGTGTTATGCGTTATGCGTTATGCGTTATGCGTTATGCGTTATGCGTTATGCGTTATGCTTTATGCGTTATGCGTTACTCCTTATGAGTTATGAGTTATGCGTTATGCGTGATCCGTTATGCGTTAAGCGTTATGCGTTATGCGTTATGCGTTATGCGTTATGCGTTATGCGTTATGCGTTATGCGTTATGCGCTATGCGTTATGCGTTATGGGTTATGCTTCATGCGTTATGCGTTATGCTTTATGCTTTATGCGTTATGCGTTATACGGTATGCGTTATGCGTTATGCGTTATGCGTTAAGGCGTTATGCGTTATGCGTCATGCGTTATACGTTATGCGTTATGCGTTATGCGTTATGCGTTATGAGTTATGCTTTATGCGTAATGCGTTATGCGTTATGCGTTATGCGTTATACCATATGCGTTATGCGTTATGCGTTATGCGTTATGCGTTATGCGTTATGCGTTATACGGTATGCGTTATGCGTTATACGTTATGCGTTATGCGTTATGCCTTATGGGTTATGCGTTATGGTTAGGCGTTATGCGTTATGCGTTATGCGTTATGCGTTATGCGTTATGCGTTATGCGTTATGCGTTATACGTTATGCGTTATGCGTTATGCGTTATGCGTTATGCGTTATGCGTTATGCGTTATGCGTTGTGCGTTATACGTTTGCGTTATGCGTTATGCGTTATGCTTTATGCGTTATGCGTTATGCGTAATGCGTTATGCGTTATGCGTTATGCGTTACGCGGTATGCGTTATGCGTTATGATTTATACGTTATGCGTTATGCGTTATGCGTTATGCGTTATGCGTTATGCGTTATGCGTTATGCGTTATGCGTTATGCGTTATGTGTTATGCGTTATGCATTATGCGTTATGCGTTATGCGTTATGCTTTATGCGTTATGCGTTATGCGTTATGCGTTATGCGTTATACGGTATGCGTTATGCGTTATACGTTATGCGTTATGCGTTATGGGTTATGCGTTATGCGTTATGTTTATGCGTTATGCGTTATGCGTTATGCGTTATGCGTTATGTATTATGCGTTATGCCTTATGCGTTATGCGATAAGCGTCATGCATCAAGCCTTATGAGTTATGCGATATGCGATATGCGTCATGCATCAAGCCTTATGCGTTATGGGTTATGCGTTAAAGTTATGCGTTTTGCGTTATGCGTTGTGCGTTATGCGTTATGCGTTATGCGTTGTGCGATATGCGTTATGCGTTATGCGTTATGCTTTATGCGTTATGCGTTATGAGTTATACGTTATGCGTTAAGCGTTATGCGTTATGCGTTATGCGTTATGCGTTAAGCGTTATGCGTTATGCGTTATGCGTTATACGGTATGCGTCATGCGTTATACGTTATGCGTTATGCGTTATGCGATATGCGTATTGCTTTATGCGTTATGCGTTATGCGTTATGCTTTATGCGTTATGCGTTATGAGTTACACGTTATGCTTTATGCGTTATGCGTTATGCGTTATGCGTTATGCGTTATGCGTTATGCGTTATGCGTTAAGCGTTATGCGTTATGCGTTATGCGTTATGCGTTATGCGCTATGCGTTATGCGTTATAAGTTTGCGTTATGCGTTATGCGTTATGCGTTATGTTTTATGCGTTATGCGTTATGGGTTATGCGTTAACGTTATGCGTTTTGCGTTTTGCGTTTTGCGTTATGCGTTATGCGTTATACGTTATGCGTTATGCTTTATGCGTTATGCGTTATGAGTTATACGTTATGCGTTATGCGTTATGCGTTATGCGTTATGCGTTATGCGTTATACGTTTGCGTTATGCGTTATGCGTTATACGGTATGCGTCATGCGTTATACGTTATGCGTTATGCGTTATGCGATATGCGTTATGCGTTATGCGTTATGCGTTATGCGTTATGCGATATGCGTTATGCGTTATGCGTTATGCGTTATGCGTTATTCGTTATGAGTAATGAGTTATAAGTTATGCGTTATGCGTTATGCTTTATGCGTTATGCGTTATGAGTTATACGTTATGCGTTATGCGTTATGCGTTATGCGTTATGCGTTATGCGTTATGCGTTATGCGTTATGCGTTATGCGTTATGCGTTGTGCGTTACACGGTATGCGTTATGCGTTATACGTTATGCGTTATGCGTTATGCGTTATGCGTTATGCGTTATGCGTTATGCGTTATGCGTTATGCGTTATAAGTTTGCGTTATGCGTTATGCGTTATACGTTATGCGTTATGCGTTATGCGTTATGCGTTATGCGTGATCTGACATGCGTTATGCGTTATGCGTTATGCGTTATGCGTTATGCGTTAAGGCGTTATGCGTTATGCGTCATGCGTTATGCGTCATGCGTTATACGTTATGCGTTATGCGTTATGCGTTATGCGTTATGAGTTATGCTTTATGCGTAATGCGTTATGCGTTATGCGTTATGCGTTATACCATATGCGTTATGCGTTATGCGTTATGCATTATGCGTTATGCGTTATGCGTTATACGGTATGCGTTATGCGTTATACGTTATGCGTTATGCGTTATGCCTTATGGGTTATGCGTTATGGTTAGGCGTTATGCGTTATGCGTTATGCGTTATGCGTTATGCGTTATGCGTTATGCGTTATGCGTTATGCGTTATGCGTTATGCGTTATGCGTTATGCGTTATGCGTTATGCTTTATGCGTTATGCGTTATGCGTAATGCGTTATGCGTTATGCGTTATGCGTTACGCGGTATGCGTTATGCGTTATGAGTTATACGTTATGCGTTATGCGTTATGCGTTATGCGTTATGCGTTATGCGTTATGCGTTATGCGTTATGCGTTATGCGTTATGCGTTATGCGTTATGTGTTATGCGTTATGCATTATGCGTTATGCGTTATGCGTTATGCTTTATGCGTTATGCGTTATGCGTTATGCGTTATGCGTTATACGGTATGCGTTATGCGTTATACGTTATGCGTTATGCGTTATGGGTTATGCGTTATGCGTTATGTTTATGCGTTATGCGTTATGCGTTATGCGTTATGCGTTATGCGTTATGTATTATGCGTTATGCCTTATGCGTTATGCGATAAGCGTCATGCATCAAGCCTTATGAGTTATGCGATATGCGATATGCGTCATGCATCAAGCCTTATGCGTTATGGGTTATGCGTTAAAGTTATGCGTTTTGCGTTATGCGTTGTGCGTTATGCGTTATGCGTTATGCGTTGTGCGTTATGCGTTAAAGTTATGCGTTATGCGTTATGCGTTATGCGTTATGCGTTATGCGTTATGCGTTATGCGTTATGCTTTATGCGTTATGCGTTATGAGTTATACGTTATGCATTAAGCGTTATGCGTTATGCGTTATGCGTTATGCGTTAAGCGTTATGCGTTATGCGTTATGCGTTATACGGTATGCGTCATGCGTTATACGTTATGCGTTATGCGTTATGCGATATGCGTATTGCTTTATGCGTTATGCGTTATGCGTTATGCTTTATGCGTTATGCGTTATGAGTTACACGTTATGCTTTATGCGTTATGCGTTATGCGTTATGCGTTATGCGTTATGCGTTATGCGTTATGCGTTAAGCGTTATGCGTTATGCGTTATGCGTTATGCGTTATGCGCTATGCGTTATGCGTTATAAGTTTGCGTTATGCGTTATGCGTTATGCGTTATGTTTTATGCGTTATGCGTTATGCGTTATGCGTTATAAGTTTGCGTTATGCGTTATGCGTTATACGTTATGCGTTATGCGTTATGCGTTATGCGTTATGCGTTATGCGTTATGCGTGATCTGACATGCGTTATGCGTTATGCGTTATGATTTATGCTTTATGCGTTATGCATTATGCGGTATGCGTTATGGGTTATGCGTTAACGTTATGCGTTAACGTTATGCGTTTTGCGTTATGCGTTATGCGTTATGCGTTATGCGTTATGCGTTATGCGTTATGCGTTAAGCGTTGTGCGTTATACGGTATGCGTTATGCGTTATACGTTATGCGTTATGAGTTACACGTTATGCTTTATGCGTTATGCGTTATACGTTATGCGTTATGCGTTATGCGTTTTGCGTTATGCGTTATACGGTATGCGTTATGCGTTATACGTTGTGCGTTATGCGTTATGCGTTATGCGTTATGCGTTATGCGTTATGCGTTATGCGTTATACGGTATGCGTTATGCGTTATACGTTTTGCGTTATGCGTTATGCGTTATGCGTTATGCGTTATGCGTTATGCGTTATGCGTTATGCGTTATGCGTTATGCGTTATACGGTATACGTTATGCGTTATACGTTATGCATTATGCGTTATGCGTTATGCGTTATGCGTTATGCGTTATGCGTTATGCTTTATGCGTTATGCATTATGCGTTATGCGTGATCTGACATGCGTTATGCGTTATGCCTTATGCCTTATGGTTTGCGTTATACGTTTGCGTTATGCGTTATGCGTTATGCGTTATGCGTTATGCGTTATGCGTTATGCTTTATGCGTTATGCGTTATGCGTTATGCGTAATGCGTTATGCGTTATGCGTTATGCGTTATGCGTTATGCGTTATGCGTTGTGCGTTATAAGTTTGCGTTATGCGTTATGCGTTATGCGTTGTACTGTATGCGTTATGCGTTATACGTTATGCTTTATGCGTTATGCGTTATGCGATATGCGTTATGCGTTATGCGTTATGCGGTATGCGTTATGCGTTATGCGTTATGCTTTATGCGTTATGCGTTATGAGTTACTCGTTATGCTTTATGCGTTATGCGTTATTGCGTTAGGGGTTATGCGTTATGCGTTATGCGTTATGCTTTATGCGTTATGCATTATGCGTTAAGCGTGATCCGTTATGCGTTAGGCGTTATGGGTTTTCCGGTGTTCGTTATGCGTTGTGCATTATGCGTTATGCGTTATGAAGTATGGGATATGGTTTATGCGTTATGCGTTGTGCGTTATGCGTTATGCGTTATACGGTATACGTTATGCGTTATACGTTATGCGTTATGCGTTATGCGTTATGCGTTATGCGTTGTGCGTTATACGGTTGCGTTATGCGTTATGCATTATGCGTTATACGGTATACGTTATGCGTTATACGTTATGCATTATGCGTTATGCGTTATGCGTTATGCATTATGCGTTATGCTTTATGCGTTATGCATTATGCGTTATGCGTGATCTGACATGCGTTATGCGTTATGCCTTATGCCTTATGGTTTGCGTTATACGTTTGCGTTATGCGTTATACGTTATGCATTATGCGTTATGCGTTATGCGTTATGCGTTATGCGTTATGCTTTATGCGTTATGCATTATGCGTTATGCGTGATCTGACATGCGTTATGCGTTATGCGTTATGCGTTATGCGTTATGCGTTATGCGTTATGCGTTATACGGTATACGTTATGCGTTATACGTTATGCGTTATGCGTTATGCGTTATGCGTTATGCGTTGTGCGTTATACGGTTGCGTTATGCGTTATGCATTATGCGTTATACGGTATACGTTATGCGTTATACGTTATGCATTATGCGTTATGCGTTATGCGTTATGCGTTATGCGTTATGCGTTATGCGTTATGCTTTATGCGTTATGCGTGATCTGACATGCGTTATGCGTTATGCCTTATGCCTTATGGTTTGCGTTATACGTTTGCGTTATGCGTTATGCGTTATGCGTTATGCGTTATGCGTTATGCGTTATGCTTTATGCGTTATGCGTTATGCGTTATGCGTAATGCGTTATGCGTTATGCGTTATGGGTTATGCGTTAACGTTATGCGTTAACGTTATGCGTTTTGCGTTATGCGTTATGCGTTATGCGTTATGCGTTATGCGTTATGCGTTATGCGTTAAGCGTTGTGCGTTATACGGTATGCGTTATGCGTTATACGTTATGCGTTATGAGTTACACGTTATGCTTTATGCGTTATGCGTTATACGTTATGCGTTATGCGTTATGCGTTATGCGTTATACGGTATACGTTATGCGTTATACGTTATGCGTTATGCGATATGCGTTATGCGTTATGCGTTGTGCGTTATACGGTTGCGTTATGCGTTATGCATTATGCGTTATACGGTATACGTTATGCGTTATACGTTATGCATTATGCGTTATGCGTTATGCGTTATGCGTTATGCGTTATGCTTTATGCGTTATGCATTATGCGTTATGCGTGATCTGACATGCGTTATGCGTTATGCCTTATGCCTTATGGTTTGCGTTATACGTTTGCGTTATGCGTTATGCGTTATGCGTTATGCGTTATGCGTTATGCTTTATGCGTTATGCGTTATGCGTTATGCGTAATGCGTTATGCGTTATGCGTTATGCGTTATGCGTTATGCGTTATGCGTTGTGCGTTATAAGTTTGCGTTATGCGTTATGCGTTATGCGTTGTACGGTATGCGTTATGCGTTATACGTTATGCTTTATGCGTTATGCGTTATGCGATATGCGTTATGCGTTATGCGTTATGCGTTATGCGTTATGCGTTATGCGTTATGCTTTATGCGTTATGCGTTATGAGTTACTCGTTATGCTTTATGCGTTATGCGTTATTGCGTTAGGGGTTATGCGTTATGCGTTATGCGTTATGCTTTATGCGTTATGCATTATGCGTTAAGCGTGATCCGTTATGCGTTAGGCGTTATGCGTTATGCGTTATGCGTTATGCGTTATGCGTTATGCGTTATGCGTTATGCGTTATGCGTTATGCGTTATGCGTTATGCGTTATGCGTTATGCGTTATGCGTTATGCGTTGTGCGTTACACGGTATGCGTTATGCGTTATACGTTATGCGTTATGCGTTATGCGATATGCGTTATGCGTTATGCGTTATGCGTTATGCGTTATGCGTTATGCTTTATGCGTTATGCGTTATGAGTTACACGTTATGCTTTATGCGTTATGCGTTATGCGTTATGCGTTATACGGTATACGTTATGCGTTATAAGTTATGCATTATGCGTTATGCGTTATGCGTTATGCGTTATGCGTTATGCGTTATGCGTTTTGCGTTATGCGTTATACGGTATGCGTTATGCGTTATACGTTGTGCGTTATGCGTTATGCGTTATGCGTTATGCGTTATGCGTTATGCGTTATGCGTTATACGGTATGCGTTATGCGTTATACGTTTTGCGTTATGCGTTATGCGTTATGCGTTATGCGTTATGCGTTATGCGTTATGCGTTATGCGTTATGCGTTATGCGTTATGCGTTATGCGTTATACGGTATACGTTATGCGTTATAAGTTATGCATTATGCGTTATGCGTTATGCGTTATGCGTTATGCGTTATGCGTTATGCTTTATGCGTTATGCATTATGCGTTATGCGTGATCTGACATGCGTTATGCGTTATGCCTTATGCCTTATGGTTTGCGTTATACGTTTGCGTTATGCGTTATACGTTATGCATTATGCGTTATGCGTTATGCGTTATGCGTTATGCGTTATGCTTTATGCGTTATGCATTATGCGTTATGCGTGATCTGACATGCGTTATGCGTTATGCGTTATGCGTTATGCGTTATGCGTTATGCGTTATGCGTTATTCGTTATGCGTTATACGGTATACGTTATGCGTTATACGTTATGCGTTATGCGATATGCGTTATGCGTTATGCGTTGTGCGTTATACGGTTGCGTTATGCGTTATGCATTATGCGTTATACGGTATACGTTATGCGTTATACGTTATGCATTATGCGTTATGCGTTATGCGTTATGCGTTATGCGTTATGCGTTATGCGTTGTGCGTTATAAGTTTGCGTTATGCGTTATGCGTTATGCGTTGTACGGTATGCGTTATGCGTTATACGTTATGCTTTATGCGTTATGCGTTATGCGATATGCGTTATGCGTTATGCGTTATGCGTTATGCGTTATGCGTTATGCTTTATGCGTTATGCGTTATGAGTTACTCGTTATGCTTTATGCGTTATGCGTTATTGCGTTAGGGGTTATGCGTTATGCGTTATGCGTTATGCTTTATGCGTTATGCATTATGCGTTAAGCGTGATCCGTTATGCGTTAGGCGTTATGCGTTATGCGTTATGCGTTATGCGTTATGCGTTATGCGTTATGCGTTATGCGTTATGCGTTATGCGTTATGCGTTATGCGTTATGCGTTATGCGTTATGCGTTATGCGTTATGCGTTATGCGTTGTGCGTTACACGGTATGCGTTATGCGTTATACGTTATGCGTTATGCGTTATGCGGTATGGGGTATTGCGATATGCGTTATGCGTTATGCGTTATGCGTTATGCGTTATGCGTTATGCGTTATGCGTTATGCTTTATGCTTTATGCGTAATGCGTTACTCCTTATGAGTTATGAGTTATGCGTTATGCGTGATCCGTTATGCGTTAAGCGTTATGCGTTATGCGTTATACGTTTGCGTTATGCGTTATGCGTTATACGGTATGCGTCATGCGTTATACGTTATGCGTTATGCGTTATGCGATATGCGTTATGCGTTATGCGTTATGCGTTATGCGTTATGCGTTATGCGTTATGCTTTATGCGTTATGCGTTATGAGTTACACGTTATGCTTTATGCGTTATGCGTTATGCGTTATGCGTTATGCGTTATGCGTTATACGGTATGCGTTATGCGTTATGCGTTATGCGTTATGATTTATGCTTTATGCGTTACGCTTTATGGGTTATGCATTATGCGTTATGCGTTATGCGATATGCGTTATGCGTTATGCGTTATGCGTTATGCGTTATGCGTTATTCGTTATGAGTAATGAGTTATATGTTATGCGTTATGCGTTATGCGTTATGCTTTATGCGTTATGCGTTAAGAGTTATACGTTATGCGTTATGCGTTATGCGTTATGCGTTATGCGTTATGCGTTATGCGTTATGCGTTATGCGTTATGCGTTATGCGTTATGCGTTATGCGTTATGCGTTATGCGTTGTGCGTTACACGGTATGCGTTATGCGTTATACGTTATGCGTTATGCGTTATGCGTTATGCGTTATGCGTTATGCGTTATGCGTTATGCGTTATGCGTTATAAGTTTGCGTTATGCGTTATGCGTTATACGTTATGCGTTATGCGTTATGCGTTATGCGTTATGCGTTATGCGTTATGCGTTATGCGTGATCTGACATGCATTATGCGTTATGCGTTATGATTTATGCTTTATGCGTTGTGCATTATGCGGTATGCGTTATGGGTTATGCGTTAACGTTATGCGTTAACGTAATGCGTTTTGCGTTATGCGTTATGCGTTATGCGTTATGCGTTATGCGTTATGCGTTATGCGTTAAGCGTTGTGCGTTATACGGTATGCGTTATGCGTTATACGTTATGCGTTATGAGTTACACGTTATGCTTTATGCGTTATGCGTTATACGTTATGCGTTATGCGTTATGCGTTTTGCGTTATGCGTTATACGGTATGCGTTATGCGTTATACGTTGTGCGTTATGCGTTATGCGTTATGCGTTATGCGTTATGCGTTATGCGTTATGCGTTATGCGTTATACGGTATGCGTTATGCGTTATACGTTTTGCGTTATGCGTTATGCGTTATGCGTTATGCGTTATGCGTTTTGCGTTATGCGTTATGCGTTATGCGTTATACGTTGTGCGTTATGCGTTATGCGTTATGCGTTATGCGTTATGCGTTATGCGTTATGCGTTATGCGTTATGCGTTATGCGTTATGCGTTATGCGTTATACGGTATGCGTTATGCGTTATACGTTTTGCGTTATGCGTTATGCGTTATGCGTTATGCGTTATGCGTTATGCGTTATGCGTTATGCGTTATGCGTTATGCGTTATGCGTTATGCGTTATACGGTATACGTTATGCGTTATACGTTATGCATTATGCGTTATGCGTTATGCGTTATGCGTTATGCGTTATGCTTTATGCGTTATGCATTATGCGTTATGCGTGATCTGACATGCGTTATGGGTTATGCCTTATGCCTTATGGTTTGCGTTATACGTTTGCGTTATGCGTTATACGTTATGCATTATGCGTTATGCGTTATGCGTTATGCGTTATGCGTTATGCTTTATGCGTTATGCATTATGCGTTATGCGTGATCTGACATGCGTTATGCGTTATGCGTTACGCGTTATGCGTTATGCGTTATGCGTTATACGGTATACGTTATGCGTTATACGTTATGCGTTATGCGTTATGCGTTATGCGTTATGCGTTGTGCGTTATACGGTTGCGTTATGCGTTATGCATTATGCGTTATACGGTATACGTTATGCGTTATACGTTATGCATTATGCGTTATGCGTTATGCGTTATGCGTTATGCGTTATGCTTTATGCGTTATGCATTATGCGTTATGCGTGATCTGACATGCGTTATGCGTTATGCCTTATGCCTTATGGTTTGCGTTATACGTTTGCGTTATGCGTTATGCGTTATGCGTTATGCGTTATGCGTTATGCTTTGTGCGTTATGCGTTATGCGTTATGCGTAATGCGTTATGCGTTATGCGTTATGCGTTATGCGTTATGCGTTATGCGTTGTGCGTTATAAGTTTGCGTTATGCGTTATGCGTTATGCGTTGTACGGTATGCGTTATGCGTTATACGTTATGCTTTATGCGTTATGCTTTATGCGATATGCGTTATGCGGTATGCGTTATGCGTTATGCGTTATGCGTTATGCTTTATGCGTTATGCGTTATGAGTTACTCGTTATGCTTTATGCGTTATGCGTTATTGCGTTAGGGGTTATGCGTTATGCGTTATGCGTTATGCTTTATGCGTTATGCATTATGCGTTAAGCGTGATCCGTTATGCGTTAGGCGTTATGGGTTTTCCGGTGTTCGTTATGCGTTGTGCATTATGCGTTATGCGTTATGAAGTATGGGTTATGGTTTATGCGTTATGCGTTGTGCGCTATACGTTTGCGTTATGCGTTATACGGTATGCGTTATGCGTTATACATTATGCGTTATGCGTTATGGGTTATGCTTCATGCGTTATGCGTTATGCGTTATGCTTTATGCGTTATGCGTTATGCGTTATGCGTTATGCGTTATGCGTTATGCGTTATGCGTTATGCGTTATGCGTTATGCGTTATGCGTTATGCGTTATGCGGTATGGGGTATTGCGATATGCGTTATGCGTTATGCGTTATGCGTTATGCGTTATGCGTTATGCGTTATGCGTTATGCTTTATGCGTTATGCGTTATGAGTTACTCGTTATGCTTTATGCGTTATGCGTTATTGCGTTAGGGGTTATGCGTTATGCGTTATGCGTTATGCTTTATGCGTTATGCATTATGCGTTAAGCGTGATCCGTTATGCGTTAGGCGTTATGGGTTTTCCGGTGTTCGTTATGCGTTGTGCATTATGCGTTATGCGTTATGAAGTATGGGTTATGGTTTATGCGTTATGCGTTGTGCGCTATACGTTTGCGTTATGCGTTATACGGTATGCGTTATGCGTTATACATTATGCGTTATGCGTTATGGGTTATGCTTCATGCGTTATGCGTTATGCGTTATGCTTTATGCGTTATGCGTTATGCGTTATGCGTTATGCGTTATGCGTTATGCGTTATGCGTTATGCGTTATGCGTTATGCGTTATGCGTTATGCGGTATGGGGTATTGCGATATGCGTTATGCGTTATGCGTTATGCGTTATGCGTTATGCGTTATGCGTTATGCGTTATGCTTTATGCGTTATGCGTTGTGAGTTACTCGTTATGCTTTATGCGTTATGCGTTATTGCGTTAGGGGTTATGCGTTATGCGTTATGCGTTATGCTTTATGCGTTATGCATTATGCGTTAAGCGTGATCCGTTATGCGTTAGGCGTTATGGGTTTTCCGGTGTTCGTTATGCGTTGTGCATTATGCGTTATGCGTTATGAAGTATGGGTTATGGTTTATGCGTTATGCGTTGTGCGCTATACGTTTGCGTTATGCGTTATACGGTATGCGTTATGCGTTATACATTATGCGTTATGCGTTATGGGTTATGCTTCATGCGTTATGCGTTATGCGTTATGCTTTATGCGTTATGCGTTATGCGTTATGCGTTATGCGTTATGCGTTATGCGTTATGCGTTATGCGTTATGCGTTATGCGTTATGCGTTATGCGTTATGCGTTATGCGTTATACGGTATGCGTTATGCGTTATGCGTTATGCGTTATTCGTTATGAGTAATGAGTTATAAGTTATGCGTTATGCGTTATGCGATATGCGTTATGCGTTATGCGTTATGCGTTATTCGTTATGAGTAATGAGTTATAAGTTATGCGTTATGCGTTATGCTTTATGCATTATGCGTTATGCATTATGCGTTATGCGTTATGCGTTATGCTTTATGCGTTATGCGTTACTCCTTATGAGTTATGAGTTATGCGTTATGCGTGATCCGTTATGCGTTAAGCGTTATGCGTTATGCGCTATGCGTTATGCGTTATGGGTTATGCTTCTTGCGTTATGCATTATGCTTTATGCTTTATGCGTTATGCGTTATACGGTATGCGTTATGCGTTATACGTTTTGCGTTATGCGTTATGCGTTATGCGTTATGCGTTATGCGTTATGCGTTATGCGTTATGCGTTATGCGTTAAGGCGTTATGCGTTATGCGTCATGCGTTATACGTTATGCGTTATGCGTTATGCGTTATGCGTTATGCGTTATGCTTTATGCGTAATGCGTTATGCGTTATGCGTTATGCGTTATACGGTATGCGTTATGCGTTATGCGTTATGCGTTATGCGTTATGAATTATGCGTTATACGGTATGCGTTATGCGTTATACGTTATGCGTTATGCGTTATGCCTTATGGGTTATGCGTTATGCGTTATGGTTATGCGTTATGCGTTATGCGTTATGCGTTATGCGTTATGCGTTATGCGTTATGTGTTATGCGTTATGCGTTATGCGTTATGCGTTATGCGTTATGCGTTATGCGTTATACGTTATGCGTTATGCGTTATGCGTTATGCGTTATGCGTTATGCGTTATGCGTTGTGCGTTATACGTTTGCGTTATGCGTTATGCGTTATGCTTTATGCGTTATGCGTTATGCGTTATGCTTTATGCGTTATGCGTTATGAGTTACTCGTTATGCTTTATGCGTTATGCGTTATTGCGTTAGGGGTTATGCGTTATGCGTTATGCGTTATGCTTTATGCGTTATGCATTATGCGTTAAGCGTGATCCGTTATGCGTTAGGCGTTATGGGTTTTCCGGTGTTCGTTATGCGTTGTGCATTATGCGTTATGCGTTATGAAGTATGGGTTATGGTTTATGCGTTATGCGTTGTGCGCTATACGTTTGCGTTATGCGTTATACGGTATGCGTTATGCGTTATACATTATGCGTTATGCGTTATGGGTTATGCTTCATGCGTTATGCGTTATGCGTTATGCTTTATGCGTTATGCGTTATGCGTTATGCGTTATGCGTTATGCGTTATGCGTTATGCGTTATGCGTTATGCGTTATGCGTTATGCGTTATGCGTTATGCGGTATGGGGTATTGCGATATGCGTTATGCGTTATGCGTTATGCGTTATGCGTTATGCGTTATGCGTTATGCTTTATGCGTTATGCGTTGTGAGTTACTCGTTATGCTTTATGCGTTATGCGTTATTGCGTTAGGGGTTATGCGTTATGCGTTATACGTTATGCTTTATGCGTTATGCATTATGCGTTAAGCGTGATCCGTTATGCGTTAGGCGTTATGGGTTTTCCGGTGTTCGTTATGCGTTGTGCATTATGCGTTATGCGTTATGAAGTATGGGTTATGGTTTATGCGTTATGCGTTGTGCGCTATACGTTTGCGTTATGCGTTATACGGTATGCGTTATGCGTTATACATTATGCGTTATGCGTTATGGGTTATGCTTCATGCGTTATGCGTTATGCGTTATGCTTTATGCGTTATGCGTTATGCGTTATGCGTTATGCGTTATGCGTTATGCGTTATGCGTTATGCGTTATGCGTTATGCGTTATACGGTATGCGTTATGCGTTATGCGTTATGCGTTATGATTTATGCTTTATGCGTTATGCATTATGCGTTATGCGTTATGCGATATGCGTTATGCGTTATGCGTTATGCGTTATTCGTTATGAGTAATGAGTTATAAGTTATGCGTTATGCGTTATGCTTTATGCATTATGCGTTATGCATTATGCGTTATGCGTTATGCGTTATGCTTTATGCGTTATGCGTTACTCCTTATGAGTTATGAGTTATGCGTTATGCGTGATCCGTTATGCGTTAAGCGTTATGCGTTATGCGCTATGCGTTATGCGTTATGGGTTATGCTTCTTGCGTTATGCATTATGCTTTATGCTTTATGCGTTATGCGTTATACGGTATGCGTTATGCGTTATACGTTTTGCGTTATGCGTTATGCGTTATGCGTTATGCGTTATGCGTTATGCGTTAAGGCGTTATGCGTTATGCGTCATGCGTTATACGTTATGCGTTATGCGTTATGCGTTATGCGTTATGCGTTATGCTTTATGCGTAATGCGTTATGCGTTATGCGTTATGCGTTATACGGTATGCGTTATGCGTTATGCGTTATGCGTTATGCGTTATGCGTTATGCGTTATACGGTATGCGTTATGCGTTATACGTTATGCGTTATGCGTTATGCCTTATGGGTTATGCGTTATGCGTTATGGTTATGCGTTATGCGTTATGCGTTATGCGTTATGCGTTATGCGTTATGCGTTATGCGTTATGCGTTATGCGTTATGCGTTATGCGTTATGCGTTATGCGTTATGCGTTATGCGTTATACGTTATGCGTTATGCGTTATGCGTTATGCGTTATGCGTTATGCGTTATGCGTTGTGCGTTATACGTTTGTGTTATGCGTTATGCGTTATGCTTTATGCGTTATGCGTTATGCGTTATGCGTTATGCGTTATGCGTTATGCGTTATGCGGGAATGCGTTATGCGTTATGAGTTATACGTTATGCGTTATGCGTTATGCGCTGTGCGTTATGCGTTATAAGTTTGCGTTATGCGTTATGCGTTATGCGTTATGTTTTATGCGTTATGCGTTATGGGTTATGCGTTAACGTTATGCGTTTTGCGTTTTGCGTTATGCGTTATACGTTATGCGTTATGCTTTATGCGTTATGCGTTATGAGTTATACGTTATGCGTTATGCGTTATGCGTTATGCGTTATGCGTTATGCGTTATACGTTTGCGTTATGCGTTATGCGTTATACGGTATGCGTCATGCGTTATACGTTATGCGTTATGCGTTATGCGATATGCGTTATGCGTTATGCGTTATGCGTTATGCGTTGTGCTTTATGCGTTATGCGTTATGAGTTACACGTTATGCTTTATGCGTTATGCGTTATTGCGTTAGGGGTTATGCGTTATGCGTTATGCTTTATGCTTTATGCGTTATACGTTATGCGTTATGCGATATGCGTTATGGGTTATGCTTCATGCGTTATGCGTTATGCGTTATGCTTTATGCTTTATGCGTAATGCGTTACTCCTTATGAGTTATGAGTTATGCGTTATGCGTGATCCGTTATGCGTTAAGCGTTATGCGTTATGCGTTATGCGATATGCGTTATGCGTTATGCGTTATGCGTTATGCGTTATGCGTTATACGGTATGCGTTATGCGTTATGCGTTATGCGTTTTGCGTTATGATTTATGCTTTATGCGTTACGCTTTATGGGTTATGCATTATGCGTTATGCGTTATGCGTTATGCGTTATTCGTTATGAGTAATGAGTTATATGTTATGCGTTATGCGTTATGCTTTATGCGTTATGCGTTATGAGTTATACGTTATGCGTTATGCGTTATGCGTTATGCGTTATGCGTTATGCGTTATGCGTTATGCGTTATGCGTTATGCGTTATGCGTTATGCGTTATGCGTTATGCGTTATGCGTTATGCGTTATGCGTTATGCGTTATGCGTTATGCGTTATGCGTTATGCGTTATGCGTTATGCGTTATGCGTTATGCGTTATGCGTTATGCGTTATGCGTTATGCGTTGTGCGTTACACGGTATGCGTTATGCGTTATACGTTATGCGTTATGCGTTATGCGTTATGCGTTATGCGTTATGCGTTATGCGTTATGCGTTATGCGTTATAAGTTTGCGTTATGCGTTATGCGTTATACGTTATGCGTTATGCGTTATGCGTTATGCGTTATGCGTTATGCGTTATGCGTTATGCGTGATCTGACATGCGTTATGCGTTATGCGTTATGATTTATGCTTTATGCGTTATGCATTATGCGGTATGCGTTATGGGTTACGCGTTAACGTTATGCGTTAACGTTATGCGTTTTGCGTTATGCGTTATGCGTTATGCGTTATGCGTTATGCGTTATGCGTTAAGCGTTGTTCGTTATACGGTATGCGTTATGCGTTATACGTTATGCGTTATGAGTTACACGTTATGCTTTATGCGTTATGCGTTATACGTTATGCGTTATGCGTTATGCGTTTTGCGTTATGCGTTATACGGTATGCATTATGCGTTATACGTTGTGCGTTATGCGTTATGCGTTATGCGTTATGCGTTATGCGTTATGCGTTATGCGTTATGCGTTATACGGTATGCGTTATGCGTTATACGTTTTGCGTTATGCGTTATGCGTTATGCGTTATGCGTTTTGCGTTATGCGTTATGCGTTATGCGTTATGCGTTATGCGTTATGCGTTATGCGTTATGCGTTATACGGTATACGTTATGCGTTATACGTTATGCATTATGCGTTATGCGTTATGCGTTATGCGTTATGCGTTATGCGTTATGCGTTATGCCTTATGGTTTGCGTTATACGTTTGCGTTATGCGTTATACGTTATGCATTATGCGTTATGCGTTATGCGTTATGCGTTATGCGTTATGCTTTATGCGTTATGCATTATGCGTTATGCGTGATCTGACATGCGTTATGCGTTATGCGTTATGCGTTATGCGTTATGCGTTATGCGTTATACGGTATACGTTATGCGTTATACGTTATGCGTTATGCGTTATGCGTTATGCGTTATGCGTTGTGCGTTATACGGTTGCGTTATGCGTTATGCATTATGCGTTATACGGTATACGTTATGCGTTATACGTTATGCATTATGCGTTATGCGTTATGCGTTATGCGTTATGCGTTATGCGTTATGCGTTATGCTTTATGCGTTATGCATTATGCGTTATGCGTGATCTGACATGCGTTATGCGTTATGCCTTATGCCTTATGGTTTGCGGTTTACGTTTGCGTTATGCGTTTTGCGTTATGCGTTATGCGTTATGCGTTATGCTTTATGCGTTATGCGTTATGCGTTATGCGTAATGCGTTATGCGTTATGCGTTATGCGTTATGCGTTATGCGTTGTGCGTTATGCGTTATGCGTTATGCGTTATGCGTTATGCGTTATGCGTTATGCGTTATGCGTTATGCGTTATGCTTTATGCGTTATGCGTTATGAGTTACTCGTTATGCTTTATGCGTTATGCGTTATTGCGTTAGGGGTTATGCGTTATGCGTTATGCGTTATGCTTTATGCGTTATGCATTATGCGTTAAGCGTGATCCGTTATGCGTTAGGCGTTATGGGTTTTCCGGTGTTCGTTATGCGTTGTGCATTATGCGTTATGCGTTATGAAGTATGGGTTATGGTTTATGCGTTATGCGTTGTGCGCTATACGTTTGCGTTATGCGTTATACGGTATGCGTTATGCGTTATACATTATGCGTTATGCGTTATGGGTTATGCTTCATGCGTTATGCGTTATGCGTTATGCTTTATGCGTTATGCGTTATGCGTTATGCGTTATGCGTTATGCGTTATGCGTTATGCGTTATGCGTTATGCGTTATGCGATATGCGTTATGCGTTATGCGTTATGCGTTATGCGTTATGCGTTATGCGTTATGCTTTATGCGTTATGCGTTATGAGTTACTCGTTATGCTTTATGCGTTATGCGTTACTGCGTTAGGGGTTATGCGTTATGCGTTATGCGTTATGCTTTATGCGTTATGCATTATGCGTTAAGCGTGATCCGTTATGCGTTAGGCGTTATGGGTTTTCCGGTGTTCGTTATGCGTTGTGCATTATGCGTTATGCGTTATGAAGTATGGGTTATGGTTTATGCGTTATGCGTTGTGCGCTATACGTTTGCGTTATGCGTTATACGGTATGCGTTATGCGTTATACATTATGCGTTATGCGTTATGGGTTATGCTTCATGCATTATGCGTTATGCGTTATGCTTTATGAGTTATGCGTTATGCGTTATGCGTTATGCGTTATGCGTTATGCGTTATGCGTTATGCGTTATGCGTTATGCGTTATGCGTTATGCGTTATGCGTTATAAGGTATGCGTTATGCGTTATGCGTTATGCGTTATGATTTATGCTTTATGCGTTATGCATTATGCGTTATGCGTTATGCGATATGCGTTATGCGTTATGCGTTATTCGTTATGAGTAATGAGTTATAAGTTATGCGTTATGCGTTATGCTTTATGCATTATGCGTTATGCATTATGCGTTATGCGTTATGCGTTACTCCTTATGAGTTATGAGTTATGCGTTATGCGTGATCCGTTATGCGTTAAGCGTTATGCGTTATGCGTTATGCGTTATGCGTTATGCGTTATGCGTTATGCGTTATGCGCTATGCGTTATGCGTTATGGGTTATGCTTCATGCGTTATGCGTTATGCTTTATGCTTTATGCGTTATGCGTTATACGGTATGCGTTATGCGTTATACGTTTTGCGTTATACGGTATGCGTTATGCGTTATGCGTTATGCGTTATGCGTTATGCGTTAAGGCGTTATGCGTTATGCGTCATGCGTTATACGTTATGCGTTATGCGTTATGCGTTATGCGTTATGCGTTATGCTTTATGCGTAATGCGTTATGCGTTATGCGTTATGCGTTATACGGTATGCGTTATGCGTTATGCGTTATGCGTTATGCGTTATGCGTTATGCGTTATACGGTATGCGTTATGCGTTATACGTTATGCGTTATGCGTTATGCCTTATGGGTTATGCGTTATGCGTTATGGTTATGCGTTATGCGTTATGCGTTATGCGTTATGCGTTATGCGTTATGCGTTATGCGTTATGCGTTATGCGTTATACGTTATGCGTTATGCGTTATGCGTTATGCGTTATGCGTTATGCGTTATACGGTATGGGTTATGCGTTATACGTTTTGCGTTATGCGTTATGCGTTATGGGTTATGCGTTATGCGATATGTTTATGCGTTATGCGTTATGCGTTATGCGTTATGCGTTATGTATTATGCGTTATGCCTTATGCGTTATGCGATAAGCGTCATGCATCAAGCCTTATGCGTTATGCGATATGCGATATGCGTCATGCATCAAGCCTTATGCGTTATGGGTTATGCGTTATGCGTTATGCGTTTTGCGTTATGCGTTATGCGTTATGCGTTAAAGTTATGCGTTAAAGTTATGCGTTATGCGTTGTGCGTTATGCGTTATGCGTTATGCGTTATGCGTTATGCGTTATGCGTTATGCGTTATGCGTTATGCGTTATGCTTTATGCGTTATGCGTTATGAGTTATACGTTATGCGTTATGCGTTATGCGTTATGCGTTATGCGTTATGCGTTATGCGTTATGCGTTATGTGTTATGCGTTATGCGTTATGCGTTATGCGTTATGCGTTATGCGTTATGCGTTATGCGTTATGCGTTATGCGCTATGCGTTATGCGTTATGGGTTATGCTTCATGCGTTATGCGTTATGCTTTATGCTTTATGCGTTATGCGTTATACGGTATGCGTTATGCGTTGTGCGTTATGCGTTATGCGTTATGCGTTATGCGTTATGCGTTATGCGTTATGCGTTATGCGTTATGCGTTATGCGTTATGCTTTATGCGTTATGCGTTATGAGTTATACGTTATGCGTTATGCGTTATGCGTTATGCGTTATGCGTTATGCGTTATGCGTTATGCGTTATGCTTTATGCGTTATGCGTTATGAGTTATACGTTATGCGTTATGCGTTATGCGTTATGCGTTATGCGTTATGCGTTATGCGTTATGCGTTATGTGTTATGCGTTATGCGTTATGCGTTATGCGTTATGCGTTATGCGTTATGCGTTATGCGTTATGCGTTATGCGCTATGCGTTATGCGTTATGGGTTATGCTTCATGCGTTATGCGTTATGCGTTAAGGCGTTATGCGTTATGCGTCATGCGTTATACGTTATGCGTTATGCGTTATGCGTTATGCGTTATGCGTTATGCTTTATGCGTAATGCGTTATGCGTTATGCGTTATGCGTTATGCGTTATACGGTATGCGTTATGCGTTATGCGTTATGCGTTATGCGTTATGCGTTATGCGTTATGCGTTATGCGTTATACGGTATGCGTTATGCGTTTTACGTTATGCGTTATGCGTTATGCCTTATGGGCTATGCGTTATGCGTTATGGTTATGCGTTATGCGTTATGCGTTATACGTTATGCGTTATGCATTATGCGTTATGCGTTATGCGTTATGCTTTATGCGTTATGCGTTATGCGTTATGCGTTATGCGTTATGCGTTATGCGTTATACGGTATGGGTTATGCGTTATACGTTTTGCGTTATGCGTTATGCGTTATGGGTTATGCGTTATGCGATATGTTTATGCGTTATGCGTTATGCGTTATGCGTTATGCGTTATGCGTTATGCGTTATGTATTATGCGTTATGCCTTATGCGTTATGCGATAAGCGTCATGCATCAAGCCTTATGCGTTATGCGATATGCGATATGCGTCATGCATCAAGCCTTATGCGTTATGGGTTATGCGTTAAAGTTATGCGTTTTGCGTTATGCGTTATGCGTTATGCGTTATGCGTTAAAGTTATGCGTTAAAGTTATGCGTTATGCGTTGTGTGTTATGCGTTATGCGTTATGCGTTAAAGTTATGCGTTATGCGTTGTGCGTTGTGCGTTATGCGTTATGCGTTATGCGTTATGCGTTATGCGTTATGCGTTATGCGTTATGCGTTATGCGTTATGCTTTATGCGTTATGCGTTATGAGTTATACGTTATGCGTTATGCGTTATGCGTTATGCGTTAAAGTTATGCGTTAAAGTTATGCGTTATGCGTTGTGCGTTATGCGTTATGCGTTATGCGTTAAAGTTATGCGTTATGCGTTGTGCGTTATGCGTTATGCGTTATGCGTTATGCGTTATGCGTTATGCGTTATGCGTTATGCGTTATGCGTTATGCTTTATGCGTTATGCGTTATGAGTTATACGTTATGCGTTATGCGTTATGCGTTATGCGTTATGCGTTATGCGTTATGCGTTATGCGTTATGCTTTATGCGTTATGCGTTATGAGTTATACGTTATGCGTTATGCGTTATGCGTTATGCGTTATGCGTTATGTGTTATGCGTTATGCGTTATGCGTTATGCGTTATGCGTTATGCGTTATGCGTTATGCGTTATGCGTTATGCGGTATGCGTTATGCGTTATGCTTTATGCGTTATGCGTTATGTGTTATGCGTTATGCGTTATGCGTTATGCGTTATGCGTTATGCGTTATGCTTTATGCGTTATGCGTTATGCGTAATGCGTTATGCGTTATGAGTTATGCGTTATGCGTTATGCGTTATGCGTTATGCGTTATGTATTATGCGTTATGCCTTATGCGTTATGCGATAAGCGTCATGCATCAAGCCTTATGCGTTATGCGATATGCGATATGCGTCATGCATCAAGCCTTATGCGTTATGGGTTATGCGTTAAAGTTATGCGTTTTGCGTTATGCGTTATGCGTTATGCGTTATGCGTTAAAGTTATGCGTTAAAGTTATGCGTTATGCGTTGTGTGTTATGCGTTATGCGTTATGCGTTAAAGTTATGCGTTATGCGTTGTGGGTTGTGCGTTATGCGTTATGCGTTATGCGTTATGCGTTATGCGTTATGCGTTATGCGTTATGCGTTATGCGTTATGCTTTATGCGTTATGCGTTATGAGTTATACGTTATGCGTTATGCGTTATGCGTTATGCGTTAAAGTTATGCGTTAAAGTTATGCGTTATGCGTTGTGCGTTATGCGTTATGCGTTATGCGTTATGCGTTATATGTTATGCGTTATGCGTTATGCGTTGTGCGTTATACGTTTGCGTTATGCGTTATGCGTTATACGGTATGCGTTATGCGTTATACGTTATACGTTATGCGTTATGCGTTATGCGTTATGCGTTATGCGTTATACGGTATGCGTTATGCGTTATACGTTATGCGTTATGCGTTATGCGTTATGGGTTATGCGTTATGCGTTATGTTTATGCGTTATGCGTTATGCGTTATGCGTTATGTATTATGCGTTATGCCTTATGCGTTATGCGATAAGCGTCATGCATCAAGCCTTATGCGTTATGCGATATGCGATATGCGTCATGCATCAAGCCTTATGCGTTATGGGTTATGCGTTAAAGTTATGCCTTTTGCGTTATGCGTTATGCGTTATGCGTTATGCGTTATGCTTTATGCGTTATGCGTTTTGCATTATGCGTTATACGGTATACGTTATGCGTTATACGTTATGCGTTATGCGTTATGCGTTATGCGTTATGCGTTATGCGTTATGCTTTATGCGTTATGCGTTATGAGTTATGCGTTATGCGTTATGCGTTATGCGTTATGCGTAATGCGTTATGCGTTATGCTTTATGCGTTATGCGTTATGCGTAATGCGTTATGCGTTATGAGTTATGCGTTATGCGTTATGCGTTATGCGTTATGCGTTATGCGTTATGCGTTATATGTTATGCGTTATGCGTTATGCGTTGTGCGTTATACGTTTGCGTTATGCGTTATGCGTTATACGGTATGCGTTATGCGTTATACGTTATGCGTTATGCGTTATGCGTTATGAGTTATACGTTATGCGTTATGCGTTATGCGTTATGCGTTATGCGTTATGCGTTATGCGTTATGCGTTATGCGTTATGTGTTATGCGTTATGCGTTATGCGTTATGCGTTATGCGTTATGCTTTATGCGTTATGCGTTATGCGTAATGCGTTATGCGTTATGAGTTATGCGTTATGCGTTATGCGTTATGCGTTATGCGTTATGCGTTATGCGTTATATGTTATGCGTTATGCGTTATGCGTTGTGCGTTATACGTTTGCGTTATGCGTTATGCGTTATACGGTATGCGTTATGCGTTATACGTTATACGTTATGCGTTATGCGTTATGCGTTATGCGTTATGCGTTATACGTTATGCGTTATGCGTTATGCGTTATGGGTTATGCGTTATGCGTTATGTTTATGCGTTATGCGTTATGCGTTATGCGTTATGTATTATGCGTTATGCCTTATGCGTTATGCGATAAGCGTCATGCATCAAGCCTTATGCGTTATGCGATATGCGATATGCGTCATGCATCAAGCCTTATGCGTTATGGGTTATGCGTTAAAGTTATGCCTTTTGCGTTATGCGTTATGCGTTATGCGTTATGCGTTATGCTTTATGCGTTATGCGTTTTGCATTATGCGTTATACGGTATACGTTATGCGTTATACGTTATGCGTTATGCGTTATGCGTTATGCGTTATGCGTTATGCGTTATGCTTTATGCGTTATGCGTTATGAGTTATGCGTTATGCGTTATGCGTTATGCGTTATGCGTTATGCGTTATGCGTTATGCTTTATGCGTTATGCGTTATGCGTAATGCGTTATGCGTTATGAGTTATGCGTTATGCGTTATGCGTTATGCGTTATGCGTTATGCGTTATGCGTTATGCGTTATATGTTATGCGTTATGCGTTATGCGTTGTGCGTTATACGTTTGCGTTATGCGTTATGCGTTATACGGTATGCGTTATGCGTTATACGTTATGCGTTATGCGTTATGCGTTATGAGTTATACGTTATGCGTTATGCGTTATGCGTTATGCGTTATGCGTTATGCGTTATGCGTTATGCGTTATGCGTTATGCGTTATGCGTTATGCGTTATGCGTTATGCGTTATGCGTTATGCTTTATGCGTTATGCGTTATGCGTAATGCGTTATGCGTTATGAGTTATGCGTTATGCGTTATGCGTTATGCGTTATGCGTTATGCGTTATGCGTTATATGTTATGCGTTATGCGTTATGCGTTGTGCGTTATACGTTTGCGTTATGCGTTATGCGTTATACGGTATGCGTTATGCGTTATACGTTATACGTTATGCGTTATGCGTTATGCGTTATGCGTTATGCGTTATACGGTATGCGTTATGCGTTATACGTTATGCGTTATGCGTTATGCGTTATGGGTTATGCGTTATGCGTTATGTTTATGCGTTATGCGTTATGCGTTATGCGTTATGTATTATGCGTTATGCCTTATGCGTTATGCGATAAGCGTCATGCATCAAGCCTTATGCGTTATGCGATATGCGATATGCGTCATGCATCAAGCCTTATGCGTTATGGGTTATGCGTTAAAGTTATGCCTTTTGCGTTATGCGTTATGCGTTATGCGTTATGCTTTATGCGTTATGCGTTTTGCATTATGCGTTATACGGTATACGTTATGCGTTATACGTTATGCGTTATGCGTTATGCGTTATGCGTTATGCGTTATGCGTTATGCGTTATGCTTTATGCGTTATGCGTTATGAGTTATGCGTTATGCGTTATGCGTTATGCGTTATGCTTTATGCGTTATGCGTTATGAGTTATGCGTTATGCTTTATGCGTTATGCGTTATGAGTTATGCGTTATGCGTTATGCTTTATGCGTTATGCGTTATGAGTTATACGTTATGCGTTATGCGTTATGCGTTATGCGTTATGCGTTATGCGTTATGTGTTATGCGTTATGCGTTATGCGTTATGCGTTATGCGTTATGCGTTATGCGTTCAGCGGTATGCGTTATGCGGTATGCGTTATGCGTTATGCTTTATGCGTTATGAGTTATACGTTATGCGTTATGCGTTATGCGTTATGCGTTATGCGTTATGCGTTATGCGTTATGCGTTATGCGTTATGTGTTACGCGTTATGCGTTATGCGTTATGCGTTATGCGTTATGCGTTGTGCGTTATACGTTTGCGTTATGCGTTATGCGTTATGCTTTATGCGTTATGCGTTATGCGTTATGCGTTATGCGTTATGCGTTACGCGGTATGCGTTATGCGTTATGAGTTATACGTTATGCGTTATGCGATATGCGTTATGCGTTATGCGTTATGCGTTATGCGTTATGCGTTATGCGTTATGTGTTATGCGATATGCGATATGCGTCATGCATCAAGCCTTATGCGTTATGGGTTATGCGTTAAAGTTATGCGTTTTGCGTTATGCGTTATGCGTTATGCGTTATGCGTTATGCGTTATGCGTTAAAGTTATGCGTTACGCGTTATGCGTTATGCGTTATGCGTTATGCGTTATGCGTTGTGCGTTATACGTTTGCGTTATGCGTTATGCTTTATGCGTTATGCGTTATGCGTTATGCGTTATGCGTTATGCGTTATGCGTTATGCGTTACGCGGTATGCGTTATGCGTTATGAGTTATACGTTATGCGTTATGCGTTATGCGTTATGCGTTATGCGTTATGCGTTATGCGTTATGCGTTACGCGGTATGCGTTATGCGTTATGAGTTATACGTTATGCGTTATGCGTTATGCGTTATGCGTTATGCGTTGTGCGTTATGCGTTATGCGTTATGCGTTATGCGTTATGTGTTATGCGTTATGCATTATGCGTTATGCGTTATGCGTTATGCTTTATGCGTTATGCGTTATGAGTTATGCGTTATGCGTTATGCGTTATGCGTTATGCGTTATACGGTATGCGTTATGCGTTATACGTTATGCGTTATGCGTTATGCGTTATGCGTTATGCGTTATGGGTTATGCGTTATGCGTTATGTTTATGCGTTATGCGTTATGCGTTATGCGTTATGCGTTATGTATTATGCGTTATGCCTTATGCGTTATGCGATAAGCGTCATGCATCAAGCCTTATGCGTTATGCGATATGCGATATGCGTCATGCATCAAGCCTTATGCGTTATGGGTTATGCGTTAAAGTTATGAGTTTTGCGTTATGCGTTATGCGTTATGCGTTATGCGTTATGCGTTATGCGTTATGCGTTATGCGTTATGCGTTAAAGTTATGCGTTATGCGTTATGCGTTATGCGTTATGCGTTATGCGTTATGCGTTATGCGTTATGCTTTATGCGTTATGCGTTATGAGTTATACGTTATGCGTTATGCGATATGCGTTATGCGTTATGCGTTATGCGTTATGCGTTATGCGTTATGCGTTATGCTTTATGCGTTATGCGTTATGAGTTATACGTTATGCGTTATGCGTTATGCGTTATGCGTTATGCGTTATGCGTTATGTGTTATGCGTTATGCGTTATGCGTTATGCGTTATGCGTTATGTGTTATGCGGTATGCGTTATGCGTTATGCGTTATGAGTTATACGTTATGCGTTATGCGTTGTGCGTTATGCGTTATGCGTTATGCGTTATGCGTTATGCTTTATGCGTTATGCGTTATGCGTAATGCGTTATGCGTTATGCGTTATGCGTTATGCGTTATGCGTTATGCGTTATGCGTTATGCGTTATGCGTTATGCGTTATGCGTTATGCGTTATGCGTTATGCGTTATGCGTTATGCGTTATATGTTATGCGTTATGCGTTATGCGTTGTGCGTTATACGTTTGCGTTATGCGTTATGCGTTATGCGTTATACGGTATGCGTTATGCGTTATACGTTATACGTTATGCGTTATGCGTTATGCGTTGTGCGTTATACGTTTGCGTTATGCGTTATGCGTTATACGGTATGCGTTATGCGTTATACGTTATACGTTATGCGTTATGCGTTATGCTTTATGCGTTATGCGTTATGAGTTATGCGTTATGCGTTATGCGTTATGCGTTATGCGTTATGCGTTATGCTTTATGCGTTATGCGTTATGAGTTATACGTTATGCGTTATGCGTTATGCGTTTTGCGTTATGCGTTATGCGTTATGCGTTATGCGTTATGCGTTATGCGTTATGCGTTATGCGTTAAAGTTATGCGTTATGCGTTATGCGTTATGCGTTATGCGTTATGCGTTATGCGTTATGCGTTATGCTTTATGCGTTATTCGTTATGAGTTATACGTTATGCGTTATGCGTTATGCGTTATGCGTTATGCGTTATGCGTTATGCGTTATGCGTTATGCGTTATGCGTTATGCGTTATGCGTTATGCTTTATGCGTTATGCGTTATGAGTTATACGTTATGCGTTATGTGTTATGCGTTATGCGTTATGCGTTATGCGTTATGCGCTATGCGTTATGCGTTATGCGTTATGCGTTATGCGTTATGCGTTATGCGTTATGCGTTATGCGTTATGCGTTATGCGTTATGAGTTATACGTTATGCGTTATGCGTTATGCGTTATGCGTTATGCGTTATGCGTTATGCGTTATGCTTTATGCGTTATGCGTTATGCGTAATGCGTTATGCGTTATGCGTTATGCGTTATGCGTTATGCGTTATGCGTTATGCGTTATGCGTTATGCGTTATGCGTTATGCGTTATGCGTTATATGTTATGCGTTATGCGTTATGCGTTGTGCGTTATTCGTTTGCGTTATGCGTTATGCGTTATACGGTATGCGTTATGCGTTATACGTTATACGTTATGCGTTATGCGTTATGCGTTATGCGTTATGCGTTATACGGTATGCCTTATGCGTTATACGTTTTGCGTTATGCGTTATGCGTTATGCGTTATGCGTTATGCGTTATGCGTTATGCGTTATGCGTTATGCGTTATGCGTTATGCGTTATGCGTTATGCGTTACGCGTTATGCGTTACGCGGTATGCGTTATGCGTTATGAGTTATGCGTTATGCGTTATATGTTATGCGTTATGCGTTATGCGTTGTGCGTTATTCGTTTGCGTTATGCGTTATGCGTTATACGGTATGCGTTATGCGTTATACGTTATACGTTATGCGTTATGCGTTATGCGTTATGCGTTATGCGTTATACGGTATGCGTTATGCGTTATACGTTTTGCGTTATGCGTTATGCCTTATGCGTTATGCGTTATGCGTTATGCGTTATGCGTTATGCGTTATGCGTTATGCGTTATGCGTTATGCGTTATGCGTTATGCGTTATGCGTTATGCGTTATGCGTTATGCGTTATGCGTTACGCGTTATGCGTTACGCGGTATGCATTATGCGTTATGAGTTATACGTTATGCGTTATGCGCTATGCGTTATGAGTTATACGTTATGCGTTATGCGTTATGCGTTATGCGTTATGCGTTATGCGTTATGCGTTATGCGTTATGCGTTATGCGTTATGCGTTATGCGTTATGCGTTATGCTTTATGCGTTATGCGTTATGAGTTATACGTTATGCGTTATGCGTTATGCGTTATGCGTTATGCGTTATGCGTTATGTGTTATGCGTTATGCGTTATGCGTTATGCGTTATGCGTTATGCGTTATGCGGTATGCGTTATGCGTTATGCGTTATGAGTTATACGTTATGCGTTATGCGTTATGCGTTATGCGTTATGCGTTATGCGTTATGCGTTATGCGTTATGCGTTATGCGTTATGCGTTATGCGTTATGCGTTATGCGTTATGCGTTATGCTTTATGCGTTATGCGTTATGAGTTATACGTTATGCGTTATGTGTTATGCGTTATGCGTTATGCGTTATGCGTTATGCGCTATGCGTTATGCGTTATGCGTTATGCGTTATGCGTTATGCGTTATGCGGTATGCGTTATGCGTTATGCGTTATGAGTTATACGTTATGCGTTATGCGTTATGCGTTATGCGTTATGCGTTATGCGTTATGCTTTATGCGTTATGCGTTATGCGTAATGCGTTATGCGTTATGCGTTATGCGTTATGCGTTATGCGTTATGCGTTATGCGTTATGCGTTATGCGTTATGCGTTATGCGTTATGCGTTATGCGTTATATGTTATGCGTTATGCGTTATGCGTTGTGCGTTATTCGTTTGCGTTATGCGTTATGCGTTATACGGTATGCGTTATGCGTTATACGTTATACGTTATGCGTTATGCGTTATGCGTTATGCGTTATGCGTTATACGGTATGCCTTATGCGTTATACGTTTTGCGTTATGCGTTATGCGTTATGCGTTATGCGTTATGCGTTATGCGTTATGCGTTATGCGTTATGCGTTATGCGTTATGCGTTATGCGTTACGCGTTATGCGTTACGCGGTATGCGTTATGCGTTATGAGTTATGCGTTATGCGTTATATGTTATGCGTTATGCGTTATGCGTTGTGCGTTATTCGTTTGCGTTATGCGTTATGCGTTATACGGTATGCGTTATGCGTTATACGTTATACGTTATGCGTTATGCGTTATGCGTTATGCGTTATGCGTTATACGGTATGCGTTATGCGTTATACGTTTTGCGTTATGCGTTATGCCTTATGCGTTATGCGTTATGCGTTATGCGTTATGCGTTATGCGTTATGCGTTATGCGTTATGCGTTCTGCGTTATGCGTTATGCGTTATGCGTTATGCGTTATGCGTTATGCGTTATGCGTTACGCGTTATGCGTTACGCGGTATGCATTATGCGTTATGAGTTATACGTTATGCGTTATGCGCTATGCGTTATGAGTTATACGTTATGCGTTATGCGTTATGCGTTATGCGTTATGCGTTATGCGTTATGCGTTATGCGTTATGCGTTATGCGTTATGCGTTATGCGTTATGCTTTATGCGTTATGCGTTATGAGTTATACGTTATGCGTTATGCGTTATGCGTTATGCGTTATGCGTTATGCGTTATGTGTTATGCGTTATGCGTTATGCGTTATGCGTTATGCGTTATGCGTTATGCGGTATGCGTTATGCGTTATGCGTTATGAGTTATACGTTATGCGTTATGCGTTATGCGTTATGCGTTATGCGTTATGCGTTATGCGTTATGCGTTATGCGTTATGCGTTATGCGTTATGCGTTATGCGTTATGCGTTATGCGTTATGCGTTATGCGTTATGCGTTATGCGTTATGCTTTATGCGTTATGCGTTATGCGTAATGCGTTATGCGTTATGCGTTATGCGTTATGCGTTATGCGTTATGCGTTATGCGTTATGCGTTATGCGTTATGCGTTATGCGTTATGCGTTATGCGTTATGCGTTATGCGTTATGCGTTATGCGTTATGCGTTATGCGTTATGCGTTATGCGTTATACGTTATGCGTTATGCGTTATGCGTTATGCGTTATGCGTTATGCGTTATGCGTTATGCGTTATGCGTTATGCGTTATGCGTTATATGTTATGCGTTATGCGTTATGCGTTGTGCGTTATACGTTTGCGTTATGCGTTATGCGTTATGCGTTATACGGTATGCGTTATGCGTTATACGTTATACGTTATGCGTTATGCGTTATGCGTTGTGCGTTATACGTTTGCGTTATGCGTTATGCGTTATACGGTATGCGTTATGCGTTATACGTTATACGTTATGCGTTATGCGTTATGCTTTATGCGTTATGCGTTATGAGTTATGCGTTATGCGTTATGCGTTATGCGTTATGCGTTATGCTTTATGCGTTATGCGTTATGAGTTATACGTTATGCGTTATGCGTTATGCGTTTCGCGTTATGCGTTATGCGTTATGCGTTATGCGTTATGCGTTATGCGTTATGCGTTAAAGTTATGCGTTATGCGTTATGCGTTATGCGTTATGCGTTATGCGTTATGCGTTATGCGTTATGCGTTATGCGTTATGCTTTATGCGTTATTCGTTATGAGTTATACCGGATGCGTTATGCGTTATGCGTGATGCGTTATGCGTTATGCGTTATGCGTTATGCGTTATGCGTTATGCGTTATGCGTTATGCGTTATGCGTTATGCTTTATGCGTTATGCGTTATGAGTTATACGTTATGCGTTATGTGTTATGCGTTATGCGTTATGCGTTATGCGTTATGCGTTATGCGTTATGCGTTATGCGTTATGCGTTATGCGTTATGCGTTATGCGGTATGCGTTATGCGTTATGCGTTATGAGTTATACGTTATGCGTTATGCCTTATGCGTTATGCGTTATGCGTTATGCTTTATGCGTAATGCGTTATGCGTTATGCGTTATGCGTTATGCGTTATGCGTTATGCGTTATGCGTTATGCGTTATGCTTTATGCGTTATGCGTTATGAGTTATACGTTATGCGTTATGCGTTATGCGTTATGCGTTATGCGTTATGCGTTATGCGTTATGCGTTATGCGTTATGCGTTATGCGTTATGCATTATGCGTTATGCGTTATGCTTTATGCTTTATGCGTTATGCGTTATACGGTATGCGTTATGCGTTATGCGTTATGCGTTAAGGCGTTATGCGTTATGCGTCATGCGTTATGCGTCATGCGTTATACGTTATGCGTTATGCGTTATGCGTTATGCGTTATGCGTTATGCGTTATGCTTTATGCGTAATGCGTTATGCGTTATGCGTTATGCGTTATACCATATGCGTTATGCGTTATGCGTTATGCGTTATGCGTTATGCGTTATGCGTTATACGGTATGCGTTATGCGTTATACGTTATGCGTTATGCGTTATGCCTTATGGGTTATGCGTTATGCGTTATGGTTATGCGTTATGCGTTATGCGTTATGCGTTATGCGTTATGCGTTATGCGTTATGCGTTATGCGTTATGCGTTATACGTTATGCGTTATGCGTTATGCGTTATGCGTTATGCGTTATGCGTTGTGCGTTATACGTTTGCGTTATGCGTTATGCGTTATGCGTTATGCGTTATACGGTATGCGTTATGCGTTATACGTTATGCGTTATGCGTTATGCGTTATGGGTTATGCGTTATGCGTTATGTTTATGCGTTATGCGTTATGCGTTATGCGTTATGCGTTATGCGTTATGTATTATGCGTTATGCCTTATGCGTTATGCGATAAGCGTCATGCATCAAGCCTTATGCGTTATGCGATATGCGATATGCGTCATGCATCAAGCCTTATGCGTTATGGGTTATGCGTTAAAGTTATGCGTTTTGCGTTATGCGTTATGCGTTATGCGTTATGCGTTATGCGTTATGCGTTATGCGTTAAAGTTATGCGTTATGCGTTATGCGTTATGCTTTATGCGTTATGCGTTATGAGTTATACGTTATGCGTTATGCGTTATGCGTTATGCGTTATGCGTTATGCGTTATGCGTTATGCGTTATGCGTTATGTGTTATGCGTTATGCATTATGCGTTATGCGTTATGCGTTATGCTTTATGCGTTATGCGTTATGAGTTATGCGTTATGCGTTATGCGTTATGCGTTATGCGTTATACGGTATGCGTTATGCGTTATACGTTATGCGTTATGCGTTATGCGTTATGCGTTATGCGTTATGGGTTATGCGTTATGCGTTATGTTTATGCGTTATGCGTTATGCGTTATGCGTTATGCGTTATGTATTATGCGTTATGCCTTATGCGTTATGCGATAAGCGTCATGCATCAAGCCTTATGCGTTATGCGATATGCGATATGCGTCATGCATCAAGCCTTATGCGTTATGGGTTATGCGTTAAAGTTATGAGTTTTGCGTTATGCGTTATGCGTTATGCGTTATGCGTTATGCGTTATGCATTATGCGTTATGCGTTATGCGTTATGCGTTAAAGTTATGCGTTATGCGTTATGCGTTATGCGTTATGCGTTATGCGTTATGCGTTATGCGTTATGCGTTATGCTTTATGCGTTATGCGTTATGAGTTATACGTTATGCGTTATGCGTTATGCGTTATGCGTTGTGCGTTATACGTTTGCGTTATGCGTTATGCGTTATACGGTATGCGTTATGCGTTATACGTTATACGTTATGCGTTATGCGTTATGGTTTATGCGTTATGCGTTATGAGTTATGCGTTATGCGTTATGCGTTATGCGTTATGCGTTATGCTTTATGCGTTATGCGTTATGAGTTATACGTTATGCGTTATGCGTTATGCGTTTTGCGTTATGCGTTATGCGTTATGCGTTATGCGTTATGCGTTAAAGTTATGCGTTAAAGTTATGCGTTATGCGTTATGCGTTATGCGTTATGCGTTATGCGTTATGCGTTATGCGTTATGCTTTATGCGTTATTCGTTATGAGTTATACGTTATGCGTTATGCGTTATGCGTTATGCGTTATGCGTTATGCGTTATGCGTTATGCGTTATGCGTTATGCGTTATGCGTTATGCGTTATGCTTTATGCGTTATGCGTTATGAGTTATACGTTATGCGTTATGTGTTATGCGTTATGCGTTATGCGTTATGCGTTATGCGCTATGCGTTATGCGTTATGCGTTATGCGTTATGCGTTATGCGTTATGCGTTATGCGTTATGCGGTATGCGTTATGCGTTATGCGTTATGAGTTATACGTTATGCGTTATGCGTTATGCGTTATGCGTTATGCGTTATGCGTTATGCGTTATGCTTTATGCGTTATGCGTTATGCGTAATGCGTTATGCGTTATGCGTTATGCGTTATGCGTTATGCGTTATGCGTTATGCGTTATGCGTTATGCGTTATGCGTTATGCGTTATGCGTTATATGTTATGCGTTATGCGTTATGCGTTGTGCGTTATTCGTTTGCGTTATGCGTTATGCGTTATACGGTATGCGTTATGCGTTATACGTTATACGTTATGCGTTATGCGTTATGCGTTATGCGTTATGCGTTATACGGTATGCCTTATGCGTTATACGTTTTGCGTTATGCGTTATGCGTTATGCGTTATGCGTTATGCGTTATGCGTTATGCGTTATGCGTTATGCGTTATGCGTTATGCGTTATGCGTTACGCGTTATGCGTTACGCGGTATGCGTTATGCGTTATGAGTTATGCGTTATGCGTTATATGTTATGCGTTATGCGTTATGCGTTGTGCGTTATTCGTTTGCGTTATGCGTTATGCGTTATACGGTATGCGTTATGCGTTATACGTTATACGTTATGCGTTATGCGTTATGCGTTATGCGTTATGCGTTATACGGTATGCGTTATGCGTTATACGTTTTGCGTTATGCGTTATGCCTTATGCGTTATGCGTTATGCGTTATGCGTTATGCGTTATGCGTTATGCGTTATGCGTTCTGCGTTATGCGTTATGCGTTATGCGTTATGCGTTATGCGTTATGCGTTATGCGTTACGCGTTATGCGTTACGCGGTATGCATTATGCGTTATGAGTTATACGTTATGCGTTATGCGCTATGCGTTATGAGTTATACGTTATGCGTTATGCGTTATGCGTTATGCGTTATGAGTTATACGTTATGCGTTATGCGTTATGCGTTATGCGTTATGCGTTATGCGTTATGTGTTATGCGTTATGCGTTATGCGTTATGCGTTATGCGTTATGCGTTATGCGGTATGCGTTATGCGTTATGCGTTATGCGTTATGCGTTATGCGTTATGTGTTATGCGTTATGCATTATGCGTTATGCGTTATGCGTTATGCTTTATGCGTTATGCGTAATGAGTTATGCGTTATGCGTTATGCGTTATGCGTTATGCGTTATACGGTATGCGTTATGCGTTATACGTTATGCGTTATGCGTTATGCGTTATGCGTTATGCGTTATGGGTTATGCGTTATGCGTTATGTTTATGCGTTATGCGTTATGCGTTATGCGTTATGCGTTATGCGTTATGTATTATGCGTTATGCCTTATGCGTTATGCGATAAGCGTCATGCATCAAGCCTTATGCGTTATGCGATATGCGATATGCGTCATGCATCAAGCCTTATGCGTTATGGGTTATGCGTTAAAGTTATGAGTTTTGCGTTATGCGTTATGCGTTATGCGTTATGCGTTATGCGTTATGCATTATGCGTTATGCGTTATGCGTTATGCGTTAAAGTTATGCGTTATGCGTTATGCGTTATGCGTTATGCGTTATGCGTTATGCGTTATGCGTTATGCGTTATGCTTTATGCGTTATGCGTTATGAGTTATACGTTATGCGTTATGCGTTATGCGTTATGCGTTGTGCGTTATACGTTTGCGTTATGCGTTATGCGTTATACGGTATGCGTTATGCGTTATACGTTATACGTTATGCGTTATGCGTTATGGTTTATGCGTTATGCGTTATGAGTTATGCGTTATGCGTTATGCGTTATGCGTTATGCGTTATGCGTTATGCTTTATGCGTTATGCGTTATGAGTTATACGTTATGCGTTATGCGTTATGCGTTTTGCGTTATGCGTTATGCGTTATGCGTTATGCGTTATGCGTTATGCGTTATGCGTTATGCGTTAAAGTTATGCGTTATGCGTTATGCGTTATGCGTTATGCGTTATGCGTTATGCGTTATGCGTTATGCTTTATGCGTTATTCGTTATGAGTTATACGTTATGCGTTATGCGTTATGCGTTATGCGTTATGCGTTATGCGTTATGCGTTATGCGTTATGCGTTATGCGTTATGCGTTATGCGTTATGCTTTATGCGTTATGCGTTATGAGTTATACGTTATGCGTTATGTGTTATGCGTTATGCGTTATGCGTTATGCGTTATGCGCTATGCGTTATGCGTTATGCGTTATGCGTTATGCGTTATGCGTTATGCGTTATGCGTTATGCGTTATGCGTTATGCGTTATGAGTTATACGTTATGCGTTATGCGTTATGCGTTATGCGTTATGCGTTATGCGTTATGCGTTATGCTTTATGCGTTATGCGTTATGCGTAATGCGTTATGCGTTATGCGTTATGCGTTATGCGTTATGCGTTATGCGTTATGCGTTATGCGTTATGCGTTATGCGGTATGCGTTATATGTTATGCGTTATGCGTTATGCGTTGTGCGTTATTCGTTTGCGTTATGCGTTATGCGTTATACGGTATGCGTTATGCGTTATACGTTATACGTTATGCGTTATGCGTTATGCGTTATGCGTTATGCGTTATACGGTATGCCTTATGCGTTATACGTTTTGCGTTATGCGTTATGCGTTATGCGTTATGCGTTATGCGTTATGCGTTATGCGTTATGCGTTATGCGTTATGCGTTATGCGTTATGCGTTACGCGTTATGCGTTACGCGGTATGCGTTATGCGTTATGAGTTATGCGTTATGCGTTATATGTTATGCGTTATGCGTTATGCGTTGTGCGTTATTCGTTTGCGTTATGCGTTATGCGTTATACGGTATGCGTTATGCGTTATACGTTATACGTTATGCGTTATGCGTTATGCGTTATGCGTTATGCGTTATACGGTATGCGTTATGCGTTATACGTTTTGCGTTATGCGTTATGCCTTATGCGTTATGCGTTATGCGTTATGCGTTATGCGTTATGCGTTATGCGTTATGCGTTATGCGTTATGCGTTATGCGTTATGCGTTATGCGTTATGCGTTATGCGTTATGCGTTATGCGTTATGCGTTACGCGGTATGCATTATGCGTTATGAGTTATACGTTATGCGTTATGCGCTATGCGTTATGAGTTATACGTTATGCGTTATGCGTTATGCGTTATGCGTTATGCGTTATGCGTTATGCGTTATGCGTTATGCGTTATGCGTTATGCGTTATGCTTTATGCGTTATGCGTTATGAGTTATACGTTATGCGTTATGCGTTATGCGTTATGCGTTATGCGTTATGCGTTATGTGTTATGCGTTATGCGTTATGCGTTATGCGTTATGCGTTATGCGTTATGCGGTATGCGTTATGCGTTATGCGTTATGAGTTATACGTTATGCGTTATGCGTTATGCGTTATGCGTTATGCGTTATGCGTTATGCGTTATGCGTTATGCGTTATGCGTTATGCGTTATGCGTTATGCGTTATGCGTTATGCGTTATGCGTTATGCGTTATGCGTTATGCTTTATGCGTTATGCGTTATGCGTAATGCGTTATGCGTTATGCGGTATGCGTTATGCGTTATGCGTTATGAGTTATACGTTATGCGTTATGCGTTATGCGTTATGCGTTATGCGTTATGCGTTATGCGTTATGCGTTATGCGTTATGCGTTATGCGTTATGCGTTATGCGTTATGCGTTATGCGTTATGCGTTATGCGTTATGCGTTATGCGTTATGCTTTATGCGTTATGCGTTATGCGTAATGCGTTATGCGTTATGCGTTATGCGTTATGCGTTATGCGTTATGCGTTATGCGTTATGCGTTATGCGTTATGCGTTATGCGTTATGCGTTATGCGTTATGCGTTATGCGTTATGCGTTATGCGTTATGCGTTATGCGTTATGCGTTATACGTTATGCGTTATGCGTTATGCGTTATGCGTTATGCGTTATGCGTTATGCGTTATGCGTTATGCGTTATGCGTTATGCGTTATATGTTATGCGTTATGCGTTATGCGTTATGCGTTATGCGTTATGCGTTATGCGTTATGCGTTATGCGTTATATGTTATGCGTTATGCGTTATGCGTTGTGCGTTATACGTTTGCGTTATGCGTTATGCGTTATGCGTTATACGGTATGCGTTATGCGTTATACGTTATACGTTATGCGTTATGCGTTATGCGTTGTGCGTTATACGTTTGCGTTATGCGTTATGAGTTATACGTTATGCGTTATGCGTTATGCGTTATGCGTTATGCGTTATGCGTTATGCGTTATGCGTTATGCGTTATGCGTTATGCGTTATGCGTTATGCGTTATGCTTTATGCGTTATGCGTTATGAGTTATACGTTATGCGTTATGCGTTATGCGTTATGCGTTATGCGTTATGCGTTATGTGTTATGCGTTATGCGTTATGCGTTATGCGTTATGCGTTATGCGTTATGCGGTATGCGTTATGCGTTATGCGTTATGAGTTATACGTTATGCGTTATGCGTTATGCGTTATGCGTTATGCGTTATGCGTTATGCGTTATGCGTTATGCGTTATGCGTTATGCGTTATGCGTTATGCGTTATGCGTTATGCGTTATGCGTTATGCGTTATGCGTTATGCGTTATGCGTTATGCTTTATGCGTTATGCGTTATGCGTAATGCGTTATGCGTTATGCGTTATGCGTTATGCGTTATGCGTTATGCGTTATGCGTTATGCGTTATGCGTTATGCGTTATGCGTTATGCGTTATGCGTTATGCGTTATGCGTTATGCGTTATGCGTTATGCGTTATACGTTATGCGTTATGCGTTATGCGTTATGCGTTATGCGTTATGCGTTATGCGTTATGCGTTATGCGTTATGCGTTATGCGTTATATGTTATGCGTTATGCGTTATGCGTTGTGCGTTATACGTTTGCGTTATGCGTTATGCGTTATGCGTTATACGGTATGCGTTATGCGTTATACGTTATACGTTATGCGTTATGCGTTATGCGTTGTGCGTTATACGTTTGCGTTATGCGTTATGCGTTATACGGTATGCGTTATGCGTTATACGTTATACGTTATGCGTTATGCGTTATGCTTTATGCGTTATGCGTTATGAGTTATGCGTTATGCGTTATGCGTTATGCGTTATGCGTTATGCTTTATGCGTTATGCGTTATGAGTTATACGTTATGCGTTATGCGTTATGCGTTTCGCGTTATGCGTTATGCGTTATGCGTTATGCGTTATGCGTTATGCGTTATGCGTTAAAGTTATGCGTTATGCGTTATGCGTTATGCGTTATGCGTTATGCGTTATGCGTTATGCGTTATGCGTTATGCTTTATGCGTTATTCGTTATGAGTTATACCGGATGCGTTATGCGTTATGCGTGATGCGTTATGCGTTATGCGTTATGCGTTATGCGTTATGCGTTATGCGTTATGCGTTATGCGTTATGCGTTATGCTTTATGCGTTATGCGTTATGAGTTATACGTTATGCGTTATGTGTTATGCGTTATGCGTTATGCGTTATGCGTTATGCGTTATGCGTTATGCGTTATGCGTTATGCGTTATGCGTTATGCGTTATGCGTTATGCGGTATGCGTTATGCGTTATGCGTTATGAGTTATACGTTATGCGTTATGCCTTATGCGTTATGCGTTATGCGTTATGCTTTATGCGTAATGCGTTATGCGTTATGCGTTATGCGTTATGCGTTATGCGTTATGCGTTATGCGTTATGCGTTATGCTTTATGCGTTATGCGTTATGAGTTATACGTTATGCGTTATGCGTTATGCGTTATGCGTTATGCGTTATGCGTTATGCGTTATGCGTTATGCGTTATGCGTTATGCGTTATGCGTTATGCATTATGCGTTATGCGTTATGCTTTATGCTTTATGCGTTATGCGTTATACGGTATGCGTTATGCGTTATGCGTTATGCGTTAAGGCGTTATGCGTTATGCGTCATGCGTTATGCGTCATGCGTTATACGTTATGCGTTATGCGTTATGCGTTATGCGTTATGCGTTATGCGTTATGCTTTATGCGTAATGCGTTATGCGTTATGCGTTATGCGTTATACCATATGCGTTATGCGTTATGCGTTATGCGTTATGCGTTATGCGTTATGCGTTATACGGTATGCGTTATGCGTTATACGTTATGCGTTATGCGTTATGCCTTATGGGTTATGCGTTATGCGTTATGGTTATGCGTTATGCGTTATGCGTTATGCGTTATGCGTTATGCGTTATGCGTTATGCGTTATGCGTTATGCGTTATACGTTATGCGTTATGCGTTATGCGTTATGCGTTATGCGTTATGCGTTGTGCGTTATACGTTTGCGTTATGCGTTATGCGTTATGCGTTATGCGTTATGTGTTATGCGTTATGCATTATGCGTTATGCGTTATGCGTTATGCTTTATGCGTTATGCGTTATGAGTTATGCGTTATGCGTTATGCGTTATGCGTTATGCGTTATACGGTATGCGTTATGCGTTATACGTTATGCGTTATGCGTTATGCGTTATGCGTTATGCGTTATGGGTTATGCGTTATGCGTTATGTTTATGCGTTATGCGTTATGCGTTATGCGTTATGCGTTATGCGTTATGCGTTATGTATTATGCGTTATGCCTTATGCGTTATGCGATAAGCGTCATGCATCAAGCCTTATGCGTTATGCGATATGCGATATGCGTCATGCATCAAGCCTTATGCGTTATGGGTTATGCGTTAAAGTTATGAGTTTTGCGTTATGCGTTATGCGTTATGCGTTATGCGTTATGCGTTATGCATTATGCGTTATGCGTTATGCGTTATGCGTTAAAGTTATGCGTTATGCGTTATGCGTTATGCATTATGCGTTATGCGTTATGCGTTATGCGTTATGCGTTATGCTTTATGCGTTATGCGTTATGAGTTATACGTTATGCGTTATGCGTTATGCGTTATGCGTTGTGCGTTATACGTTTGCGTTATGCGTTATGCGTTATACGGTATGCGTTATGCGTTATACGTTATACGTTATGCGTTATGCGTTATGGTTTATGCGTTATGCGTTATGAGTTATGCGTTATGCGTTATGCGTTATGCGTTATGCGTTATGCGTTATGCTTTATGCGTTATGCGTTATGAGTTATACGTTATGCGTTATGCGTTATGCGTTTTGCGTTATGCGTTATGCGTTATGCGTTATGCGTTATGCGTTATGCGTTATGCGTTAAAGTTATGCGTTATGCGTTATGCGTTATGCGTTATGCGTTATGCGTTATGCGTTATGCTTTATGCGTTATTCGTTATGAGTTATACGTTATGCGTTATGCGTTATGCGTTATGCGTTATGCGTTATGCGTTATGCGTTATGCGTTATGCGTTATGCGTTATGCGTTATGCGTTATGCTTTATGCGTTATGCGTTATGAGTTATACGTTATGCGTTATGTGTTATGCGTTATGCGTTATGCGTTATGCGTTATGCGCTATGCGTTATGCGTTATGCGTTATGCGTTATGCGTTATGCGTTATGCGTTATGCGGTATGCGTTATGCGTTATGCGTTATGAGTTATACGTTATGCGTTATGCGTTATGCGTTATGCGTTATGCGTTATGCGTTATGCGTTATGCTTTATGCGTTATGCGTTATGCGTAATGCGTTATGCGTTATGCGTTATGCGTTATGCGTTATGCGTTATGCGTTATGCGTTATGCGTTATGCGTTATGCGTTATGCGTTATGCGTTATATGTTATGCGTTATGCGTTATGCGTTGTGCGTTATTCGTTTGCGTTATGCGTTATGCGTTATACGGTATGCGTTATGCGTTATACGTTATACGTTATGCGTTATGCGTTATGCGTTATGCGTTATGCGTTATACGGTATGCCTTATGCGTTATACGTTTTGCGTTATGCGTTATGCGTTATGCGTTATGCGTTATGCGTTATGCGTTATGCGTTATGCGTTATGCGTTATGCGTTATGCGTTATGCGTTATGCGTTACGCGTTATGCGTTATGCGGTATGCGTTATGCGTTATGAGTTATGCGTTATGCGTTATATGTTATGCGTTATGCGTTATGCGTTGTGCGTTATTCGTTTGCGTTATGCGTTATGCGTTATACGGTATGCGTTATGCGTTATACGTTATACGTTATGCGTTATGCGTTATGCGTTATGCGTTATGCGTTATACGGTATGCGTTATGCGTTATACGTTTTGCGTTATGCGTTATGCCTTATGCGTTATGCGTTATGCGTTATGCGTTATGCGTTATGCGTTATGCGTTATGCGTTCTGCGTTATGCGTTATGCGTTATGCGTTATGCGTTATGCGTTATGCGTTATGCGTTACGCGTTATGCGTTACGCGGTATGCATTATGCGTTATGAGTTATACGTTATGCGTTATGCGCTATGCGTTATGAGTTATACGTTATGCGTTATGCGTTATGCGTTATGCGTTATGAGTTATACGTTATGCGTTATGCGTTATGCGTTATGCGTTATGCGTTATGCGTTATGTGTTATGCGTTATGCGTTATGCGTTATGCGTTATGCGTTATGCGTTATGCGGTATGCGTTATGCGTTATGCGTTATGCGTTATGCGTTATGCGTTATGCGTTATGCGTTATGGGTTATGCGTTATGCGTTATGTTTATGCGTTATGCGTTATGCGTTATGCGTTATGCGTTATGTATTATGCGTTATGCCTTATGCGTTATGCGATAAGCGTCATGCATCAAGCCTTATGCGTTATGCGATATGCGATATGCGTCATGCATCAAGCCTTATGCGTTATGGGTTATGCGTTAAAGTTATGAGTTTTGCGTTATGCGTTATGCGTTATGCGTTATGCGTTATGCGTTATGCATTATGCGTTATGCGTTATGCGTTATGCGTTAAAGTTATGCGTTATGCGTTATGCGTTATGCGTTATGCGTTATGCGTTATGCGTTATGCGTTATGCGTTATGCTTTATGCGTTATGCGTTATGAGTTATACGTTATGCGTTATGCGTTATGCGTTATGCGTTATGCGTTGTGCGTTATACGTTTGCGTTATGCGTTATGCGTTATACGGTATGCGTTATGCGTTATACGTTATACGTTATGCGTTATGCGTTATGGTTTATGCGTTATGCGTTATGAGTTATGCGTTATGCGTTATGCGTTATGCGTTATGCGTTATGCGTTATGCTTTATGCGTTATGCGTTATGAGTTATACGTTATGCGTTATGCGTTATGCGTTTTGCGTTATGCGTTATGCGTTATGCGTTATGCGTTATGCGTTATGCGTTATGCGTTAAAGTTATGCGTTATGCGTTATGCGTTATGCGTTATGCGTTATGCGTTATGCGTTATGCGTTATGCTTTATGCGTTATTCGTTATGAGTTATACGTTATGCGTTATGCGTTATGCGTTATGCGTTATGCGTTATGCGTTATGCGTTATGCGTTATGCGTTATGCGTTATGCGTTATGCGTTATGCGTTATGCGTTATGCGTTATGAGTTATACGTTATGCGTTATGTGTTATGCGTTATGCGTTATGCGTTATGCGTTATGCGCTATGCGTTATGCGTTATGCGTTATGCGTTATGCGTTATGCGTTATGCGTTATGCGGTATGCGTTATGCGTTATGCGTTATGAGTTATACGTTATGCGTTATGCGTTATGCGTTATGCGTTATGCGTTATGCGTTATGCGTTATGCTTTATGCGTTATGCGTTATGCGTAATGCGTTATGCGTTATGCGTTATGCGTTATGCGTTATGCGTTATGCGTTATGCGTTATGCGTTATGCGTTATGCGTTATGCGTTATGCGTTATATGTTATGCGTTATGCGTTATGCGTTGTGCGTTATTCGTTTGCGTTATGCGTTATGCGTTATACGGTATGCGTTATGCGTTATACGTTATACGTTATGCGTTATGCGTTATGCGTTATGCGTTATGCGTTATACGGTATGCCTTATGCGTTATACGTTTTGCGTTATGCGTTATGCGTTATGCGTTATGCGTTATGCGTTATGCGTTATGCGTTATGCGTTATGCGTTATGCGTTATGCGTTATGCGTTACGCGTTATGCGTTACGCGGTATGCGTTATGCGTTATGAGTTATGCGTTATGCGTTATATGTTATGCGTTATGCGTTATGCGTTGTGCGTTATTCGTTTGCGTTATGCGTTATGCGTTATACGGTATGCGTTATGCGTTATACGTTATACGTTATGCGTTATGCGTTATGCGTTATGCGTTATGCGTTATACGGTATGCGTTATGCGTTATACGTTTTGCGTTATGCGTTATGCCTTATGCGTTATGCGTTATGCGTTATGCGTTATGCGTTATGCGTTATGCGTTATGCGTTCTGCGTTATGCGTTATGCGTTATGCGTTATGCGTTATGCGTTATGCGTTATGCGTTATGCGTTATGCGTTACGCGGTATGCATTATGCGTTATGAGTTATACGTTATGCGTTATGCGCTATGCGTTATGAGTTATACGTTATGCGTTATGCGTTATGCGTTATGCGTTATGCGTTATGCGTTATGCGTTATGCGTTATGCGTTATGCGTTATGCGTTATGCGTTATGCTTTATGCGTTATGCGTTATGAGTTATACGTTATGCGTTATGCGTTATGCGTTATGCGTTATGCGTTATGCGTTATGTGTTATGCGTTATGCGTTATGCGTTATGCGTTATGCGTTATGCGTTATGCGGTATGCGTTATGCGTTATGCGTTATGAGTTATACGTTATGCGTTATGCGTTATGCGTTATGCGTTATGCGTTATGCGTTATGCGTTATGCGTTATGCGTTATGCGTTATGCGTTATGCGTTATGTGTTATGCGTTATGCGTTATGCGTTATGCGTTATGCGTTATGCTTTATGCGTTATGCGTTATGCGTAATGCGTTATGCGTTATGCGTTATGCGTTATGCGTTATGCGTTATGCGTTATGCGTTATGCGTTATGCGTTATGCGTTATGCGTTATGCGTTATGCGTTATGCGTTATGCGTTATGCGTTATGCGTTATGCGTTATGCGTTATGCGTTATGCGTTATGCGTTATGCGTTATGCGTTATGCGTTATGCGTTATGCGTTATGCGTTATGCGTTATGCGTTATGCGTTATATGTTATGCGTTATGCGTTATGCGTTGTGCGTTATACGTTTGCGTTATGCGTTATGCGTTATGCGTTATACGGTATGCGTTATGCGTTATACGTTATACGTTATGCGTTATGCGTTATGCGTTGTGCGTTATACGTTTGCGTTATGCGTTATGCGTTATACGGTATGCGTTATGCGTTATACGTTATACGTTATGCGTTATGCGTTATGCTTTATGCGTTATGCGTTATGAGTTATGCGTTATGCGTTATGCGTTATGCGTTATGCGTTATGCGTTATGCTTTATGCGTTATGCGTTATGAGTTATACGTTATGCGTTATGCGTTATGCGTTTCGCGTTATGCGTTATGCGTTATGCGTTATGCGTTATGCGTTATGCGTTATGCGTTAAAGTTATGCGTTATGCGTTATGCGTTATGCGTTATGCGTTATGCGTTATGCGTTATGCGTTATGCGTTATGCTTTATGCGTTATTCGTTATGAGTTATACCGGATGCGTTATGCGTTATGCGTGATGCGTTATGCGTTATGCGTTATGCGTTATGCGTTATGCGTTATGCGTTATGCGTTATGCGTTATGCTTTATGCGTTATGCGTTATGAGTTATACGTTATGCGTTATGTGTTATGCGTTATGCGTTATGCGTTATGCGTTATGCGTTATGCGTTATGCGTTATGCGTTATGCGTTATGCGTTATGCGTTATGCGTTATGCGTTATGCTTTATGCGTTATGCGTTATGAGTTATACGTTATGCGTTATGCGTTATGCGTTATGCGTTATGCGTTATGCGTTATGCGTTATGCGTTATGCGTTATGCGTTATGCGTTATGCATTATGCGTTATGCGTTATGCTTTATGCTTTATGCGTTATGCGTTATACGGTATGCGTTATGCGTTATGCGTTATGCGTTAAGGCGTTATGCGTTATGCGTCATGCGTTATGCGTCATGCGTTATACGTTATGCGTTATGCGTTATGCGTTATGCGTTATGCGTTATGCTTTATGCGTAATGCGTTATGCGTTATGCGTTATGCGTTATACCATATGCGTTATGCGTTATGCGTTATGCGTTATGCGTTATGCGTTATGCGTTATACGGTATGCGTTATGCGTTATACGTTATGCGTTATGCGTTATGCCTTATGGGTTATGCGTTATGCGTTATGGTTATGCGTTATGCGTTATGCGTTATGCGTTATGCGTTATGCGTTATGCGTTATGCGTTATGCGTTATGCGTTATGCGTTATACGTTATGCGTTATGCGTTATGCGTTATGCGTTATGCGTTATGCGTTGTGCGTTATACGTTTGCGTTATGCGTTATGCGTTATGCGTTATGCGTTATACGGTATGCGTTATGCGTTATACGTTATGCGTTATGCGTTATGCGTTATGGGTTATGCGTTATGCGTTATGTTTATGCGTTATGCGTTATGGGTTATGCGTTATGCGTTATGCGTTATGTATTATGCGTTATGCCTTATGCGTTATGCGATAAGCGTCATGCATCAAGCCTTATGCGTTATGCGATATGCGATATGCGTCATGCATCAAGCCTTATGCGTTAAAGTTATGCGTTTTGCGTTATGCGTTATGCGTTATGCGTTATGCGTTATGCGTTATGCGTTATGCGTTATGCGTTAAAGTTATGCGTTATGCGTTATGCGTTATGCGTTATGCGTTATGCGTTTGCGTTATGCGTTATGCGTTATGCGTTATGCGTTATGCTTTATGCGTTATGCGTTATGAGTTATACGTTATGCGTTATGCGTTATGCGTTATGCGTTATGCGTTATGCGTTATGCGTTATGCGTTATGCGTTATGCTTTATGCGTTATGCGTTATGAGTTATACGTTATGCGTTATGCGTTATGCGTTATGCGTTATGCGTTATGCGTTATGCGTTATGTGTTATGCGTTATGCGTTATGCGTTATGCGTTATGCGTTATGCGTTATGCGTTATGCGTAATGCGTTATGCGTTATGCGTTATGCGTTATGCGTTATGCGTTATGCGTTATGCGTTATGCGTTATGCGTTATGCGTTATGCGTTATGCGTTATGCGTTATGCGTTATATGTTATGCGTTATGCGTTATGCGTTGTGCGTTATGCGTTATGCTTTATGCGTTATGCGTTATGAGTTATGCGTTATGCGTTATGCGTTATGCGTTATGCGTTATGCGTTATGCTTTATGCGTTATGCGTTATGAGTTATACGTTATGCGTTATGCGTTATGCGTTTCGCGTTATGCGTTATGCGTTATGCGTTATGCGTTATGCGTTATGCGTTATGCGTTATGCGTTAAAGTTATGCGTTATGCGTTATGCGTTATGCGTTATGCGTTATGCGTTATGCGTTATGCTTTATGCGTTATTCGTTATGAGTTATACGTTATGCGTTATGCGTTATGCGTTATGCGTTATGCGTTATGCGTTATGCGTTATGCGTTATGCGTTATGCGTTATGCGTTATGCGTTATGCGTTATGCTTTATGCGTTATGCGTTATGAGTTATACGTTATGCGTTATGTGTTATGCGTTATGCGTTATGCGTTATGCGTTATGCGTTATGCGTTATGCGTTATGCGTTATGCGTTATGCGTTATGCGTTATGCGGTATGCGTTATGCGTTATGCGTTATGAGTTATACGTTATGCGTTATGCGTTATGCGTTATGCGTTATGCGTTATGCGTTATGCGTTATGCGTTATGCTTTATGCGTTATGCGTTATGCGTAATGCGTTATGCGTTATGCGTTAAGCGTTATGCGTTATGCGTTATGCGTTATGCGTTATGCGTTATGCGTTATATGTTATGCGTTATGCGTTATGCGTTGTGCGTTATTCGTTTGCGTTATGCGTTATGCGTTATACGGTATGCGTTATGCGTTATACGTTATACGTTATGCGTTATGCGTTATGCGTTATGCGTTATGCGTTATACGGTATGCCTTATGCGTTATACGTTTTGCGTTATGCGTTATGCGTTATGCGTTATGCGTTATGCGTTATGCGTTATGCGTTATGCGTTATGCGTTATGCGTTATGCGTTATGCGTTATGCGTTATGCGTTATGCGTTATGCGTTATGCGTTATGCGTTATGCGTTATGCGTTACGCGTTATGCGTTACGCGGTATGCGTTATGCGTTATGAGTTATGCGTTATGCGTTATATGTTATGCGTTATGCGTTATGCGTTGTGCGTTATTCGTTTGCGTTATGCGTTATGCGTTATACGGTATGCGTTATGCGTTATACGTTATACGTTATGCGTTATGCGTTATGCGTTATGCGTTATGCGTTATACGGTATGCGTTATGCGTTATACGTTTTGCGTTATGCGTTATGCGTTATGCGTTATGCGTTATGCGTTATGCGTTATGCGTTATGCGTTATACGTTATGCGTTATGCGTTATGCGTTATGCGTTATGCGTTATGCGTTATGCGTTACGCGTTATGCGTTACGCGGTATGCGTTATGCGTTATGAGTTATACGTTATGCGTTATGCGCTATGCGTTATGCGTTATGCGTTATGCGTTATACGGTATGCGTTATGCGTTATACGTTATGCGTTATGCGTTATGCGTTATGGGCTATGCGTTATGCGTTATGTTTATGCGTTATGCGTTATGCGTTATGCGTTATGCGTTATGTATTATGCGTTATGCCTTATGCGTTATGCGATAAGCGTCATGCATCAAGCCTTATGAGTTATGCGATATGCGATATGCGTCATGCATCAAGCCTTATGCGTTATGGGTTATGCGTTAAAGTTATGCGTTTTGCGTTATGCGTTATGCGTTATGCGTTATGCGTTATGCGTTATGCTTTATGCGTTATGCGTTATGCGTTATGCGTTATGCGTTATGCGTTATGCGTTATGCGTTATGCGTTATGCGTTATGCGTTATGCGTTATGCGTTATGCGTTATGCGTTATGCGTTATGCGTTATGCGTTATGCGTTATGCGTTATGCGTTACGCGTTATGCGTTACGCGGTATGCGTTATGCGTTATGAGTTATGCGTTAAGCGTTATATGTTATGCGTTATGCGTTATGCGTTGTGCGTTATTCGTTTGCGTTATGCGTTATGCGTTATACGGTATGCGTTATGCGTTATACGTTATACGTTATGCGTTATGCGTTATGCGTTATGCGTTATGCGTTATACGGTATGCGTTATGCGTTATACGTTTTGCGTTATGCGTTATTGCTTATGCGTTATGCGTTATGCGTTATGCGTTATGCGTTATGCGTTATGCGTTATGCGTTATGCGTTATGCGTTATGCGTTATGCGTTATGCGTTATGCGTTATGCGTTACGCGTTATGCGTTACGCGGTATGCGTTATGCGTTATGAGTTATACGTTATGCGTTATGCGTTATGCGTTATGCGTTATGCGTTATACGGTATGCGTTATGCGTTATACGTTATGCGTTATGCGTTATGCGTTATGGGCTATGCGTTATGCGTTATGTTTATGCGTTATGCGTTATGCGTTATGCGTTATGCGTTATGTATTATGCGTTATGCCTTATGCGTTATGCGATAAGCGTCATGCATCAAGCCTTATGAGTTATGCGATATGCGATATGCGTCATGCATCAAGCCTTATGCGTTATGGGTTATGCGTTAAAGTTATGCGTTTTGCGTTATGCGTTATGCGTTATGCGTTATGCGTTATGCGTTATGCTTTATGCGTTATGTGTTATGCGTTATGCGTTATGCGTTATGCGTTATGCGTTATGCGTTATGCGTTATGCGTTATGCGTTATGCGTTATGCTTTATGCGTTATGCGTTATGAGTTATACGTTATGCGTTATGCGTTATGCGTTATGCGTTATGCGTTATGCGTTATGCGTTATGCGTTATGCGTTATGCTTTATGCGTTATGCGTTATGAGTTATACGTTATGCGTTATGCGTTATGCGTTATGCGTTATGCGTTATGCGTTATGCGTTATGCGTTATGCGTTATGCGTTATGCGTTATGCGTTATGCGTTATGCGTTATGCGTTATGCGGTATGCGTTATGCGTTATGCTTTATGCGTTATGCGTTATGAGTTATACGTTATGCGTTATGCGTTATGCGTTATGCGTTATGCGTTATGCGTTATGCGTTATGCGTTATGCGTTATGCGTTATGCGTTAAGTGTTATGCGTTATGCGTTATGCGTTATGCGTTATGCGTTATGCTTTATGCGTTATGCGTTATGCGTAATGCGTTATGCGTTATGCGTTATGCGTTATGCGTTATGCGTTATGCGTTATATGTTATGCGTTATGCGTTATGCGTTGTGCGTTATTCGTTTGCGTTATGCGTTATGCGTTATACGGTATGCGTTATGCGTTATACGTTATACGTTATGCGTTATGCGTTATTGCGTTATGCGTTATGCGTTATACGGTATGCGTTATGCGTTATACGTTTTGCGTTATGCGTTATGCGTTATGCGTTATGCGTTATGCGTTATGCGTTATGCGTTATGCGTTATGCGTTATGCGTTATGCGTTATGCGTTATGCGTTAAAGTTATGCGTTATGCGTTATGCGTTATGCGTTATGCGTTATGCGTTATGCGTTATGCGTTATGCGTTATGCGTTATGCGTTATGCGTTAAAGTTATGCGTTATGCGTTATGCGTTATGCGTTATGCGTTATGCGTTATGCGTTATGCGTTATGCGTTATGTGTTATGCGTTATGCGTTATGCGTTATGCGTTATGCGTTATGCGTTATGCGTTATGCGTTATGCGTTATGCGTTATGCGGTATGCGTTATGCGTTATGCTTTATGCGTTATGCGTTATGAGTTATACGTTATGCGTTATGCGTTATGCGTTATGCGTTATGCGTTATGCGTTATGCGTTATGCGTTATGTGTTATGCGTTATGCGTTATGCGTTATGCGTTATGCGTTATGCTTTATGCGTTATGCGTTATACGGTATGCGTTATGCGTTATACGTTTTGCGTTATGCGTTATGCGTTATGCGTTATGCGTTATGCGTTATGCGTTATGCGTTATGCGTTATGCGTTATGCGTTATGCGTTATGCGTTATGCGTTATGCGTTATGCGTTATGCGTTATGCGTTATGCGTTATGCGTTATGCGTTATGCGTTATGCGGTATGCGTTATGCGTTATGCTTTATGCGTTATGCGTTATGAGTTATACGTTATGCGTTATGCGTTATGCGTTATGCGTTATGCGTTATGCGTTATGCGTTATGCGTTATGCGTTATGTGTTATGCGTTATGCGTTATGCGTTATGCGTTATGCGTTATGCTTTATGCGTTATGCGTTATATGTTATGCGTTATGCGTTATGCGTTGTGCGTTATTCGTTTGCGTTATGCGTTATGCGTTATACGGTATGCGTTATGCGTTATACGTTATGCGTTATGCGTTATGCGTTATGCGTTATGCGTTATGCGTTATACGGTATGTGTTATGCGTTATACGTTTTGCGTTATGCGTTATGCGTTATGCGTTATGCGTTATGCGTTATGCGTTATGCGTTATGCGTTATGCGTTATGCGTTATGCGTTATGCGTTATGCGTTATGCGTTATGCGTTATGCGTTACGCGTTATGCGTTACGCGGTATGCGTTATGCGTTATGAGTTATACGTTATGCGTTATGCGTTATGCGTTATGCGTTATGCGTTATGCGTTATGCGTTATGCGTTATGTGTTATGCGTTATGCGTTATGCGTTATGCGTTATGCGTTATGCTTTATGCGTTATGCGTTATGCGATATGCCTTATGCGTTATGCGTTATGCGTTATGCGTTATAAGGTATGCGTTATGCGTTATACGTTATGCGTTATGCGTTATGCGTTCTGGGTTATGCGTTATGCGTTATGTTTATGCGTTATGCGTTATGCGTTATGCGTTATGCGTTATGTATTATGCGTTATGCCTTATGCGTTATGCGATAAGCGTCATGCATCAAGCCTTATGCGTTATGCGATATGCGATATGCGTCATGCATCAAGCCTTATGCGTTATGGGTTATGCGTTAAAGTTATGCGTTTTGCGTTATGCGTTATGCGTTATGCGTTATGCATTATGCGTTATGCGTTAAAGTTATGCGTTATGCGTTATGCGTTATGCGTTATGCGTTATGCGTTATGCGTTATGCGTTATGCGTTATGCGGTATGCGTTATGCGTTATGCTTTATGCGTTATGCGTTATGAGTTATACGTTATGCGTTATGCGTTATGCGTTATGCGTTATGCGTTATGCGTTATGCGTTATGCGTTATGTGTTATGCGTTATGCGTTATGCGTTATGCGTTATGCGTTATGCTTTATGCGTTATGCGTTATACGGTATGCGTTATGCGTTATACGTTTTGCGTTATGCGTTATGCGTTATGCGTTATGCGTTATGCGTTATGCGTTATGCGTTATGCGTTATGCGTTATGCGTTATGCGTTATGCGTTATGCGTTATGCGTTATGCGTTATGCGGTATGCGTTATGCGTTATGCTTTATGCGTTATGCGTTATGAGTTATACGTTATGCGTTATGCGTTATGCGTTATGCGTTATGCGTTATGCGTTATGCGTTATGCGTTATGCGTTATGCGTTATGCGTTATGTGTTATGCGTTATGCGTTATGCGTTATGCGTTATGCGTTATGCGTTATGCTTTATGCGTTATGCGTTATATGTTATGCGTTATGCGTTATGCGTTGTGCGTTATTCGTTTGCGTTATGCGTTATGCGTTATACGGTATGCGTTATGCGTTATACGTTATACGTTATGCGTTATGCGTTATGCGTTATGCGTTATGCGTTATGCGTTATACGGTATGTGTTATGCGTTATACGTTTTGCGTTATGCGTTATGCGTTATGCGTTATGCGTTATGCGTTATGCGTTATGCGTTATGCGTTATGCGTTATGCGTTATGCGTTATGCGTTATGCGTTATGCGGTATGCGTTATGCGTTATGCTTTATGCGTTATGCGTTATGAGTTATACGTTATGCGTTATGCGTTATGCGTTATGCGTTATGCGTTATGCGTTATGCGTTATGCGTTATGTGTTATGCGTTATGCGTTATGCGTTATGCGTTATGCGTTATGCTTTATGCGTTATGCGTTATACGGTATGCGTTATGCGTTATACGTTTTGCGTTATGCGTTATGCGTTATGCGTTATGCGTTATGCGTTATGCGTTATGCGTTATGCGTTATGCGTTATGCGTTATGCGTTATGCGTTATGCGTTATGCGTTATGCGTTATGCGTTATGCGTTATGCGGTATGCGTTATGCGTTATGCTTTATGCGTTATGCGTTATTAGTTATACGTTATGCGTTATGCGTTATGCGTTATGCGTTATGCGTTATGCGTTATGCGTTATGCGTTATGCGTTATGCGTTATGCGTTATGCGTTATGTGTTATGCGTTATGCGTTATGCGTTATGCGTTATACGGTATGCGTTATGCGTTATACGTTATACGTTATGCGTTATGCGTTATTGCGTTATGCGTTATGCGTTATACGGTATGCGTTATGCGTTATACGTTTTGCGTTATGCGTTATGCGTTATGCGTTATGCGTTATGCGTTATGCGTTATGCGTTATGCGTTATGCGTTATGCGTTATGCGTTATGCGTTAAAGTTATGCGTTATGCGTTATGCGTTATGCGTTATGCGTTATGCGTTATGCGTTATGCGTTATGCGTTATGCGTTATGCGTTAAAGTTATGCGTTATGCGTTATGCGTTATGCGTTATGCGTTATGCGTTATGCTTTATGCGTTATGCGTTATGAGTTATACGTTATGCGTTATGCGTTATGCGTTTCGCGTTATGCGTTATGCGTTATGCGTTATGCGTTATGCGTTATGCGTTATGCGTTATGCGTTAAAGTTATGCGTTATGCGTTATGCGTTATGCGTTATGCGTTATGCGTTATGCGTTATGCGTTATGCTTTATGCGTTATTCGTTATGAGTTATACGTTATGCGTTATGCGTTATGCGTTATGCGTTATGCGTTATGCGTTATGCGTTATGCGTTATGCGTTATGCGTTATGCGTTATGCGTTATGCGTTATGCTTTATGCGTTATGCGTTATGAGTTATACGTTATGCGTTATGTGTTATGCGTTATGCGTTATGCGTTATGCGTTATGCGTTATGCGTTATGCGTTATGCGTTATGCGTTATGCGTTATGCGTTATGCGGTATGCGTTATGCGTTATGCGTTATGAGTTATACGTTATGCGTTATGCGTTATGCGTTATGCGTTATGCGTTATGCGTTATGCGTTATGCTTTATGCGTTATGCGTTATGCGTAATGCGTTATGCGTTATGCGTTAAGCGTTATGCGTTATGCGTTATGCGTTATGCGTTATGCGTTATGCGTTATGCGTTATACGGTATGCGTTATGCGTTATACGTTTTGCGTTATGCGTTATGCGTTATGCGTTATGCGTTATGCGTTATGCGTTATGCGTTATGCGTTATACGTTATGCGTTATGCGTTATGCGTTATGCGTTATGCGTTATGCGTTATGCGTTACGCGTTATGCGTTACGCGGTATGCGTTATGCGTTATGAGTTATACGTTATGCGTTATGCGCTATGCGTTATGCGTTATGCGTTATGCGTTATACGGTATGCGTTATGCGTTATACGTTATGCGTTATGCGTTATGCGTTATGGGCTATGCGTTATGCGTTATGTTTATGCGTTATGCGTTATGCGTTATGCGTTATGCGTTATGTATTATGCGTTATGCCTTATGCGTTATGCGATAAGCGTCATGCATCAAGCCTTATGAGTTATGCGATATGCGATATGCGTCATGCATCAAGCCTTATGCGTTATGGGTTATGCGTTAAAGTTATGCGTTTTGCGTTATGCGTTATGCGTTATGCGTTATGCGTTATGCGTTATGCTTTATGCATTATGCGTTATGCGTTATGCGTTATGCGTTATGCGTTATGCGTTATGCGTTATGCGTTATGCGTTATGCGTTATGCGTTATGCGTTATGCGTTATGCGTTATGCGTTATGCGTTATGCGTTATGCGTTATGCGTTATGCGTTACGCGTTATGCGTTACGCGGTATGCGTTATGCGTTATGAGTTATGCGTTAAGCGTTATATGTTATGCGTTATGCGTTATGCGTTGTGCGTTATTCGTTTGCGTTATGCGTTATGCGTTATACGGTATGCGTTATGCGTTATGCGTTATACGTTATGCGTTATGCGTTATGCGTTATGCGTTATGCGTTATACGGTATGCGTTATGCGTTATACGTTTTGCGTTATGCGTTATTGCTTATGCGTTATGCGTTATGCGTTATGCGTTATGCGTTATGCGTTATGCGTTATGCGTTATGCGTTATGCGTTATGCGTTATGCGTTATGCGTTATGCGTTATGCGTTATGCGTTATGCGTTATGCGTTACGCGTTATGCGTTACGCGGTATGCGTTATGCGTTATGAGTTATACGTTATGCGTTATGCGTTATGCGTTATGCGTTATGCGTTATGCGTTATACGGTATGCGTTATGCGTTATACGTTATGCGTTATGCGTTATGCGTTATGGGCTATGCGTTATGCGTTATGTTTATGCGTTATGCGTTATGCGTTATGCGTTATGCGTTATGTATTATGCGTTATGCCTTATGCGTTATGCGATAAGCGTCATGCATCAAGCCTTATGAGTTATGCGATATGCGATATGCGTCATGCATCAAGCCTTATGCGTTATGGGTTATGCGTTAAAGTTATGCGTTTTGCGTTATGCGTTATGCGTTATGCGTTATGCGTTATGCGTTATGCTTTATGCGTTATGCGTTATGCGTTATGCGTTATGCGTTATGCGTTATGCGTTATGCGTTATGCGTTATGCGTTATGCGTCATGCGTTATGCGTTATGCTTTATGCGTTATGCGTTATGAGTTATACGTTATGCGTTATGCGTTATGCGTTATGCGTTATGCGTTATGCGTTATGCGTTATGCGTTATGCGTTATGCTTTATGCGTTATGCGTTATGAGTTATACGTTATGCGTTATGCGTTATGCGTTATGCGTTATGCGTTATGCGTTATGTGTTATGCGTTATGCGTTATGCGTTATGCGTTATGCGTTATGCGTTATGCGTTATGCGTTATGCGTTATGCGTTATGCGGTATGCGTTATGCGTTATGCTTTATGCGTTATGCGTTATGAGTTATACGTTATGCGTTATGCGTTATGCGTTATGCGTTATGCGTTATGCGTTATGCGTTATGTGTTATGCGTTATGCGTTAAGTGTTATGCGTTATGCGTTAAGCGTTATGCGTTATGCTTTATGCGTTATGCGTTATGCGTAATGCGTTATGCGTTATGCGTTATGCGTTATGCGTTATGCGTTATGCGTTATATGTTATGCGTTATGCGTTATGCGTTGTGCGTTATTCGTTTGCGTTATGCGTTATGCGTTATACGGTATGCGTTATGCGTTATACGTTATACGTTATGCGTTATGCGTTATTGCGTTATGCGTTATGCGTTATACGGTATGCGTTATGCGTTATACGTTTTGCGTTATGCGTTATGCGTTATGCGTTATGCGTTATGCGTTATGCGTTATGCGTTATGCGTTATGCGTTATGCGTTATGCGGTATGCGTTATGCGTTATGCTTTATGCGTTATGCGTTATGAGTTATACGTTATGCGTTATGCGTTATGCGTTATGCGTTATGCGTTATGCGTTATGCGTTATGCGTTATGTGTTATGCGTTATGCGTTATGCGTTATGCGTTATGCGTTATGCTTTATGCGTTATGCGTTATACGGTATGCGTTATGCGTTATACGTTTTGCGTTATGCGTTATGCGTTATGCGTTATGCGTTATGCGTTATGCGTTATGCGTTATGCGTTATGCGTTATGCGTTATGCGTTATGCGTTATGCGTTATGCGTTATGCGTTATGCGTTATGCGGTATGCGTTATGCGTTATGCTTTATGCGTTATGCGTTATGAGTTATACGTTATGCGTTATGCGTTATGCGTTATGCGTTATGCGTTATGCGTTATGCGTTATGCGTTATGCGTTATGCGTTATGCGTTATGTGTTATGCGTTATGCGTTATGCGTTATGCGTTATGCGTTATGCGTTATGCTTTATGCGTTATGCGTTATATGTTATGCGTTATGCGTTATGCGTTGTGCGTTATTCGTTTGCGTTATGCGTTATGCGTTATACGGTATGCGTTATGCGTTATACGTTATACGTTATGCGTTATGCGTTATGCGTTATGCGTTATGCGTTATACGGTATGTGTTATGCGTTATACGTTTTGCGTTATGCGTTATGCGTTATGCGTTATGCGTTATGCGTTATGCGTTATGCGTTATGCGTTATGCGTTATGCGTTATGCGTTATGCGTTATGCGTTATGCGTTATGCGTTATGCGTTATGCGTTATGCGTTACGCGTTATGCGTTACGCGGTATGCGTTATGCGTTATGAGTTATACGTTATGCGTTATGCGTTATGCGTCATGCGTTATGCGTTATGCGTTATGCGTTATGCGTTATGTGTTATGCGTTATGCGTTATGCGTTATGCGTTATGCGTTATGCTTTATGCGTTATGCGTTATGCGTTATGCCTTATGCGTTATGCGTTATGCGTTATGCGTTATAAGGTATGCGTTATTCGTTATACGTTATGCGTTATGCGTTATGCGTTCTGGGTTATGCGTTATGCGTTATGTTTATGCGTTATGCGTTATGCGTTATGCGTTATGCGTTATGCGTTATGTATTATGCGTTATGCCTTATGCGTTATGCGATAAGCGTCATGCATCAAGCCTTATGCGTTATGCGTTTTGCATTATGCGTTATACGGTATACGTTATGCGTTATACGTTATGCGTTATGCGTTATGCGTTATGCTTTATGCGTTATGCGTTATGCGTTATGCGTGATCTGACATGCGGTATGCGTTATGCGTTATGCCTTATGCCTTATGGTTTGCGTTATGCGTCATGCGTTATGCGTTATGCGTTATGCGTTATGCGTTATGCGTTATGCGTTATGCGTTATGCGTTATATGTTATGCGTTATGCGTTGTGCGTTATACGTTATACGTTATGCGTTATGCGTTATGCGTTATGCGTTATGCGTTATACGGTATGCGTTATGCGTTATACGTTATGCGTTATGCGTTATGCGTTATGCGTTATGCGTTATGCGTTATGCGTTATGCGTTATGCGTTATGCGTTTTGCGTTATGCGTTATGCTTTCTGCGTTATGCGTTATGAGTTATACGTTATGCGTTATGCGTTATGCGTTATGCGTTATGCGTTATGCTTTATGCGTTATGCGTTATGCGTTATGCGTTATGCGTTATGCGTTATGCTTTATGCGTTATGCGTTATGCGTTATGCGTTATGCGTTATGCGTTATGCGTTATGCGTTATGCGTTATGCGTTATGCGTTATATGTTATGCGTTAAGGGTTATGCGTTATGCGTTATGCGTTGTGCGTTATACGTTTGCGTTAAGCGTTATGCGTTATACGGTATGCGTCATGCGTTATACGTTATGCGTTATGCGTTATGCGATATGCGTTATGCGTTATGCGTTTTGCGTTATGCTTTATGCGTTATGCGTTATGAGTTACACGTTATGCTTTATGCGTTATGCGTTATTGCGTTAGGGGTTATGCGTTATGCATAATGCGTTATACGTTATGTATTATGCGTTATGCCTTATGCGTTATGCGATAAGCGTCATGCATCAAGCCTTATGCGTTATGCGATATGCGATATGCGTCATGCATCAAGCCTTATGCGTTATGGGTTATGCGTTAACGTTATGCGTTTTGCGTTATGCGTTATGCGTTATGCGTTATGCGTTATGCGTTATGCGTTATGCGTTATGCGTTATGCGTTAGGCGTTATGCGTTTTGCGTTATGCGTTATGCTTTCTGCGTTACGCGTTATGAGTTATACGTTATGCGTTATGCGTTATGCGTTATGCGTTATGCGTTATGCGTTATGCGTTATGCGTTATGCGTTATGCGTTATGCGTTATGCGTTATGCGTTATGCGTTATGCTTTATGCGTTATACTTTATGCGTTATGCGTTATATGTTATGCGTTATGCGTTATGCGTTATGCGTTATGCGTTGTGCGTTATACGTTTGCGTTATGCGTTATGCTTTATACGGTATGCGTCATGCGTTATACGTTATGCGTTATGCGTTATGCGATATGCGTTATGCGTTATGCGTTATGCGTTTTGCGTTATGCTTTATGCGTTATGCGTTATGAGTTACACGTTATGCTTTATGCGTTATGCGTTATTGCGTTAGAGGTTATGCGTTATGCGTTATGCTTTATGCGTTATACGTTATGCGTTATGCGATATGCGTTATGGGTTATGCTTCATGCGTTATGCGTTATGCGTTATGCGTTATGCGTTATGCGTTATGCGTTATGCGTTATGCGTTATGCGTTATGCGTTATGCGTTATGCGGTATGCGTTATGCGTTATACTTTATGCGTTATGCGTTATGAGTTATACGTTATGCGTTATGCGTTATGCGTTATGCGTTATGCGTTATGCGTTATGCGTTATGCGTTATGCGTTATGCGTTATGCGTTATGTGTTATGCGTTATGCGTTATGCGTTATGCGTTATGCGTTATGCTTTATGCGTTATGCGTTATATGTTATGCGTTATGCGTTATGCGTTGTGCGTTATTCGTTTGCGTTATGCGTTATGCGTTATACGGTATGCGTTATGCGTTATTCGTTATACGTTATGCGTTATGCGTTATGCGTTATGCGTTATGCGTTATGCGTTATGCGTTATACGGTATGTGTTATGCGTTATACGTTTTGCGTTATGCGTTATGCGTTATGCGTTATGCGTTATGCGTTATGCGTTATGCGTTATGCGTTATGCGTTATGCGTTATGCGGTATGCGTTATGCGTTATGCTTTATGCGTTATGCGTTATGAGTTATACGTTATGCGTTATGCGTTATGCGTTATGCGTTATGCGTTATGCGTTATGCGTTATGCGTTATGCGTTATGTGTTATGCGTTATGCGTTATGCGTTATGCGTTATGCGTTATGCGTTATGCGTTATGCTTTATGCGTTATGCGTTATATGTTATGCGTTATGCGTTATGCGTTGTGCCTTATTCGTTTGCGTTATGCGTTATGCGTTATACGGTATGCGTTATGCGTTATACGTTATACGTTATGCGTTATGCGTTATGCGTTATGCGTTATGCGTTATACGGTATGTGTTATGCGTTATACGATTTGCGTTATGCGTTATGCGTTATGCGTTATGCGTTATGCGTTATGCGTTATGCGTTATGCGTTATGCGTTATGCGTTATGCGTTATGCGTTATGCGTTATGCGTTATGCGTTATGCGTTATGCGTTACGCGTTATGCGTTACGCGGTATGCGTTATGCGTTATGAGTTATACGTTATGCGTTATGCGTTATGCGTTATGCGTTATGCGTTATGCGTTATGCGTTATGCGTTATGTGTTATGCGTTATGCGTTATGTGTTATGCGTTATGCGTTATGCTTTATGCGTTATGCGTTATGCGTTATGCCTTATGCGTTATGCGTTATGCGTTATGCGTTATAAGGTATGCGTTATGCGTTATACGTTATGCGTTATGCGTTATGCGTTCTGGGTTATGCGTTATGCGTTATGTTTATGCGTTATGCGTTATGCGTTATGCGTTATGCGTTATGCGTTATGTATTATGCGTTATGCCTTATGCGTTATGCGATAAGCGTCATGCATCAAGCCTTATGCGTTATGCGATATGCGATATGCGTCATGCATCAAGCCTTATGCGTTATGGGTTATGCGTTAATGTTATGCGTTTTGCGTTATGCGTTATGCGTTATGCGTTATGCATTATGCGTTATGCGTTATGCGTTAAAGTTATGCGTTATGCGTTATGCGTTATGCGTTATGCGTTATGCGTTATGCGTTATGCGTTATGCGTTATGCGTTATGCGTTATGCGTTATGCGTTATGCTTTATGCGTTATGCGTTATGAGTTATACGTTATGCGTTATGCGTTATGCGTTATGCGTTATGCGTTATGCGTTATGCGTTATGCGTTATGCGTTTTGCATTATGCGTTATACGGTATACGTTATGCGTTATACGTTATGCGTTATGCGTTATGCGTTATGCTTTATGCGTTATGCATTATGCGTTATGCGTGATCTGACATGCGGTATGCGTTATGCGTTATGCCTTATGCCTTATGGTTTGCGTTATGCGTCATGCGTTATGCGTTATGCGTTATGCGTTATGCGTTATGCGTTATGCGTTATGCGTTATATGTTATGCGTTATGCGTTGTGCGTTATACGTTTGCGTTATGCGTTATGCGTTATACGGTATGCGTTATGCGTTATACGTTATACGTTATGCGTTATGCGTTATGCGTTATGCGTTATGCGTTATACGGTATGCGTTATGCGTTATACGTTATGCGTTATGCGTTATGCGTTATGCGTTATGCGTTATGCGTTATGCGTTATGCGTTTTGCGTTATGCGTTATGCTTTCTGCGTTATGCGTTATGAGTTATACGTTATGCGTTATGCGTTATGCGTTATGCGTTATGCGTTATGCGTTATGCGTTATGCGTTATGCTTTATGCGTTATGCGTTATGCGTTATGCGTTATGCGTTATGCGTTATGCGTTATGCTTTATGCGTTATGCGTTATGCGTTATGCGTTATGCGTTATGCGTTATGCGTTATGCGTTATGCGTTATGCGTTATGCGTTATGCGTTATATGTTATGCGTTAAGGGTTATGCGTTATGCGTTATGCGTTGTGCGTTATACGTTTGCGTTAAGCGTTATGCGTTATACGGTATGCGTCATGCGTTATACGTTATGCGTTATGCGTTATGCGATATGCGTTATGCGTTATGCGTTTTGCGTTATGCTTTATGCGTTATGCGTTATGAGTTACACGTTATGCGTTATGCGTTATGCGTTATTGCGTTAGGGGTTATGCGTTATGCATAATGCGTTATACGTTATGTATTATGCGTTATGCCTTATGCGTTATGCGATAAGCGTCATGCATCAAGCCTTATGCGTTATGCGATATGCGATATGCGTCATGCATCAAGCCTTATGCGTTATGGGTTATGCGTTAACGTTATGCGTTTTGCGTTATGCGTTATGCGTTATGCGTTATGCGTTATGCGTTATACGTTATGCGTTATGCGTTATGCGTTATGCGTTATGCGTTATGCGTTTTGCGTTATGCGTTATGCTTTCTGCGTTACGCGTTATGAGTTATACGTTATGCGTTATGCGTTATGCGTTATGCGTTATGCGTTATGCTTTAAGCGTTATGCGTTATGCGTTATGCGTTATGCGTTATGCGTTATGCGTTATGCGTTATGCTTTATGCGTTATGCTTTATGCGTTATGCGTTATATGTTATGCGTTATGCGTTATGCGTTATGCGTTATGCGTTGTGCGTTATACGTTTGCGTTATGCGTTATGCTTTATACGGTATGCGTCATGCGTTATACGTTATGCGTTATGCGTTATGCGATATGCGTTATGCGTTATGCGTTATGCGTTTTGCGTTATGCTGTATGCGTTATGCGTTATGAGTTACACGTTATGCTTTATGCGTTATGCGTTATTGCGTTAGGGGTTATGCGTTATGCGTTATGCTTTATGCGTTATACGTTATGCGTTATGCGATATGCGTTATGGGTTATGCTTCATGCGTTATGCGTTATGCGTTATGCGTTATGCGTTATGCGTTATGCGTTATGCGTTATGCGGTATGCGTTATGCGTTATGCTTTATGCGTTATGCGTTATGAGTTATACGTTATGCGTTATGCGTTATGCGTTATGCGTTATGCGTTATGCGTTATGCGTTATGCGTTATGTGTTATGCGTTATGCGTTATGCGTTATGCGTTATGCGTTATGCTTTATGCGTTATGCGTTATATGTTATGCGTTATGCGTTATGCGTTGTGCGTTATTCGTTTGCGTTATGCGTTATGCGTTATACGGTATGCGTTATGCGTTATTCGTTATACGTTATGCGTTATGCGTTATGCGTTATGCGTTATGCGTTATACGGTATGTGTTATGCGTTATGCGTTATGCGTTATGCGTTATGCGTTATGCGTTATGCGTTATGTGTTATGCGTTATGCGTTATGCGTTATGCGTTATGCGTTATGCTTTATGCGTTATGCGTTATGCGTTCTGCCTTATGCGTTATGCGTTATGCGTTATGCGTTATAAGGTATGCGTTATGCGTTATACGTTATGCGTTATGCGTTATGCGTTCTGGGTTATGCGTTATGCGTTATGTTTATGCGTTATGCGTTATGCGTTATGCGTTATGCGTTATGCGTTATGTATTATGCGTTATGCCTTATGCGTTATGCGATAAGCGTCATGCATCAAGCCTTATGCGTTATGCGTTTTGCATTATGCGTTATACGGTATACGTTATGCGTTATACGTTATGCGTTATGCGTTATGCGTTATGCTTTATGCGTTATGCATTATGCGTTATGCGTGATCTGACATGCGGTATGCGTTATGCGTTATGCCTTATGCCTTATGGTTTGCGTTATGCGTCATGCGTTATGCGTTATGCGTTATGCGTTATGCGTTATGCGTTATGCGTTATGCGTTATGCGTTATGCGTTATGCGTTATATGTTATGCGTTATGCGTTGTGCGTTATACGTTATACGTTATGCGTTATGCGTTTTGCGTTATGCGTTATGCTTCCTGCGTTATGCGTTATGAGTTATACGTTATGCGTTATGCGTTATGCGTTATGCGTTATGCGTTATGCTTTATGCGTTATGCGTTATGCGTTATGCGTTATGCGTTATGCGTTATGCGTTATGCTTTATGCGTTATGCGTTATGCGTTATGCGTTATGCGTTATGCGTTATGCGTTATGCGTTATGCGTTATATGTTATGCGTTAAGGGTTATGCGTTATGCGTTATGCGTTGTGCGTTATACGTTTGCGTTAAGCGTTATGCGTTATACGGTATGCGTCATGCGTTATACGTTATGCGTTATGCGTTATGCGATATGCGTTATGCGTTATGCGTTTTGCGTTATGCTTTATGCGTTATGCGTTATGAGTTACACGTTATGCTTTATGCGTTATGCGTTATTGCGTTAGGGGTTATGCGTTATGCATAATGCGTTATACGTTATGTATTATGCGTTATGCCTTATGCGTTATGCGATAAGCGTCATGCATCAAGCCTTATGCGTTATGCGATATGCGATATGCGTCATGCATCAAGCCTTATGCGTTATGGGTTATGCGTTAACGTTATGCGTTTTGCGTTATGCGTTATGCGTTATGCGTTATGCGTTATGCGTTATGCGTTATGCGTTATGCGTTATGCGTTATGCGTTATGCGTTAGGCGTTATGCGTTTTGCGTTATGCGTTATGCTTTCTGCGTTACGCGTTATGAGTTATACGTTATGCGTTATGCGTTATGCGTTATGCGTTATGCGTTATGCTTTAAGCGTTATGCGTTATGCGTTATGCGTTATGCGTTATGCGTTATGCGTTATGCGTTATGCTTTATGCGTTATGCTTTATGCGTTATGCGTTATATGTTATGCGTTATGCGTTATGCGTTATGCGTTATGCGTTGTGCGTTATACGTTTGCGTTATGCGTTATGCTTTATACGGTATGCGTCATGCGTTATACGTTATGCGTTATGCGTTATGCGATATGCGTTATGCGTTATGCGTTATGCGTTTTGCGTTATGCTTTATGCGTTATGCGTTATGAGTTACACGTTATGCTTTATGCGTTATGCGTTATTGCGTTAGAGGTTATGCGTTATGCGTTATGCTTTATGCCTTATACGTTATGCGTTATGCGATATGCGTTATGGGTTATGCTTCATGCGTTATGCGTTATGCGTTTTGCGTTATGCGTTATGCGTTATGCGTTATGCGTTATGCGTTATGCGTTATGTGTTATGCGGTATGCGTTATGCGTTATGCTTTATGCGTTATGCGTTATGAGTTATACGTTATGCGTTATGCGTTATGCGTTATGCGTTATGCGTTATGCGTTATGCGTTATGCGTTATGCGTTATGCGTTATGCGTTATGCGTTATGCGTTATGCGTTATGCGTTATGCTTTATGCGTTATGCGTTATATGTTATGCGTTATCCGTTATGCGTTGTGCGTTATTCGTTTGCGTTATGCGTTATGCGTTATACGGTATGCGTTATGCGTTATTCGTTATACGTTATGCGTTATGCGTTATGCGTTATGCGTTATGCGTTATGCGTTATGCGTTATGCGTTATACGGTATGTGTTATGCGTTATACGTTTTGCGTTATGCGTTATGCGTTATGCGTTATGCGTTATGCGTTATGCGTTATGCGTTATGCGTTATGCGTTATGCGTTATGCGGTATGCGTTATGCGTTATGCTTTATGCGTTATGCGGTATGCGTTATGCGTTATGCTTTATGCGTTATGCGTTATGAGTTATACGTTATGCGTTATGCGTTATGCGTTATGCGTTATGCGTTATGCGTTATGCGTTATGCGTTATGCGTTATGCGTTATGCGTTATGTGTTATGCGTTATGCGTTATGCGTTATGCGTTATGCGTTATGCGTTATGCTTTATGCGTTATGCGTTATATGTTATGCGTTATGCGTTATGCGTTGTGCGTTATTCGTTTGCGTTATGCGTTATGCGTTATACGGTATGCGTTATGCGTTATACGTTATACGTTATGCGTTATGCGTTATGCGTTATGCGTTATGCGTTATACGGTATGTGTTATGCGTTATACGTTTTGCGTTATGCGTTATGCGTTATGCGTTATGCGTTATGCGTTATGCGTTATGCGTTATGCGTTATGCGTTATGCGTTATGCGTTATGCGTTATGCGTTATGCGTTATGCGTTATGCGTTATGCGTTATGCGTTACGCGTTATGCGTTACGCGGTATGCGTTATGCGTTATGAGTTATACGTTATGCGTTATGCGTTATGCGTCATGCGTTATGCGTTATGCGTTATGCGTTATGCGTTATGTGTTATGCGTTATGCGTTATGCGTTATGCGTTATGCGTTATGCTTTATGCGTTATGCGTTATGCGTTATGCCTTATGCGTTATGCGTTATGCGTTATGCGTTATAAGGTATGCGTTATTCGTTATACGTTATGCGTTATGCGTTATGCGTTCTGGGTTATGCGTTATGCGATATGTTTATGCGTTATGCGTTATGCGTTATGCGTTATGCGTTATGCGTTATGTATTATGCGTTATGCCTTATGCGTTATGCGATAAGCGTCATGCATCAAGCCTTATGCGTTATGCGTTTTGCATTATGCGTTATACGGTATACGTTATGCGTTATACGTTATGCGTTATGCGTTATGCGTTATGCTTTATGCGTTATGCATTATGCGTTATGCGTGATCTGACATGCGGTATGCGTTATGCGTTATGCCTTATGCCTTATGGTTTGCGTTATGCGTCATGCGTTATGCGTTATGCGTTATGCGTTATGCGTTATGCGTTATGCGTTATGCGTTATGCGTTATATGTTATGCGTTATGCGTTGTGCGTTATACGTTATACGTTATGCGTTATGCGTTATGCGTTATGCGTTATGCGTTATACGGTATGCGTTATGCGTTATACGTTATGCGTTATGCGTTATGCGTTATGCGTTATGCGTTATGCGTTATGCGTTATGCGTTATGCGTTATGCGTTTTGCGTTATGCGTTATGCTTTCTGCGTTATGCGTTATGAGTTATACGTTATGCGTTATGCGTTATGCGTTATGCGTTATGCGTTATGCTTTATGCGTTATGCGTTATGCGTTATGCGTTATGCGTTATGCGTTATGCTTTATGCGTTATGCGTTATGCGTTATGCGTTATGCGTTATGCGTTATGCGTTATGCGTTATGCGTTATGCGTTATGCGTTATATGTTATGCGTTATGGGTTATGCGTTATGCGTTATGCGTTGTGCGTTATACGTTTGCGTTAAGCGTTATGCGTTATACGGTATGCGTCATGCGTTATACGTTATGCGTTATGCGTTATGCGATATGCGTTATGCGTTATGCGTTATGCGTTATGCTTTATGCGTTATGCGTTATGAGTTACACGTTATGCTTTATGCGTTATGCGTTATTGCGTTAGGGGTTATGCGTTATGCATAATGCGTTATACGTTATGTATTATGCGTTATGCCTTATGCGTTATGCGATAAGCGTCATGCATCAAGCCTTATGCGTTATGCGATATGCGATATGCGTCATGCATCAAGCCTTATGCGTTATGGGTTATGCGTTAACGTTATGCGTTTTGCGTTATGCGTTATGCGTTATGCGTTATGCGTTATGCGTTATGCGTTATGCGTTAGGCGTTATGCGTTTTGCGTTATGCGTTATGCTTTCTGCGTTACGCGTTATGAGTTATACGTTATGCGTTATGCGTTATGCGTTATGCGTTATGCGTTATGCGTTATGCTTTATGCGTTATGCGTTATGCGTTATGCGTTATGCGTTATGCGTTATGCGTTATGCTTTATGCGTTATACTTTATGCGTTATGCGTTATACGTTATGCGTTATGCGTTATGCGTTATGCGTTATGCGTTGTGCGTTATACGTTTGCGTTATGCGTTATGCTTTATACGGTATGCGTCATGCGTTATACGTTATGCGTTATGCGTTATGCGTTATGCGTTATGCGTTATGCGTTATGCGTTTTGCGTTATGCTTTATGCGTTATGCGTTATGAGTTACACGTTATGCTTTATGCGTTATGCGTTATTGCGTTAGAGGTTATGCGTTATGCGTTATGCTTTATGCGTTATACGTTATGCGTTATGCGATATGCGTTATGGGTTATGCTTCATGCGTTATGCGTTATGCGTTATGCGTTATGCGTTATGCGTTATGCGTTATGCGTTATGCGTTATGCGTTATGCGTTATGCGGTATGCGTTATGCGTTATACTTTATGCGTTATGCGTTATGAGTTATACGTTATGCGTTATGCGTTATGCGTTATGCGTTATGCGTTATGCGTTATGCGTTATGCGTTATGCGTTATGCGTTATGCGTTATGTGTTATGCGTTATGCGTTATGCGTTATGCGTTATGCGTTATGCTTTATGCGTTATGCGTTATATGTTATGCGTTATGCGTTATGCGTTGTGCGTTATTCGTTTGCGTTATGCGTTATGCGTTATACGGTATGCGTTATGCGTTATTCGTTATACGTTATGCGTTATGCGTTATGCGTTATGCGTTATGCGTTATGCGTTATGCGTTATACGGTATGTGTTATGCGTTATACGTTTTGCGTTATGCGTTATGCGTTATGCGTTATGCGTTATGCGTTATGCGTTATGCGTTATGCGTTATGCGTTATGCGTTATGCGGTATGCGTTATGCGTTATGCTTTATGCGTTATGCGTTATGAGTTATACGTTATGCGTTATGCGTTATGCGTTATGCGTTATGCGTTATGCGTTATGCGTTATGCGTTATGCGTTATGTGTTATGCGTTATGCGTTATGCGTTATGCGTTATGCGTTATGCGTTATGCGTTATGCTTTATGCGTTATGCGTTATATGTTATGCGTTATGCGTTATGCGTTGTGCCTTATTCGTTTGCGTTATGCGTTATGCGTTATACGGTATGCGTTATGCGTTATACGTTATACGTTATGCGTTATGCGTTATGCGTTATGCGTTATGCGTTATACGGTATGTGTTATGCGTTATACGATTTGCGTTATGCGTTATGCGTTATGCGTTATGCGTTATGCGTTATGCGTTATGCGTTATGCGTTATGCGTTATGCGTTATGCGTTATGCGTTATGCGTTATGCGTTATGCGTTATGCGTTATGCGTTACGCGTTATGCGTTACGCGGTATGCGTTATGCGTTATGAGTTATACGTTATGCGTTATGCGTTATGCGTTATGCGTTATGCGTTATGCGTTATGCGTTATGCGTTATGTGTTATGCGTTATGCGTTATGTGTTATGCGTTATGCGTTATGCTTTATGCGTTATGCGTTATGCGTTATGCGTTATGCGTTATGCGTTATGCGTTATGCGTTATAAGGTATGCGTTATGCGTTATACGTTATGCGTTATGCGTTATGCGTTCTGGGTTATGCGTTATGCGTTATGTTTATGCGTTATGCGTTATGCGTTATGCGTTATGCGTTATGCGTTATGTATTATGCGTTATGCCTTATGCGTTATGCGATAAGCGTCATGCATCAAGCCTTATGCGTTATGCGATATGCGATATGCGTCATGCATCAAGCCTTATGCGTTATGGGTTATGCGTTAATGTTATGCGTTTTGCGTTATGCGTTATGCGTTATGCGTTATGCATTATGCGTTATGCGTTATGCGTTAAAGTTATGCGTTATGCGTTATGCGTTATGCGTTATGCGTTATGCGTTATGCGTTATGCGTTATGCGTTATGCGTTATGCGTTATGCGTTATGCTTTATGCGTTATGCGTTATGAGTTATACGTTATGCGTTATGCGTTATGCGTTATGCGTTATGCGTTATGCGTTATGCGTTATGCGTTATGCGTTTTGCATTATGCGTTATACGGTATACGTTATGCGTTATACGTTATGCGTTATGCGTTATGCGTTATGCTTTATGCGTTATGCATTATGCGTTATGCGTGATCTGACATGCGGTATGCGTTATGCGTTATGCCTTATGCCTTATGGTTTGCGTTATGCGTCATGCGTTATGCGTTATGCGTTATGCGTTATGCGTTATGCGTTATGCGTTATGCGTTATATGTTATGCGTTATGCGTTGTGCGTTATACGTTTGCGTTATGCGTTATGCGTTATACGGTATGCGTTATGCGTTATACGTTATACGTTATGCGTTATGCGTTATGCGTTATGCGTTATGCGTTATACGGTATGCGTTATGCGTTATACGTTATGCGTTATGCGTTATGCGTTATGCGTTATGCGTTATGCGTTATGCGTTATGCGTTTTGCGTTATGCGTTATGCTTTCTGCGTTATGCGTTATGAGTTATACGTTATGCGTTATGCGTTATGCGTTATGCGTTATGCGTTATGCGTTATGCGTTATGCGTTATGCTTTATGCGTTATGCGTTATGCGTTATGCGTTATGCGTTATGCGTTATGCGTTATGCTTTATGCGTTATGCGTTATGCGTTATGCGTTATGCGTTATGCGTTATGCGTTATGCGTTATGCGTTATGCGTTATGCGTTATGCGTTATACGTTATGCGTTATGGGTTATGCGTTATGCGTTATGCGTTGTGCGTTATACGTTTGCGTTAAGCGTTATGCGTTATACGGTATGCGTCATGCGTTATACGTTATGCTTTATGCGTTATGCGATATGCGTTATGCGTTATGCGTTTTGCGTTATGCTTTATGCGTTATGCGTTATGAGTTACACGTTATGCTTTATGCGTTATGCGTTATTGCGTTAGGGGTTATGCGTTATGCATAATGCGTTATACGTTATGTATTATGCGTTATGCCTTATGCGTTATGCGATAAGCGTCATGCATCAAGCCTTATGCGTTATGCGATATGCGATATGCGTCATGCATCAAGCCTTATGCGTTATGGGTTATGCGTTAACGTTATGCGTTTTGCGTTATGCGTTATGCGTTATGCGTTATGCGTTATGCGTTATACGTTATGCGTTATGCGTTATGCGTTATGCGTTATGCGTTATGCGTTATGCGTTATGCGTTATGCTTTCTGCGTTACGCGTTATGAGTTATACGTTATGCGTTATGCGTTATGCGTTATGCGTTATGCGTTATGCGTTATGCGTTATGCGTTATGCGTTATGCGTTATGCGTTATGCGTTATGCGTTATGCGTTATGCTTTATGCGTTATGCTTTATGCGTTATGCGTTATATGTTATGCGTTATGCGTTATGCGTTATGCGTTATGCGTTGTGCGTTATACGTTTGCGTTATGCGTTATGCTTTATACGGTATGCGTCATGCGTTATGCGTTATGCGTTATGCGTTATGCGTTATGCGTTATGCGTTATGCGTTATGCGTTTTGCGTTATGCTGTATGCGTTATGCGTTATGAGTTACACGTTATGCTTTATGCGTTATGCGTTATTGCGTTAGGGGTTATGCGTTATGCGTTATGCTTTATGCGTTATACGTTATGCGTTATGCGATATGCGTTATGGGTTATGCTTCATGCGTTATGCGTTATGCGTTATGCGTTATGCGTTATGCGTTATGCGTTATGCGTTATGCGTTATGCGTTATGCGTTATGCGTTATGCTTTATGCGTTATGCGTTATGAGTTATACGTTATGCGTTATGCGTTATGCGTTATGCGTTATGCGTTATGCGTTATGCGTTATGCGTTATGTGTTATGCGTTATGCGTTATGCGTTATGCGTTATGCGTTATGCTTTATGCGTTATGCGTTATATGTTATGCGTTATGCGTTATGCGTTGTGCGTTATTCGTTTGCGTTATGCGTTATGCGTTATACGGTATGCGTTATGCGTTATTCGTTATACGTTATGCGTTATGCGTTATGCGTTATGCGTTATGCGTTATACGGTATGTGTTATGCGTTATGCGTTATGCGTTATGCGTTATGCGTTATGCGTTATGCGCTATGCGTTATGCGTTATGCGTTATGCGTTATGCGTTACGCGTTATGCGTTATGCGTTACGCGTTATGCGTTATGAGTTATACGTTATGCGTTATGCGTTATGCGTTATGCGTTATGCGTTATGCGTTATGCGTTATGCGTTATGTGTTATGCGTTATGCGTTATGCGTTATGCGTTATGCGTTATGCTTTATGCGTTATGCGTTATGCGTTATGCCTTATGCGTTATGCGTTATGCGTTATGCGTTATGCGTTATAAGGTATGCGTTATGCGTTATACGTTATGCGTTATGCGTTATGCGTTCTGGGTTATGCGTTATGCGTTATGTTTATGCGTTATGCGTTATGCGTTATGCGTTATGCGTTATGCGTTATGCGTTATGCGTTATGCGTTATGCGTTATGCGTTATGCGTTATGCGTTACGCGTTATGCGTTACGCGGTATGCGTTATGCGTTATGAGTTATACGTTATGCGTTATGCGTTATGCGTTATGCGTTATGCGTTATGCGTTATGCGTTATGCGTTATGTGTTATGCGTTATGCGTTATGCGTTATGCGTTATGCGTTATGCTTTATGCGTTATGCGTTATGCGTTCTGCCTTATGCGTTATGCGTTATGCGTTATGCGTTATAAGGTATGCGTTATGCGTTATACGTTATGCGTTATGCGTTATGCGTTCTGGGTTATGCGTTATGCGTTATGTTTATGCGTTATGCGTTATGCGTTATGCGTTATGCGTTATGCGTTATGTATTATGCGTTATGCCTTATGCGTTATGCGATAAGCGTCATGCATCAAGCCTTATGCGTTATGCGTTATGCGTTATGCGTTATACGGTATACGTTATGCGTTATACGTTATGCGTTATGCGTTATGCGTTATGCTTTATGCGTTATGCATTATGCGTTATGCGTGATCTGACATGCGGTATGCGTTATGCGTTATGCCTTATGCCTTATGGTTTGCGTTATGCGTCATGCGTTATGCGTTATGCGTTATGCGTTATGCGTTATGCGTTATGCGTTATGCGTTATGCGTTATGCGTTATGCGTTATATGTTATGCGTTATGCGTTGTGCGTTATACGTTATACGTTATGCGTTATGCGTTTTGCGTTATGCGTTATGCTTCCTGCGTTATGCGTTATGAGTTATACGTTATGCGTTATGCGTTATGCGTTATGCGTTATGCGTTATGCTTTATGCGTTATGCGTTATGCGTTATGCGTTATGCGTTATGCGTTATGCGTTATGCTTTATGCGTTATGCGTTATGCGTTATGCGTTATGCGTTATGCGTTATGCGTTATGCGTTATGCGTTATATGTTATGCGTTAGGGGTTATGCGTTATGCGTTATGCGTTGTGCGTTATACGTTTGCGTTAAGCGTTATGCGTTATACGGTATGCGTCATGCGTTATACGTTATGCGTTATGCGTTATGCGATATGCGTTATGCGTTATGCGTTTTGCGTTATGCTTTATGCGTTATGCGTTATGAGTTACACGTTATGCTTTATGCGTTATGCGTTATTGCGTTAGGGGTTATGCGTTATGCATAATGCGTTATACGTTATGTATTATGCGTTATGCCTTATGCGTTATGCGATAAGCGTCATGCATCAAGCCTTATGCGTTATGCGATATGCGATATGCGTCATGCATCAAGCCTTATGCGTTATGGGTTATGCGTTAACGTTATGCGTTTTGCGTTATGCGTTATGCGTTATGCGTTATGCGTTATGCGTTATGCGTTATGCGTTATGCGTTATGCGTTATGCGTTATGCGTTAGGCGTTATGCGTTTTGCGTTATGCGTTATGCTTTCTGCGTTACGCGTTATGAGTTATACGTTATGCGTTATGCGTTATGCGTTATGCGTTATGCGTTATGCTTTAAGCGTTATGCGTTATGCGTTATGCGTTATGCGTTATGCGTTATGCGTTATGCGTTATGCGTTATGCTTTATGCGTTATGCTTTATGCGTTATGCGTTATATGTTATGCGTTATGCGTTATGCGTTATGCGTTATGCGTTGTGCGTTATACGTTTGCGTTATGCGTTATGCTTTATACGGTATGCGTCATGCGTTATACGTTATGCGTTATGCGTTATGCGATATGCGTTATGCGTTATGCGTTATGCGTTTTGCGTTATGCTTTATGCGTTATGCGTTATGAGTTACACGTTATGCTTTATGCGTTATGCGTTATTGCGTTAGAGGTTATGCGTTATGCGTTATGCTTTATGCCTTATACGTTATGCGTTATGCGATATGCGTTATGGGTTATGCTTCATGCGTTATGCGTTATGCGTTTTGCGTTATGCGTTATGCGTTATGCGTTATGCGTTATGCGTTATGCGTTATGTGTTATGCGGTATGCGTTATGCGTTATGCGTTATGCGTTATGCGTTATGCGTTATACGTTATGCGTTATGCGTTATGCGTTATGCGTTATGCGTTATGCGTTATGCGTTATGCGTTATGCGTTATGTGTTATGCGTTATGCGTTATGCGTTATGCGTTATGCGTTATGCTTTATGCGTTATGCGTTATATGTTATGCGTTATCCGTTATGCGTTGTGCGTTATTCGTTTGCGTTATGCGTTATGCGTTATACGGTATGCGTTATGCGTTATTCGTTATACGTTATGCGTTATGCGTTATGCGTTATGCGTTATGCGTTATGCGTTATGCGTTATGCGTTATACGGTATGTGTTATGCGTTATACGTTTTGCGTTATGCGTTATGCGTTATGCGTTATGCGTTATGCGTTATGCGTTATGCGTTATGCGTTATGCGTTATGCGTTATGCGGTATGCGTTATGCGTTATGCTTTATGCGTTATGCGTTATGAGTTATACGTTATGCGTTATGCGTTATGCGTTATGCGTTATGCGTTATGCGTTATGCGTTATGCGTTATGCGTTATGTGTTATGCGTTATGCGTTATGCGTTATGCGTTATGCGTTATGCGTTATGCTTTATGCGTTATGCGTTATATGTTATGCGTTATGCGTTATGCGTTGTGCCTTATTCGTTTGCGTTATGCGTTATGCGTTATACGGTATGCGTTATGCGTTATACGTTATACGTTATGCGTTATGCGTTATGCGTTATGCGTTATGCGTTATACGGTATGTGTTATGCGTTATACGTTTTGCGTTATGCGTTATGCGTTATGCGTTATGCGTTATGCGTTATGCGTTATGCGTTATGCGTTATGCGTTATGCGTTATGCGTTATGCGTTATGCGTTATGCGTTATGCGTTATGCGTTATGCGTTATGCGTTATGCGTTATGCGTTATGCGTTACGCGTTATGCGTTACGCGGTATGCGTTATGCGTTATGAGTTATACGTTATGCGTTATGCGTTATGCGTTATGCGTTATGCGTTATGCGTTATGCGTTATGTGTTATGCGTTATGCGTTATGCGTTATGCGTTATGCGTTATGCTTTATGCGTTATGCGTTATGCGTTATGCCTTATGCGTTATGCGTTATGCGTTATGCGTTATAAGGTATGCGTTATGCGTTATACGTTATGCGTTATGCGTTATGCGTTCTGGGTTATGCGTTATGCGTTATGTTTATGCGTTATGCGTTATGCGTTATGCGTTATGCGTTATGCGTTATGTATTATGCGTTATACCTTATGCGTTATGCGATAAGCGTCATGCATCAAGCCTTATGCGTTATGCGATATGCGATATGCGTCATGCATCAAGCCTTATGCGTTATGGGTTATGCGTTAAAGTTATGCGTTTTGCGTTATGCGTTATGCGTTATGCGTTATGCATTATGCGTTATGCGTTATGCGTTATGCGTTATGCGTTATGCGTTATGCGTTATGCGTTATGCGTTATGCGTTATGCGTTATGCGTTATGCGTTATGCGTTATGCGTTATGCGTTATGCGTTATGCTTTATGCGTTATGCGTTATGAGTTATACGTTATGCGTTATGCGTTATGCGTTATGCGTTATGCGTTATGCGTTATGCGTTATGCGTTTTGCATTATGCGTTATACGGTATACGTTATGCGTTATACGTTATGCGTTATGCGTTATGCGTTATGCTTTATGCGTTATGCATTATGCGTTATGCGTGATCTGACATGCGGTATGCGTTATGCGTTATGCCTTATGCCTTATGGTTTGCGTTATGCGTCATGCGTTATGCGTTATGCGTTATGCGTTATGCGTTATGCGTTATGCGTTATGCGTTATGCGTTATATGTTATGCGTTATGCGTTGTGCGTTATACGTTTGCGTTATGCGTTATGCGTTATACGGTATGCGTTATGCGTTATACGTTATACGTTATGCGTTATGCGTTATGCGTTATGCGTTATGCGTTATGCGTTATACGGTATGCGTTATGCGTTATACGTTATGCGTTATGCGTTATGCGTTATGCGTTATGCGTTATGCGTTATGCGTTATGCGTTATGCGTTATGCGTTTTGCGTTATGCGTTATGCTTTCTCCGTTATGCGTTATGAGTTATACGTTATGCGTTATGCGTTATGCGTTATGCGTTATGCGTTATGCGTTATGCTTTATGCGTTATGCGTTATGCGTTATGCGTTATGCGTTATGCGTTATGCGTTATGCTTTATGCGTTATGCGTTATGCGTTATGCGTTATGCGTTATGCGTTATGCGTTATGCGTTATGCGTTATGCGTTATGCGTTATATGTTATGCGTTAAGGGTTATGCGTTATGCGTTATGCGTTGTGCGTTATACGTTTGCGTTAAGCGTTATGCGTTATACGGTATGCGTTATGCGTTATACGTTATGCGTTATGCGTTATGCGATATGCGTTATGCGTTATGCGTTTTGCGTTATTCTTTATGCGTTATGCGTTATGAGTTACACGTTATGCTTTATGCGTTATGCGTTATTGCGTTAGGGGTTATGCGTTATGCATAATGCGTTATACGTTATGTATTATGCGTTATGCCTTATGCGTTATGCGATAAGCGTCATGCATCAAGCCTTATGCGTTATGCGATATGCGATATGCGTCATGCATCAAGCCTTATGCGTTATGGGTTATGCGTTAACGTTATGCGTTTTGCGTTATGCGTTATGCGTTATGCGTTATGCGTTATGCGTTATGCGTTATGCGTTATGCGTTATGCGTTATGCGTTATGCGTTATGCGTTATGCGTTTTGCGTTATGCGTTATGCTTTCTGCGTTACGCGTTATGAGTTATACGTTATGCGTTATGCGTTATGCGTTATGCGTTATGCGTTATGCTTTAAGCGTTATGCGTTATGCGTTATGCGTTATGCGTTATGCGTTATGCGTTATGCGTTATGCTTTATGCGTTATGCTTTATGCGTTATGCGTTATATGTTATGCGTTATGCGTTATGCGTTATGCGTTATGCGTTATGCGTTGTGCGTTATACGTTTGCGTTATGCGTTATGCTTTATACGGTATGCGTCATGCGTTATACGTTATGCGTTATGCGTTATGCGATATGCGTTATGCGTTATGCGTTATGCGTTACGCGGTATGCGTTATGCGTTATGAGTTATACGTTATGCGTTATGCGTTATGCGTTATGCGTTATGCGTTATGCGTTATGCGTTATGTGTTATGCGTTATGCGTTATGCGTTATGCGTTATGCGTTATGCTTTATGCGTTATGCGTTATGCGTTATGCCTTATGCGTTATGCGTTATGCGTTATGCGTTATAAGGTATGCGTTATGCGTTATACGTTATGCGTTATGCGTTATGCGTTCTGGGTTATGCGTTATGCGTTATGTTTATGCGTTATGCGTTATGCGTTATGCGTTATGCGTTATGCGTTATGTATTATGCGTTATACCTTATGCGTTATGCGATAAGCGTCATGCATCAAGCCTTATGCGTTATGCGATATGCGATATGCGTCATGCATCAAGCCTTATGCGTTATGGGTTATGCGTTAAAGTTATGCGTTTTGCGTTATGCGTTATGCGTTATGCGTTATGCATTATGCGTTATGCGTTATGCGTTATGCGTTATGCGTTATGCGTTATGCGTTATGCGTTATGCGTTATGCGTTATGCGTTATGCGTTATGCGTTATGCGTTATGCGTTATGCGTTATGCTTTATGCGTTATGCGTTATGAGTTATACGTTATGCGTTATGCGTTATGCGTTATGCGTTATGCGTTATGCGTTATGCGTTATGCGTTTTGCATTATGCGTTATACGGTATACGTTATGCGTTATTCGTTATGCGTTATGCGTTATGCGTTATGCGTTATGCGTTATGCATTATGCGTTATGCGTGATCTGACATGCGGTATGCGTTATGCGTTATGCCTTATGCCTTATGGTTTGCGTTATGCGTCATGCGTTATGCGTTATGCGTTATGCGTTATGCGTTATGCGTTATGCGTTATGCGTTATGCGTTATATGTTATGCGTTATGCGTTGTGCGTTATACGTTTGCGTTATGCGTTATGCGTTATACGGTATGCGTTATGCGTTATACGTTATACGTTATGCGTTATGCGTTATGCGTTATGCGTTATGCGTTATGCGTTATACGGTATGCGTTATGCGTTATACGTTATGCGTTATGCGTTATGCGTTATGCGTTATGCGTTATGCGTTATGCGTTATGCGTTATGCGTTATGCGTTTTGCGTTATGCGTTATGCTTTCTCCGTTATGCGTTATGAGTTATACGTTATGCGTTATGCGTTATGCGTTATGCGTTATGCGTTATGCGTTATGCTTTATGCGTTATGCGTTATGCGTTATGCGTTATGCGTTATGCGTTATGCGTTATGCTTTATGCGTTATGCGTTATGCGTTATGCGTTATGCGTTATGCGTTATGCGTTATGCGTTATGCGTTATGCGTTATATGTTATGCGTTAAGGGTTATGCGTTATGCGTTATGCGTTGTGCGTTATACGTTTGCGTTAAGCGTTATGCGTTATACGGTATGCGTCATGCGTTATACGTTATGCGTTATGCGTTATGCGATATGCGTTATGCGTTATGCGTTTTGCGTTATGCTTTATGCGTTATGCGTTATGAGTTACACGTTATGCTTTATGCGTTATGCGTTATTGCGTTAGGGGTTATGCGTTATGCATAATGCGTTATACGTTATGTATTATGCGTTATGCCTTATGCGTTATGCGATAAGCGTCATGCATCAAGCCTTATGCGTTATGCGATATGCGATATGCGTCATGCATCAAGCCTTATGCGTTATGGGTTATGCGTTAACGTTATGCGTTTTGCGTTATGCGTTATGCGTTATGCGTTATGCGTTATGCGTTATGCGTTATGCGTTATGCGTTATGCGTTATGCGTTATGCGTTATGCGTTATGCGTTTTGCGTTATGCGTTATGCTTTCTGCGTTACGCGTTATGAGTTATACGTTATGCGTTATGCGTTATGCGTTATGCGTTATGCTTTAAGCGTTATGCGTTATGCGTTATGCGTTATGCGTTATGCGTTATGCGTTATGCGTTATGCGTTATGCTTTATGCGTTATGCTTTATGCGTTATGCGTTATATGTTATGCGTTATGCGTTATGCGTTATGCGTTATGCGTTATGCGTTGTGCGTTATACGTTTGCGTTATGCGTTATGCTTTATACGGTATGCGTCATGCGTTATACGTTATGCGTTATGCGTTATGCGATATGCGTTATGCGTTATGCGTTATGCGTTTTGCGTTTTGCGTTATGCTGTATGCGTTATGCGTTATGAGTTACACGTTATGCTTTATGCGTTATGCGTTATTGCGTTAGGGGTTATGCGTTATGCGTTATGCTTTATGCGTTATACGTTATGCGTTATGCGATATGCGTTATGGGTTATGCTTCATGCGTTATGCGTTATGCGTTATGCGTTATGCGTTATGCGTTATGCGTTATGCGTTATGCGTTATGCGGTATGCGTTATGCGTTATGCTTTATGCGTTATGCGTTATGAGTTATACGTTATGCGTTATGCGTTATGCGTTATGCGTTATGCGTTATGCGTTATGCGTTATGCGTTATGTGTTATGCGTTATGCGTTATGCGTTATGCGTTATGCGTTATGCGTTATGCGTTATGCGTTATGCTTTATGCGTTATGCGTTATATGTTATGCGTTATGCGTTATGCGTTGTGCGTTATTCGTTTGCGTTATGCGTTATGCGTTATACGGTATGCGTTATGCGTTATTCGTTATACGTTATGCGTTATGCGTTATGCGTTATGCGTTATGCGTTATACGGTATGTGTTATGCGTTATGCGTTATGCGTTATGCGTTATGCGTTATGCGTTATGCGTTATGCGTTATGCGTTATGTGTTATGCGTTATGCGTTATGCGTTATGCGTTATGCGTTATGCTTTATGCGTTATGCGTTATGCGTTATGCCTTATGCGTTATGCGTTATGCGTTATGCGTTATGCGTTATGAGTTATACGTTATGCGTTATGCGTTATGCGTTATGCGTTATGCGTTATGCGTTATGCGTTATGCGTTATGTGTTATGCGTTATGCGTTATGCGTTATGCGTTATGCGTTCTGGGTTATGCGTTATGCGTTATGTTTATGCGTTATGCGTTATGCGTTATGCGTTATGCGTTATGCGTTATGTATTATGCGTTATACCTTATGCGTTATGCGATAAGCGTCATGCATCAAGCCTTATGCGTTATGCGATATGCGATATGCGTCATGCATCAAGCCTTATGCGTTATGGGTTATGCGTTAAAGTTATGCGTTTTGCGTTATGCGTTATGCGTTATGCGTTATGCATTATGCGTTATGCGTTATGCGTTAAAGTTATGCGTTATGCGTTATGCGTTATGCGTTATGCGTTATGCGTTATGCGTTATGCGTTATGCGTTATGCGTTATGCGTTATGCGTTATGCGTTATGCGTTATGCGTTATGCGTTATGCTTTATGCGTTATGCGTTATGAGTTATACGTTATGCGTTATGCGTTATGCGTTATGCGTTATGCGTTATGCGTTATGCGTTATGCGTTTTGCATTATGCGTTATACGGTATACGTTATGCGTTATACGTTATGCGTTATGCGTTATGCGTTATGCTTTATGCGTTATGCATTATGCGTTATGCGTGATCTGACATGCGGTATGCGTTATGCGTTATGCCTTATGTCTTATGGTTTGCGTTATGCGTCATGCGTTATGCGTTATGCGTTATGCGTTATGCGTTATGCGTTATGCGTTATGCGTTATGCGTTATATGTTATGCGTTATGCGTTGTGCGTTATACGTTTGCGTTATGCGTTATGCGTTATACGGTATGCGTTATGCGTTATACGTTATACGTTATGCGTTATGCGTTATGCGTTATGCGTTATGCGTTATGCGTTATACGGTATGCGTTATGCGTTATACGTTATGCGTTATGCGTTATGCGTTATGCGTTATGCGTTATGCGTTATGCGTTATGCGTTATGCGTTATGCGTTTTGCGTTATGCGTTATGCTTTCTGCGTTATGCGTTATGAGTTATACGTTATGCGTTATGCGTTATGCGTTATGCGTTATGCGTTATGCGTTATGCTTTATGCGTTATGCGTTATGCGTTATGCGTTATGCGTTATGCGTTATGCGTTATGCTTTATGCGTTATGCGTTATGCGTTATGCGTTATGCGTTATGCGTTATGCGTTATGCGTTATGCGTTATATGTTATGCGTTAAGGGTTATGCGTTATGCGTTATGCGTTGTGCGTTATACGTTTGCGTTAAGCGTTATGCGTTATACGGTATGCGTCATGCGTTATACGTTATGCGTTATGCGTTATGCGATATGCGTTATGCGTTATGCGTTTTGCGTTATGCTTTATGCGTTATGCGTTATGAGTTACACGTTATGCTTTATGCGTTATGCGTTATTGCGTTAGGGGTTATGCGTTATGCATAATGCGTTATACGTTATGTATTATGCGTTATGCCTTATGCGTTATGCGATAAGCGTCATGCATCAAGCCTTATGCGTTATGCGATATGCGATATGCGTCATGCATCAAGCCTTATGCGTTATGGGTTATGCGTTAACGTTATGCGTTTTGCGTTATGCGTTATGCGTTATGCGTTATGCGTTATGCGTTATGCGTTATGCGTTATGCGTTATGCGTTATGCGTTATGCGTTATGCGTTATGCGTTTTGCGTTATGCGTTATGCTTTCTGCGTTATGCGTTATGAGTTATACGTTATGCGTTATGCGTTATGCGTTATGCGTTATGCGTTATGCTTTAAGCGTTATGCGTTATGCGTTATGCGTTATGCGTTATGCGTTATGCGTTATGCGTTATGCTTTATGCGTTATGCTTTATGCGTTATGCGTTATATGTTATGCGTTATGCGTTATGCGTTATGCGTTATGCGTTATGCGTTGTGCGTTATACGTTTGCGTTATGCGTTATGCTTTATACGGTATGCGTCATGCGTTATACGTTATGCGTTATGCGTTATGCGATATGCGTTATGCGTTATGCGTTATGCGTTTTGCGTTTTGCGTTATGCTGTATGCGTTATGCGTTATGAGTTACACGTTATGCTTTATGCGTTATGCGTTATTGCGTTAGGGGTTATGCGTTATGCGTTATGCTTTATGCGTTATACGTTATGCGTTATGCGATATGCGTTATGGGTTATGCTTCATGCGTTATGCGTTATGCGTTATGCGTTATGCGTTATGCGTTATGCGTTATGCGTTATGCGTTATGCGGTATGCGTTATGCGTTATGCTTTATGCGTTATGCGTTATGAGTTATACGTTATGCGTTATGCGTTATGCGTTATGCGTTATGCGTTATGCGTTATGCGTTATGCGTTATGTGTTATGCGTTATGAGTTATGCGTTATGCGTTATGCGTTATGCGTTATGCGTTATGCGTTATATGTTATGCGTTATGCGTTATGCGTTGTGCGTTATTCGTTTGCGTTATGCGTTATGCGTTATACGGTATGCGTTATGCGTTATTCGTTATACGTTATGCGTTATGCGTTATGCGTTATGCGTTATGCGTTATACGGTATGTGTTATGCGTTATGCGTTATGCGTTATGCGTTATGCGTTATGCGTTATGCGTTATGCGTTATGCGTTATGTGTTATGCGTTATGCGTTATGCGTTATGCGTTATGCGTTATGCTTTATGCGTTATGCGTTATGCGTTATGCCTTATGCGTTATGCGTTATGCGTTATGCGTTATGCGTTATAAGGTATGCGTTATGCGTTATACGTTATGCGTTATGCGTTATGCGTTCTGGGTTATGCGTTATGCGTTATGCGTTATGCGTTATGCGTTATGCGTTATGCGTTATGCGTTATGCGTTATGCGTTATGCGTTATGCGTTATGCGTTATGCGTTATGCGTTATGCGTTATGCGTTATGCGTTTTGCGTTATGCGTTATGCTTTCTGCGTTACGCGTTATGAGTTATACGTTATGCGTTATGCGTTATGCGTTATGCGTTATGCGTTATGCTTTAAGCGTTATGCGTTATGCGTTATGCGTTATGCGTTATGCGTTATGCTTTATTCGTTATGCTTTATGCGTTATGCGTTATATGATATGCGTTATGCGTTATGCGTTATGCGTTATGCGTTATGCGTTATACGTTTGCGTTATGCGTTATGCTTTATACGGTATGCGTCATGCGTTATACGTTATGCGTTATGCGTTATGCGATATGCGTTATGCGTTATGCGTTTTGCGTTATGCTTTATGCGTTATGCGTTATGAGTTACACGTTATGCTTTATGCGTTATTGCGTTAGGGGTTATGCGTTATGCGTTATGCTTTATGCGTTATACGTTATGCGTTATGCGATATGCGTTATGGGTTATGCTTCATGCGTTATGCGTTATGCGTTATGCTTTATGCTTTATGCGTTATGCGTTACTCCTTATGAGTTATGAGTTATGCGTTATGCGTGATCCGTTATGCGTTAAGCGTTATGCGTTATGCGTTATGCGTTATGCGTTTGCGTTATGCGTTATGCGTTATGCTTTATGCGTTATGCGTTATGCGTTATGCGTTATGCGTTATGCGTTATGCGTTATACGGTATGCGTTATGCGTTATACGTTATACGTTATGCGTTATGCGTTATGCATTATGCTTTATGCGTTATGCATTATGCGTTATGCGTGATCTGACATGCGGTATGCGTTATGCGTTATGCCTTATGCCTTATGGTTTGCGTTATGCGTCATGCGTTATGCGTTATGCATAATGCGTTATACGTTATGTATTTTGCGTTATGCCTTATGCGTTATGCGATAAGCGTCATGCATCAAGCCTTATGCGTTATGCGATATGCGATATGCGTCATGCATCAAGCCTTATGCGTTATGGGTTATGCGTTAACGTTATGCGTTTTGCGTTATGCGTTATGCTTTCTGCGTTATGCGTTATGCGTTATGCGTTATGCGTTATGCGTTATGCGTTATGCGTTATGCCTTATGCGTTATGCGTTATGCGTTATGCGTTATGCGTTATGCGTTATGCGTTTTGCGTTATGCGTTATGCTTTCTGCGTTATGCGTTATGCGTTATGCGTTATGCGTTATATGTTATGCGTTATGCGTTATGCGTTATGCGTTGTGCGTTATACGTTTGCGTTATGCGTTATGCGTTATACGGTATGCGTCATGCGTTATACGTTATGCGTTATGCGTTATGCGTTATGGGTTATGCTTCATGCGTTATGCGTTATGCGTTATGCTTTATGCTTTATGCGTTATGCGTTACTCCTTATGAGTTATGAGTTATGCGTTATGCGTGATCCGTTATGCGTTAAGCGTTATGCGTTATGCGTGATGCGTTATGCGTTTGCGTTATGCGTTATGCTTTATGCGTTATGCGTTATGCGTTATGCGTTATGCGTTATGCGTTATGCGTTATGCGTTATGCGTTACGCGGTATGCGTTATGCGTTATGAGTTATACGTTATGCGTTATGAGTTATACGTTATGCGTTATGCGTTATGCGTTATGCGTTATGCGTTATGCGTTATGTGTTATGCGTTATGCGTTATGCGTTATGCGTTATGCGTTATGCGTTATGCGTTATGCGTTATGCGTTATGCGTTATGCGTTATGCGTTATGCGTTATGCGTTATGCGTTATGCGTTATGCGTTATGCGTTATGCGTTATACGGTATGCGTTATGCGTTATACGTTATACGTTATGCGTTATGCGTTATGCGTTATGCGTTATGCGTTATGCGTTATGCGTTATGCTTTATGCGTTATGCGTTATGAGTTATACGTTATGCGTTATGCGTTATGCGTTATGCGTTATGCGTTATGCGTTATGCGTTATGCTTTATGCGTTATGCGTTATGAGTTATACGTTATGCGTTATGCGTTATGCGTTATGCGTTATGCGTTATGCGTTATGTGTTATGCGTTATGCGTTATGCGTTCTGCGTTATGCGTTATGCGTTATGCGTTATGCGTTATGCGTTATGCGTTATGCGGTATGCGTTATGCGTTATGCTTTATGTGTTATGCGTTATGAGTTATACGTTATGCGTTATGCGTTATGCGTTATGCGTTATGCGTTATGCGTTATGCGTTATGCGTTATGCGTTAAGTGTTATGCGTTATGCGTTATGCGTTATGCGTTATGCGTTATGCTTTATGCGTTATGCGTTATGCGTAATGCGTTATGCGTTATGCGTTATGCGTTATGCGTTATGCGTTATGCGTTATGCGTTATGCGTTATGCGTTATATGTTATGCGTTATGCGTTATGCGTTGTGCGTTATTCGTTTGCGTTATGCGTTATGCGTTATACGGTATGCGTTATGCGTTATACGTTATACGTTATGCGTTATGCGTTATGCGTTATGCGTTGTGCGTTATTCGTTTGCGTTATGCGTTATGCGTTATGCGTTATGCGTTATGCTTTATGCGTTATGCGTTATGCGTAATGCGTTATGCGTTATGCTTTATGCGTTATGCGTTATGCGTAATGCGTTATGCGTTATGCGTTATGCGTTATGCGTTATGCGTTATGCGTTATGCGTTATGCGTTATGCGTTATGCGTTATATGTTATGCGTTATGCGTTATGCGTTATGCTTTATGCGTTATGCGTTATGCGTTATGCGTTATGCGTTATGCGTTATGCGTTATGCGTTATGCGTTATGCGTTATGCGTTATGCGTTATGCGTTATGCGTTATGCGTTATGCGTTATGCGTTACGCGTTATGCGTTACGCGGTATGCGTTATGCGTTATGAGTTATACGTTATGCGTTATGCGTTATGCGTTATGCTTTATGCGTTATGCGTTATGAGTTATACGTTATGCGTTATGCGTTATGCGTTTTGCGTTATGCGTTATGCGTTATGCGTTATGCGTTATGCGTTATGCGTTATGCGTTAAAGTTATGCGTTATGCGTTATGCGTTATGCGTTATGCGTTATGCGTTATGCGTTATGCGTTATGCTTTATGCGTTATGCGTTATGAGTTATACGTTATGCGTTATGCGTTATGCGTTATGCGTTATGCGTTATGCGTTATGCGTTATGCGTTATGCTTTATGCGTTATGCGTTATGAGTTATACGTTATGCGTTATGCGTTATGCGTTATGCGTTATGCGTTATGCGTTATGCGTTATGCGTTATGCGTTATGCGTTATGCTTTATGCGTTATGCGTTATGAGTTATACGTTATGCGTTATGCGTTATGCGTTATGCGTTATGCGTTATGCGTTATGCGTTATGCGTTATGCTTTATGCGTTATGCGTTATGAGTTATACGTTATGCGTTATGCGTTATGCGTTATGCGTTATGCGTTATGCGTTATGTGTTATGCGTTATGCGTTATGCGTTCTGCGTTATGCGTTATGCGTTATGCGTTATGCGTTATGCGTTATGCGTTATGCGGTATGCGTTATGCGTTATGCTTTATGTGTTATGCGTTATGAGTTATACGTTATGCGTTATGCGTTATGCGTTATGCGTTATGCGTTATGCGTTATGCGTTATGCGTTATGCGTTAAGTGTTATGCGTTATGCGTTATGCGTTATGCGTTATGCGTTATGCTTTATGCGTTATGCGTTATGCGTAATGCGTTATGCGTTATGCGTTATGCGTTATGCGTTATGCGTTATGCGTTATGCGTTATGCGTTATGCGTTATGCGTTATATGTTATGCGTTATGCGTTATGCGTTGTGCGTTATTCGTTTGCGTTATGCGTTATGCGTTATACGGTATGCGTTATGCGTTATACGTTATACGTTATGCGTTATGCGTTATGCGTTATGCGTTGTGCGTTATTCGTTTGCGTTATGCGTTATGCGTTATGCGTTATGCGTTATGCTTTATGCGTTATGCGTTATGCGTAATGCGTTATGCGTTATGCTTTATGCGTTATGCGTTATGCGTAATGCGTTATGCGTTATGCGTTATGCGTTATGCGTTATGCGTTATGCGTTATGCGTTATGCGTTATGCGTTATATGTTATGCGTTATGCGTTATGCGTTGTGCGTTATTCGTTTGCGTTATGCGTTATGCGTTATGCGTTATGCGTTATGCGTTATGCGTTATGCGTTATGCGTTATGCGTTATGCGTTATGCGTTATGCGTTATGCGTTATGCGTTATGCGTTATGCGTTATGCGTTATGCGTTACGCGTTATGCGTTACGCGGTATGCGTTATGCGTTATGAGTTATACGTTATGCGTTATGCGTTATGCGTTATGCTTTATGCGTTATGCGTTATGAGTTATACGTTATGCGTTATGCGTTATGCGTTTTGCGTTATGCGTTATGCGTTATGCGTTATGCGTTATGCGTTATGCGTTATGCGTTATGCGTTATGCGTTATGCGTTATGCGTTATGCGTTATGCGTTATGCGTTATGCGTTATGCGTTATGCGTTATGCGTTATGCTTTATGCGTTATGCGTTATGAGTTATACGTTATGCGTTATGCGTTATGCGTTATGCGTTATGCGTTATGCGTTATGCGTTATGCGTTATGCTTTATGCGTTATGCGTTATGAGTTATACGTTATGCGTTATGCGTTATGCGTTATGCGTTATGCGTTATGCGTTATGCGTTATGCGTTATGTGTTATGCGTTATGCGTTATGCGTTATGCGTTATGCGTTTTGCGTTATGCGTTATGCGTTATGCGTTATGCGGTATGCGTTATGCGTTATGCTTTATGCGTTATGCGTTATGAGTTATACGTTATGCGTTATGCGTTATGCGTTATGCGTTATGCGTTATGCGTTATGCGTTATGCGTTATGCGTTATGTGTTATGCGTTATGCGTTATGCGTTATGCGTTATGCGTTATGCGTTATGCTTTATGCGTTATGCGTTATGCGTAATGCGTTATGCGTTATGCGTTATGCGTTATGCGTTATGCGTTATGAGTTATGCGTTATGCGTTATGCGTTATGCGTTATGCGTTATGCGTTATGCGTTATGCGTTATGCGTTATGTGTTATGCGTTATGCGTTATGCGTTATGCGTTATGCGTTATGCGTTATGCGTTATGCGTTATGCGTTATGCGTTATGCGGTATGCGTTATGCGTTATGCTTTATGCGTTATGCGTTATGAGTTATACGTTATGCGTTATGCGTTATGCGTTATGCGTTATGCGTTATGCGTTATGCGTTATGCGTTATGCGTTATGTGTTATGCGTTATGCGTTATGCGTTATGCGTTATGCGTTATGCGTTATGCTTTATGCGTTATGCGTTATATGTTATGCGTTATGCGTTATGCGTTGTGCGTTATTCGTTTGCGTTATGCGTTATGCGTTATGCGTTATGCGTTATGCGTTATGCGTTATGCGTTATGCGTTATGCGTTATGCTTTATGCGTTATGCGTTATGCGTTATGCGTTATGCGTTATGCGTTATGCGTTATGCGTTATGCGTTATGCTTTATGCGTTATGCGTTATGAGTTATACGTTATGCGTTATGCGTTATGCGTTATGCGTTATGCGTTATGCGTTATGCTTTATGCGTTATGCGTTATGAGTTATACGTTATGCGTTATGCGTTATGCGTTATGCGTTATGCGTTATGCGTTATGTGTTATGCGTTATGCGTTATGCGTTCTGCGTTATGCGTTATGCGTTATGCGTTATGCGTTATGCGTTATGCGTTATGCGTTATGCGGTATGCGTTATGCGTTATGCTTTATGTGTTATGCGTTATGAGTTATACGTTATGCGTTATGCGTTATGCGTTATGCGTTATGCGTTATGCGTTATGCGTTATGCGTTAAGTGTTATGCGTTATGCGTTATGTGTTATGCGTTATGCGTTATGCTTTATGCGTTATGCGTTATGCGTAATGCGTTATGCGTTATGCGTTATGCGTTATGCGTTATGCGTTATGCGTTATGCGTTATGCGTTATGCGTTATGCGTTATGCGTTATATGTTATGCGTTATGCGTTATGCGTTGTGCGTTATTCGTTTGCGTTATGCGTTATGCGTTATACGGTATGCGTTATGCGTTATACGTTATACGTTATGCGTTATGCGTTATGCGTTATGCGTTATGCGTTATACGGTATGCGTTATGCGTTATACGTTTTGCGTTATGCGTTATGCGTTATGCGTTATGCGTTATGCGTTATGCGTTATGCGTTATGCGTTATGCGTTATGCGTTATGCGTTATGCGTTATGCGTTATGCGTTATGCGTTATGCGTTATGCGTTATGCGTTATGCGTTATGCGTTGCGCGTTATGCGTTACGCGGTATGCGTTATGCGTTATGAGTTATACGTTATGCGTTATGCGTTATGCGTTATGCTTTATGCGTTATGCGTTATGAGTTATACGTTATGCGTTATGCGTTATGCGTTTTGCGTTATGCGTTATGCGTTATGCGTTATGCGTTATGCGTTAAAGTTATGCGTTATGCGTTATGCGTTATGCGTTATGCGTTATGCGTTATGCGTTATGCGTTATGCTTTATGCGTTATGCGTTATGAGTTATACGTTATGCGTTATGCGTTATGCGTTATGCGTTATGCGTTATGCGTTATGCGTTATGCTTTATGCGTTATGCGTTATGAGTTATACGTTATGCGTTATGCGTTATGCGTTATGCGTTATGCGTTATGCGTTATGCGTTATGCGTTATGTGTTATGCGTTATGCGTTATGCGTTATACGTTATGCGTTATGCGTTATGCGTTATGCGTTATGCGTTATGCGTTATGCGGTATGCGTTATGCGTTATGCTTTATGCGTTATGCGTTATGAGTTATACGTTATGCGTTATGCGTTATGCGTTATGCGTTATGCGTTATGCGTTATGCGTTATGCGTTATGTGTTATGCGTTATGCGTTATGCGTTATGCGTTATGCGTTATGCGTTATGCTTTATGCGTTATGCGTTATGCGTAATGCGTTATGCGTTATGCGTTATGCGTTATGCGTTATGAGTTATGCGTTATGCGTTATGCGTTATGCGTTATGCGTTATGCGTTATGCGTTATGCGTTATGCGTTATGCGTTATGCGTTATGTGTTATGCGTTATGCGTTATGCGTTATGCGTTATGCGTTATGCGTTATGCGTTATGCGTTATGCGTTATGCGGTATGCGTTATGCGTTATGCTTTATGCGTTATGCGTTATGAGTTATACGTTATGCGTTATGCGTTATGCGTTATGCGTTATGCGTTATGCGTTATGCGTTATGCGTTATGCGTTATGTGTTATGCGTTATGCGTTATGCGTTATGCGTTATGCGTTATGCTTTATGCGTTATGCGTTATATGTTATGCGTTATGCGTTATGCGTTGTGCGTTATTCGTTTGCGTTATGCGTTATGCGTTATGCGTTATGCGTTATGCGTTATGCGTTATGCGTTATGCGTTATGCTTTATGCGTTATGCGTTATGCGTTATGCGTTATGCGTTATGCGTTATGCGTTATGCGTTATGCGTTATGCTTTATGCGTTATGCGTTATGAGTTATACGTTATGCGTTATGCGTTATGCGTTATGCGTTATGCGTTATGCGTTATGCGTTATGCTTTATGCGTTATGCGTTATGAGTTATACGTTATGCGTTATGCGTTATGCGTTATGCGTTATGCGTTATGTGTTATGCGTTATGCGTTATGCGTTCTGCGTTATGCGTTATGCGTTATGCGTTATGCGTTATGCGTTATGCGTTATGCGTTATGCGTTATGCGGTATGCGTTATGCGTTATGCTTTATGTGTTATGCGTTATGAGTTATACGTTATGCGTTATGCGTTATGCGTTATGCGTTATGCGTTATGCGTTATGCGTTAAGTGTTATGCGTTATGCGTTATGCGTTATGCGTTATGCGTTATGCTTTATGCGTTATGCGTTATGCGTAATGCGTTATGCGTTATGCGTTATGCGTTATGCGTTATGCGTTATGCGTTATGCGTTATGCGTTATGCGTTATGCGTTATGCGTTATGCGTTATGCGTTATATGTTATGCGTTATGCGTTATGCGTTGTGCGTTATTCGTTTGCGTTATGCGTTATGCGTTATACGGTATGCGTTATGCGTTATACGTTATACGTTATGCGTTATGCGTTATGCGTTATGCGTTATGCGTTATACGGTATGCGTTATGCGTTATACGTTTTGCGTTATGCGTTATGCGTTATGCGTTATGCGTTATGCGTTATGCGTTATGCGTTATGCGTTATGCGTTATGCGTTATGCGTTATGCGTTATGCGTTATGCGTTATGCGTTATGCGTTATGCGTTATGCGTTATGCGTTGCGCGTTATGCGTTACGCGGTATGCGTTATGCGTTATGAGTTATACGTTATGCGTTATGCGTTATGCGTTATGCTTTATGCGTTATGCGTTATGAGTTATACGTTATGCGTTATGCGTTATGCGTTTTGCGTTATGCGTTATGCGTTATGCGTTATGCGTTATGCGTTAAAGTTATGCGTTATGCGTTATGCGTTATGCGTTATGCGTTATGCGTTATGCGTTATGCGTTATGCTTTATGCGTTATGCGTTATGAGTTATACGTTATGCGTTATGCGTTATGCGTTATGCGTTATGCGTTATGCGTTATGCGTTATGCTTTATGCGTTATGCGTTATGAGTTATACGTTATGCGTTATGCGTTATGCGTTATGCGTTATGCGTTATGCGTTATGCGTTATGCGTTATGTGTTATGCGTTATGCGTTATGCGTTATACGTTATGCGTTATGCGTTATGCGTTATGCGTTATGCGTTATGCGTTATGCGGTATGCGTTATGCGTTATGCTTTATGCGTTATGCGTTATGAGTTATACGTTATGCGTTATGCGTTATGCGTTATGCGTTATGCGTTATGCGTTATGCGTTATGCTTTATGGGTTATGCGTTATGCGTAATGCGTTATGCGTTATGCGTTATGCGTTATGCGTTATGCGTTATGCGTTATGCGTTATGCGTTATGCGTTATATGTTATGCGTTATGCGTTATGCGTTGTGCGTTATTCGTTTGCGTTATGCGTTATGCGTTATACGGTATGCGTTATGCGTTATACGTTATACGTTATGCGTTATGCGTTATGCGTTATGCGTTATGCGTTATACGGTATGCGTTATGCGTTATACGTTTTGCGTTATGCGTTATGCGTTATGCGTTATGCGTTATGCGTTATGCGTTATGCGTTATACGTTATGCGTTATGCGTTATGCGTTATGCGTTATGCGTTATGCGTTATGCGTTATGCGTTATGCGTTATGCGTTATGCGTTACGCGTTATGCGTTACGCGGTATGCGTTATGCGTTATGAGTTATACGTTATGCGTTATGCGTTATGCGTTATGCTTTATGCGTTATGCGTTATGAGTTATACGTTATGCGTTATGCGTTATGCGTTTTGCGTTATGCGTTATGCGTTATGCGTTATGCGTTATGCGTTATGCGTTAAAGTTATGCGTTATGCGTTATGCGTTATGCGTTATGCGTTATGCGTTATGCGTTATGCGTTATGCGTTATGCGTTATGCTTTATGCGTTATGCGTTATGAGTTATACGTTATGCGTTATGCGTTATGCGTTATGCGTTATGCGTTATGCGTTATGCGTTATGCGTTATGCGTTATGCGTTATGCGTTATGCTTTATGCGTTATGCGTTATGAGTTATACGTTATGCGTTATGCGTTATGCGTTATGCGTTATGCGTTATGCGTTATGCGTTATGCGTTGTGCGTTATGAGTTATACGTTATGTTATGCGTTATGCGTTATGCGTTATGCGTTATGCGTTGTGCGTTATACGTTTGCGTTATGCGTTATTCGTTATACGGTATACGGTATGCGTTATGCGTTATACGTTATGCGTTATGCGTTATGCGTTATGCGTTATGCGTTATGCGTTATGAGTTATGCGTTATGCGTTATGCGTTATGCGTTTTGCGTTATGCGTTATGCTTTCTGCGTTATGCGTTATGAGTTATACGTTATGCGTTATGCGTTATGCGTTATGCGTTATGCGTTATGCTTTATGCGTTATGCGTTATGCGTTATGCGTTATGCGTTATGCGTTATGCGTTATGCTTTATGCGTTATGCGTTATGCGTTATGCGTTATGCGTTATGCGTTATGCGTTATGCGTTATGCGTTATGCGTTATGCGTTATGCGTTATATGTTATGCGTTAAGGGTTATGCGTTATGCGTTATGCGTTATGCGTTGTGCGTTATACGTTTGCGTTATGCGTTATGCGTTATACGGTATGCGTCATGCGTTATACGTTATGCGTTATGCGTTATGCGATATGCGTTATGCGTTATGCGTTTTGCGTTATGCTTTATGCGTTATGCGTTATGAGTTACACGTTATGCTTTATGCGTTATGCGTTATTGCGTTAGGGGTTATGCGTTATGCATAATGCGTTATACGTTATGTATTATGCGTTATGCCTTATGCGTTATGCGATAAGCGTCATGCATCAAGCCTTATGCGTTATGCGATATGCGATATGCGTCATGCATCAAGCCTTATGCGTTATGGGTTATGCGTTAACGTTATGCGTTTTGCGTTATGCGTTATGCGTTATGCGTTAGGCGTTATGCGTTATGCGTTATGCGTTATGCGTTATGCGTTATGCGTTATGCGTTATGCGTTATGCGTTATGCGTTTTGCGTTATGCGTTATGCGTTATGCTTTCTGCGTTACGCGTTATGAGTTATACGTTATGCGTTATGCGTTATGCGTTATGCGTTATGCGTTATGCTTTAAGCGTTATGCGTTATGCGTTATGCGTTATGCGTTATGCGTTATGCGTTATGCGTTATGCTTTATGCGTTATGCGTTATGCGTTATGCGTTATATGTTATGCGTTATGCGTTATGCGTTATGCGTTATGCGTTATGCGTTGTGCGTTATACGTTTGCGTTATGCGTTATGCGTTATACGGTATGCGTCATGCGTTATACGTTATGCGTTATGCGTTATGCGATATGCGTTATGCGTTATGCGTTTTGCGTTATGCTTTATGCGTTATGCGTTATGAGTTACACGTTATGCTTTATGCGTTATGCGTTATTGCGTTAGGGGTTATGCGTTATGCGTTACGCTTTATGCGTTATACGTTATGCGTTATGCGATATGCGTTATGGGTTATGCTTCATGCGTTATGCGTTATGCGTTATGCTTTATGCTTTATGCGTTATGCGTTACTCCTTATGAGTTATGAGTTATGCGTTATGCGTGATCCGTTATGCGTTAAGCGTTATGCGTTATGCGTTATGCGTTATGCGTTTGCGTTATACGGTATGCGTTATGCGTTATACGTTATACGTTATGCGTTATGCGTTATGCGTTATGCGTTATGCGTTATACGGTATGCGTTATGCGTTATACGTTTTGCGTTATGCGTTATGCGTTATGCGTTATGCGTTATGCGTTACGCGTTATACGTTATGCGTTATGCGTTATGCGTTATGCGTTATGCGTTATGCGTTATGCGTTATGCGTTATGCGTTATGCGTTATGCGTTACGCGTTATGCGTTACGCGGTATGCGTTATGCGTTATGAGTTATACGTTATGCGTTATGCGTTATGCGTTATGCGTTATGCTTTATGCGTTATGCGTTATGAGTTATACGTTATGCGTTATGCGTTATGCGTTTTGCGTTATGCGTTATGCGTTATGCGTTATGCGTTATGCGTTATGCGTTAAAGTTATGCGTTATGCGTTATGCGTTATGCGTTATGCGTTATGCGTTATGCGTTATGCGTTATGCGTTATGCGTTATGCGTTATGCTTTATGCGTTATGCGTTATGAGTTATACGTTATGCGTTATGCGTTATGCGTTATGCGTTATGCGTTATGCGTTATGCGTTATGCGTTATGCGTTATGCGTTATGCTTTATGCGTTATGCGTTATGAGTTATACGTTATGCGTTATGCGTTATGCGTTATGCGTTATGCGTTATGCGTTATGCGTTATGCGTTGTGCGTTATGAGTTATACGTTATGTTATGCGTTATGCGTTATGCGTTATGCGTTATGCGTTATGCGTTGTGCGTTATACGTTTGCGTTATGCGTTATTCGTTATACGGTATACGGTATGCGTTATGCGTTATACGTTATGCGTTATGCGTTATGCGTTATGCGTTATGCGTTATGCGTTATGAGTTATGCGTTATGCGTTATGCGTTATGCGTTTTGCGTTATGCGTTATGCTTTCTGCGTTATGCGTTATGAGTTATGCGTTATGCGTTATGCGTTATGCGTTATGCGTTATGCGTTATGCGTTATGCTTTATGCGTTATGCGTTATGCGTTATGCGTTATGCGTTATGCGTTATGCGTTATGCTTTATGCGTTATGCGTTATGCGTTATGCGTTATGCGTTATGCGTTATGCGTTATGCGTTATGCGTTATGCGTTATGCGTTATGCGTTATATGTTATGCGTTAAGGGTTATGCGTTATGCGTTATGCGTTATGCGTTGTGCGTTATACGTTTGCGTTATGCGTTATGCGTTATACGGTATGCGTTATGCGTTATACGTTATGCGTTATGCGTTATGCGATATGCGTTATGCGTTATGCGTTTTGCGTTATGCTTTATGCGTTATGCGTTATGAGTTACACGTTATGCTTTATGCGTTATGCGTTATTGCGTTAGGGGTTATGCGTTATGCATAATGCGTTATACGTTATGTATTATGCGTTATGCCTTATGCGTTATGCGATAAGCGTCATGCATCAAGCCTTATGCGTTATGCGATATGCGATATGCGTCATGCATCAAGCCTTATGCGTTATGGGTTATGCGTTAACGTTATGCGTTTTGCGTTATGCGTTATGCGTTATGCGTTAGGCGTTATGCGTTATGCGTTATGCGTTATGCGTTATGCGTTATGCGTTATGCGTTATGCGTTATGCGTTATGCGTTATGCGTTATGCGTTATGCGTTATGCGTTATGCTTTCTGCGTTACGCGTTATGAGTTATACGTTATGCGTTATGCGTTATGCGTTATGCGTTATGCGTTATGCTTTAAGCGTTATGCGTTATGCGTTATGCGTTATGCGTTATGCGTTATGCGTTATGCGTTATGCGTTATGCTTTATGCGTTATGCGTTATGCGTTATGCGTTATATGTTATGCGTTATGCGTTATGCGTTATGCGTTATGCGTTATGCGTTGTGCGTTATACGTTTGCGTTATGCGTTATGCGTTATACGGTATGCGTCATGCGTTATACGTTATGCGTTATGCGTTATGCGATATGCGTTATGCGTTATGCGTTTTGCGTTATGCTTTATGCGTTATGCGTTATGAGTTACACGTTATGCTTTATGCGTTATGCGTTATTGCGTTAGGGGTTATGCGTTATGCGTTACGCTTTATGCGTTATACGTTATGCGTTATGCGATATGCGTTATGGGTTATGCTTCATGCGTTATGCGTTATGCGTTATGCTTTATGCTTTATGCGTTATGCGTTACTCCTTATGAGTTATGAGTTATGCGTTATGCGTGATCCGTTATGCGTTAAGCGTTATGCGTTATGCGTTATGCGTTATGCGTTTGCGTTATGCGTTATGCGTTATGCTTTATGCGTTATGCGTTGTGCGTTATTCGTTTGCGTTATGCGTTATGCGTTATACGGTATGCGTTATGCTTTATGCGTTATGCGTTATACGTTATGCGTTATGCGTTACGCGTTATGCTTTATGCGTTATGCATTATGCGTTATGCGTGATCTGACATGCGGTATGCGTTATGCGTTATGCCTTATGCCTTATGGTGTCCGTTATGCGTCATGCGTTATGCGTTATGCATAATGCGTTATACGTTATGTATTATGCGTTATGCCTTATGCGTTATGCGATAAGCGTCATGCATCAAGCCTTATGCGTTATGCGATATGCGATATGCGTCATGCATCAAGCCTTATGCGTTATGGGTTATGCGTTAACGTTATGCGTTTTGCGTTATGCGTTATGCGTTATGCGTTATGCGTTATGCGTTATGCGTTATGCGTTATGCGTTATGCGTTGTGCGTTATGAGTTATACGTTATGTTATGCGTTATGCGTTATGCGTTATGCGTTATGCGTTATGCGTTGTGCGTTATACGTTTGCGTTATGCGTTATTCGTTATACGGTATACGGTATGCGTTATGCGTTATACGTTATGCGTTATGCGTTATGCGTTATGCGTTATGCGTTATGCGTTATGAGTTATGCGTTATGCGTTATGCGTTATGCGTTTTGCGTTATGCGTTATGCTTTCTGCGTTATGCGTTATGAGTTATACGTTATGCGTTATGCGTTATGCGTTATGCGTTATGCGTTATGCGTTATGCTTTATGCGTTATGCGTTATGCGTTATGCGTTATGCGTTATGCGTTATGCGTTATGCTTTATGCGTTATGCGTTATGCGTTATGCGTTATGCGTTATGCGTTATGCGTTATGCGTTATGCGTTATGCGTTATGCGTTATGCGTTATATGTTATGCGTTAAGGGTTATGCGTTATGCGTTATGCGTTATGCGTTGTGCGTTATACGTTTGCGTTATGCGTTATGCGTTATACGGTATGCGTTATGCGTTATACGTTATGCGTTATGCGTTATGCGATATGCGTTATGCGTTATGCGTTTTGCGTTATGCTTTATGCGTTATGCGTTATGAGTTACACGTTATGCTTTATGCGTTATGCGTTATTGCGTTAGGGGTTATGCGTTATGCATAATGCGTTATACGTTATGTATTATGCGTTATGCCTTATGCGTTATGCGATAAGCGTCATGCATCAAGCCTTATGCGTTATGCGATATGCGATATGCGTCATGCATCAAGCCTTATGCGTTATGGGTTATGCGTTAACGTTATGCGTTTTGCGTTATGCGTTATGCGTTATGCGTTAGGCGTTATGCGTTATGCGTTATGCGTTATGCGTTATGCGTTATGCGTTATGCGTTATGCGTTATGCGTTATGCGTTATGCGTTTTGCGTTATGCGTTATGCGTTATGCTTTCTGCGTTACGCGTTATGAGTTATACGTTATGCGTTATGCGTTATGCGTTATGCGTTATGCGTTATGCGTTATGCTTTAAGCGTTATGCGTTATGCGTTATGCGTTATGCGTTATGCGTTATGCGTTATGCGTTATGCTTTATGCGTTATGCGTTATGCGTTATGCGTTATATGTTATGCGTTATGCGTTATGCGTTATGCGTTATGCGTTATGCGTTGTGCGTTATACGTTTGCGTTATGCGTTATGCGTTATACGGTATGCGTCATGCGTTATACGTTATGCGTTATGCGTTATGCGATATGCGTTATGCGTTATGCGTTTTGCGTTATGCTTTATGCGTTATGCGTTATGAGTTACACGTTATGCTTTATGCGTTATGCGTTATTGCGTTAGGGGTTATGCGTTATGCGTTACGCTTTATGCGTTATACGTTATGCGTTATGCGATATGCGTTATGGGTTATGCTTCATGCGTTATGCGTTATGCGTTATGCTTTATGCTTTATGCGTTATGCGTTACTCCTTATGAGTTATGAGTTATGCGTTATGCGTGATCCGTTATGCGTTAAGCGTTATGCGTTATGCGTTATGCGTTATGCGTTTGCGTTATGCGTTATGCGTTATGCTTTATGCGTTATGCGTTGTGCGTTATTCGTTTGCGTTATGCGTTATGCGTTATACGGTATGCGTTATGCTTTATGCGTTATGCGTTATACGTTATGCGTTATGCGTTACGCGTTATGCTTTATGCGTTATGCATTATGCGTTATGCGTGATCTGACATGCGGTATGCGTTATGCGTTATGCCTTATGCCTTATGGTGTCCGTTATGCGTCATGCGTTATGCGTTATGCATAATGCGTTATACGTTATGTATTATGCGTTATGCCTTATGCGTTATGCGATAAGCGTCATGCATCAAGCCTTATGCGTTATGCGATATGCGATATGCGTCATGCATCAAGCCTTATGCGTTATGGGTTATGCGTTAACGTTATGCGTTTTGCGTTATGCGTTATGCGTTATGCGTTATGCGTTATGCGTTATGCGTTATGCGTTATGCGTTATGCGTTATGCGTTATGCGTTATGCGTTATGCGTTATGCGTTATGCGTTTTGCGTTATGCGTTATGCTTTCTGCGTTATGCGTTATGCGTTATGCGTTATGCGTTATGCGTTATGCGTTATGCGTTATGCGTTATGCCTTATGCGTTATGCCTTATGCGTTATGCGTTATGCGTTATGCGTTATGCGTTATGCGTTTTGCGTTATGCGTTATGCTTTCTGCGTTATGCGTTATGCGTTATGCGTTATGCGTTATGCGTTATGCGTTATGCGTTATATGTTATGCGTTATGCGTTATGCGTTATGCGTTGTGCGTTATACGTTTGCGTTATGCGTTATGCGTTATACGGTATGCGTCATGCGTTATACGTTATGCGTTATGCGTTATGGGTTATGCTTCATGCGTTATGCGTTATGCGTTATGCTTTATGCTTTATGCGTTATGCGTTACTCCTTATGAGTTATGAGTTATGCGTTATGCGTGATCCGTTATGCGTTAAGCGTTATGCGTTATGCGTGATGCGTTATGCGTTTGCGTTATGCGTTATGCTTTATGCGTTATGCGTTATGCGTTATGCGTTATGCGTTATGCGTTATGCGTTATGCGTTATGCGTTACGCGGTATGCGTTATGCGTTATGAGTTATACGTTATGCGTTATGCGTTATGCGTTATGCGTTAGCGTTATGCGTTATGCGTTATGCGTTATGCGTTATGCGTTATGCGTTATGCGTTATGCGTTATGCGTTAGGCGTTATGCGTCATGCGTTATACGGTATGCGTTATGCGTTATACGTTATGCGTTATGCGTTATGGGTTATGCGTTATGCGTTATGCGTTATGCGTTATGTATTATGCGTTATGCCTTATGCGTTATGCGATAAGCGTCATGCATCAAGCCTTATGCGTTATGCGATATGCGATATGCGTCATGCATCAAGCCTTATGCGGTATGGGTTATGCGTTAAAGTTATGCGTTTTGCGTTATGCGTTATGCGTTATGCGTTATGCGTTATGCGTTATGTGTTATGCGTTATGCGTTATGCGTTATGCGTTATGCGTTATGCCTTATGGTTTGCGTTATGCGTCATGCGTTATGCGTTATGCATAATGCGTTATACGTTATGTATTATGCGTTATGCCTTATGCGTTAAGCGATAAGCGTCATGCATCAAGCCTTATGCGTTATGCGATATGCGATATGCGTCATGCATCAAGCCTTATGCGTTATGGGTTATGCGTTAACGTTATGCGTTTTGCGTTATGCGTTATGCGTTATGCGTTATGCGTTATGCGTTATGCGTTATGGGTTATGCGTTATGCGTTATGCGTTATGCGTTTTGCGTTATGCGTTATGCTTTCTGCGTTATGCGTTATGAGTTATACGTTATGCGTTATGCGTTATGCGTTATGCGTTATGCGTTATGCTTTATGCGTTATGCGTTATGCGTTATGCGTTATGCGTTATGCGTTATGCGTTATGCTTTATGCGTTATGCGTTATGCGTTATGCGTTATGCGTTATGCGTTATGCGTTATGCGTTATGCGTTATGCGTTATGCGTTATGCGTTATATGTTATGCGTTATGCGTTATGCGTTATGCGTTATGCGTTATGCGTTGTGCGTTATACGTTTGCGTTATGCGTTATGCGTTATACGGTATGCGTCATGCGTTATACGTTATGCGTTATGCGTTATGCGATATGCGTTATGCGTTATGCGTTATGCGTTATGCTTTATGCGTTATGCGTTATCAGTTACACGTTATGCTTTATGCGTTATGCGTTATTGCGTTAGGGGTTATGCGTTATGCGTTATGCTTTATGCGTTATACGTTATGCGTTATGCGATATGCGTTATGGGTTATGCTTCATGCGTTATGCGTTATGCGTGATCCGTTATGCGTTAAGCGTTATGCCTTATGCGTTATACGTTATGCGTTATGCGTTATGCGTTATGCGTTATGCGTTATGCGTTATGCGTTATGCGTTATGCGTTTTGCATTATGCGTTATGCGTTATGCGTTATGCGTTATGCTTTATGCGTTATGCGTTATGCGTTATGCGTTATATGTTATGCGTTATGCGTTATGCGTTATGCGTTATGCGTTATGCGTTGTGCGTTATACGTTTGCGTTATGCGTTATGCGTTATACGGTATGCGTCATGCGTTATGCGTTATGCTTTATGCGTTATGCGTTATGCGTTATGCGTTATGCGTTATGCGTTATGCGTTATGCGTTATGCGTTATGCGTTACGCGGTATGCGTTATGCGTTATGAGTTATACGTTATGCGTTATGCGTTATGCGTTATGCGTTATGCGTTATGCGTTATGCGTTATGCGTTATGCGTTATGCGTTATGCGTTATGCGTTATGCGTTATGTGTTATGCGTTATGCGTTATGCGTTATGCGTTATGCGTTATGCTTTATGCGTTATGCGTTATGCGTTATGCGTCATGCGTTATACGGTATGCGTTATGCGTTATACGTTATGCGTTATGCGTTATGGGTTATGCGTTATGCGTTATGCGTTATGCGTTATGTATTATGCGTTATGCCTTATGCGTTATGCGATAAGCGTCATGCATCAAGCCTTATGCGTTATGCGATATGCGATATGCGTCATGCATCAAGCCTTATGCGGTATGGGTTATGCGTTAAAGTTATGCGTTTTGCGTTATGCGTTATGCGTTATGCGTTATGCGTTATGTGTTATGCGTTATGCGTTATGCGTTATGCGTTATGCGTTATGCCTTATGCTTTATGCGTTATGCGTTATGAGTTATACGTTATGCGTTATGCGTTATGCGTTATGCGTTATGCGTTATGCGTTAAAGTTATGCGTTTTGCGTTATGTGTTATGCGTTATGCGTTATGCGTTATGCGTTATGCGTTATGCGTTATGCGTTATGCGTTATGCGTTTTGCATTATGCGTTATAAGGTATACGTTATGCGTTATACGTTATGCGTTATGCGTTATGCGTTATGTGTTATGCGTTATGCGTTATGCGTTATGCGTTATGTGTTATGCGTTATGCGTTATGCGTTATGCGTTATGCGTTATGCGTTATGCGTTATGCGTTATGCGTTATGCGTTATGTGTTATGCGTTATGCGTTATGCGTTATGCGTTATGCGTTATGCTTTATGCGTTATGCGTTATGCGTTATGCCTTATGCGTTATGCGTTATGCGTTATGCGTTATAAGGTATGCGTTATTCGTTATACGTTATGCGTTATGCGTTATGCGTTATGTGTTATGCGTTATGCGTTATGCGTTATGCGTTATGCGTTATGCGTTATGCGTTATGCGTTATGCGTTATGCGTTATGCGTTATGCGTTATGCGTTATGCGTTATGCGTTATGCGTTATGCGTTATATGTTATGCGTTATGCGTTATGCGTTGTGCGTTATTCGTTTGCGTTATGCGTTATGCGTTATACGGTATGCGTTATGCTTTATGCGTTATGCGTTATGAGTTATACGTTATGCGTTATGCGTTATGCGTTATGCGTTATGCGTTATGCGTTATGCGTTATGCGTTATGCGTTATGCTTTATGCGTTATGCGTTATGCGTTATGCGTTATGCGTTATGCGTTATGCGTTATGCGTTATGCGTTATGCGTTATATGTTATGCGTTATGCGTTATGCGTTGTGCGTTATACGTTTGCGTTATGCGTTATGCGTTATACGGTATGCGTTATGCGTTATACGTTATACGTTATGCGTTATGCGTTATGAGTTATACGTTATGCGTTATGCGTTATGCGTTATTCGTTATGCGTTATGCGTTATGCGTTATGCGTTATGCGTTATGCGTTATGCGTTAAGTGTTATGCGTTATGCGTTATGCGTTATGCGTTATGCGTTATGCGTTATGCTTTATGCGTTATGCGTTATGCGTAATGCGTTATGCGTTATGCGTTATGCGTTATGCGTTATGCGTTATGCGTTATGCGTTATATGTTATGCGTTATGCGTTATGCGTTGTGCGTTATTCGTTTGCGTTATGCGTTATGCGTTATACGGTATGCGTTATGCTTTATGCGTTATGCGTTATGAGTTATACGTTATGCGTTATGCGTTATGCGTTATGCGTTATGCGTTATGCGTTATGCTTTATGCGTTATGCGTTATGAGTTATACGTTATGCGTTATGCGTTATGCGTTATGCGTTATGCGTTATGCGTTATGCGTTATGCTTTATGCGTTATGCGTTATGCGTTATGCGTTATGCGTTATGCGTTATGCGTTATGCTTTATGCGTTATGCGTTATGCGTTATGCGTTATGCGTTATGCGTTATGCGTTATGCGTTATGCGTTATGCGTTATGCGTTATGCGTTATGCGTTATGCGTTATGCGTTATGCGTTATGCGTTATGCGTTATGCATTATGCGTTATATGTTATGCGTTAAGGGTTATGCGTTATGCGTTATGCGTTGTGCGTTATACGTTTGCGTTATGCGTTATGCGTTATACGGTATGCGTCATGCGTTATACGTTATGCGTTATGCGTTATGCGATATGCGTTATGCGTTATGCGTTTTGCGTTATGCTTTATGCGTTATGCGTTATGAGTTACACGTTATGCTTTATGCGTTATGCGTTATTGCGTTAGGGGTTATGCGTTATGCATAATGCGTTATACGTTATGTATTATGCGTTATGCCTTATGCGTTATGCGATAAGCGTCATGCATCAAGCCTTATGCGTTATGCGATATGCGATATGCGTCATGCATCAAGCCTTATGCGTTATGGGTTATGCGTTAACGTTATGCGTTTTGCGTTATGCGTTATGCGTTATGCGTTATGCGTTATGCGTTATGCGTTATGCGTTATGCGTTATGCGTTTTGCGTTATGCGTTATGCTTTCTGCGTTACGCGTTATGAGTTATACGTTATGCGTTATGCGTTATGCGTTATGCGTTATGCGTTATGCTTTAAGCGTTATGCGTTATGCGTTATGCGTTATGCGTTATGCGTTATGCGTTATGCGTTATGCTTTATGCGTTATGCGTTATGCGTTATGCGTTATGCGTTATGCGTAATGCGTTATGCGTTATGCGTTATGCGTTATGCGTTATGCGTTATGCGTTATGCGTTATATGTTATGCGTTATGCGTTATGCGTTGTGCGTTATACGTTTGCGTTATGCGTTATGCGTTATACGGTATGCGTTATGCGTTATACGTTATACGTTATGCGTTATGCGTTATGCGTTGTGCGTTATACGTTTGCGTTATGCGTTATGCGTTATACGGTATGCGTTATGCGTTATACGTTATACGTTATGCGTTATGCGTTATGTATTATGCGTTATGCCTTATGCGTTATGCGATAAGCGTCATGCATCAAGCCTTATGAGTTATGCGATATGCGATATGCGTCATGCATCAAGCCTTATGTGTTATGGGTTATGCGTTATGAGTTATACGTTATGCGTTATGCGTTATGCGTTATGCGTTATGCGTTATGTGTTATGCGTTATGCGTTATGCGTTATGCGTTATGCGTTATGCGTTATGCGTTATGCGTTATGCGTTATGCGTTATGCGTTATGCGGTATGCGTTATGCGTTATGCGTTATGAGTTATACGTTATGCGTTATGCGTTATGCGTTATGCGTTATGCGTTATGCTTTAAGCGTTATGCGTTATGCGTTATGCGTTATGCGTCATGCGTTATGCATCAAGCCTTATGCGTTATGGGTTATGCGTTAACGTTATGCGTTTTGCGTTATGCGTTATGCGTTATGCGTTATGCGTTATGCGTTATGCGTTATGCGTTATGCGTTATGCGTTATGCGTTATGCGTTATGCGTTTTGCGTTATGCGTTATGCGTTATGCGTTATGCGTTATGCGTTATGCGTTATGCGTTATGCGTTATGCGTTATATGTTATGCGTTATGCGTTATGCGTTGTGCGTTATACGTTTGCGTTATGCGTTATGCGTTATACGGTATGCGTTATGCGTTATACGTTATACGTTATGCGTTATGCGTTATGAGTTATACGTTATGCGTTATGCGTTATGCGTTATTCGTTATGCGTTATGCGTTATGCGTTATGCGTTATGCGTTATGCGTTATGCGTTAAGTGTTATGCGTTATGCGTTATGCGTTATGCGTTATGCGTTATGCGTTATGCTTTATGCGTTATGCGTTATGCGTAATGCGTTATGCGTTATGCGTTATGCGTTATGCGTTATGCGTTATGCGTTATGCGTTATATGTTATGCGTTATGCGTTATGCGTTGTGCGTTATTCGTTTGCGTTATGCGTTATGCGTTATACGGTATGCGTTATGCTTTATGCGTTATGCGTTATGAGTTATACGTTATGCGTTATGCGTTATGCGTTATGCGTTATGCGTTATGCGTTATGCTTTATGCGTTATGCGTTATGAGTTATACGTTATGCGTTATGCGTTATGCGTTATGCGTTATGCGTTATGCGTTATGCTTTATGCGTTATGCGTTATGCGTTATGCGTTATGCGTTATGCGTTATGCGTTATGCGTTATGCTTTATGCGTTATGCGTTATGCGTTATGCGTTATGCGTTATGCGTTATGCGTTATGCGTTATGCGTTATGCGTTATGCGTTATGCGTTATGCGTTATGCGTTATGCGTTATGCGTTATGCGTTATGCGTTATGCGTTATGCGTTATATGTTATGCGTTAAGGGTTATGCGTTATGCGTTATGCGTTGTGCGTTATACGTTTGCGTTATGCGTTATGCGTTATACGGTATGCGTCATGCGTTATACGTTATGCGTTATGCGTTATGCGATATGCGTTATGCGTTATGCGTTTTGCGTTATGCTTTATGCGTTATGCGTTATGAGTTACACGTTATGCTTTATGCGTTATGCGTTATTGCGTTAGGGGTTATGCGTTATGCATAATGCGTTATACGTTATGTATTATGCGTTATGCCTTATGCGTTATGCGATAAGCGTCATGCATCAAGCCTTATGCGTTATGCGATATGCGATATGCGTCATGCATCAAGCCTTATGCGTTATGGGTTATGCGTTAACGTTATGCGTTTTGCGTTATGCGTTATGCGTTATGCGTTATGCGTTATGCGTTATGCGTTATGCGTTATGCGTTATGCGTTTTGCGTTATGCGTTATGCGTTATGCGTTACGCGTTATGAGTTATACGTTATGCGTTATGCGTTATGCGTTATGCGTTATGCGTTATGCTTTAAGCGTTATGCGTTATGCGTTATGCGTTATGCGTTATGCGTTATGCGTTATGCGTTATGCTTTATGCGTTATGCGTTATGCGTTATGCGTTATGCGTTATGCGTAATGCGTTATGCGTTATGCGTTATGCGTTATGCGTTATGCGTTATGCGTTATGCGTTATATGTTATGCGTTATGCGTTATGCGTTGTGCGTTATACGTTTGCGTTATGCGTTATGCGTTATACGGTATGCGTTATGCGTTATACGTTATACGTTATGCGTTATGCGTTATGCGTTGTGCGTTATACGTTTGCGTTATGCGTTATGCGTTATACGGTATGCGTTATGCGTTATACGTTATACGTTATGCGTTATGCGTTATGTATTATGCGTTATGCCTTATGCGTTATGCGATAAGCGTCATGCATCAAGCCTTATGAGTTATGCGATATGCGATATGCGTCATGCATCAAGCCTTATGTGTTATGGGTTATGCGTTATGAGTTATACGTTATGCGTTATGCGTTATGCGTTATGCGTTATGCGTTATGCGTTATGTGTTATGCGTTATGCGTTATGCGTTATGCGTTATGCGTTATGCGTTATGCGTTATGCGTTATGCGTTATGCGTTATGCGTTATGCGTTATGCGGTATGCGTTATGCGTTATGCGTTATGAGTTATACGTTATGCGTTATGCGTTATGCGTTATGCGTTATGCGTTATGCTTTAAGCGTTATGCGTTATGCGTTATGCGTTATGCGTTATGCATCAAGCCTTATGCGTTATGGGTTATGCGTTAACGTTATGCGTTTTGCGTTATGCGTTATGCGTTATGCGTTATGCGTTATGCGTTATGCGTTATGCGTTATGCGTTATGCGTTATGCGTTATGCGTTTTGCGTTATGCGTTATGCTTTCTGCGTTACGCGTTATGAGTTATACGTTATGCGTTATGCGTTATGCGTTATGCGTTATGCGTTATGCGTTATGCTTTAAGCGTTATGCGTTATGCGTTATGCGTTATGCGTTATGCGTTATGCGTTATGCTTTATGCGTTATGCGTTATGCGTTATGCGTTATATGTTATGCGTTATGCGTTATGCGTTGTGCGTTATACGTTTGCGTTATGCGTTATGCGTTATACGGTATGCGTCATGCGTTATACGTTATGCGTTATGCGTTATGCGATATGCGTTATGCGTTATGCGTTTTGCGTTATGCTTTATGCGTTATGCGTTATGAGTTACACGTTATGCTTTATGCGTTATGCGTTATTGCGTTAGGGGTTATGCGTTATGCGTTATGCTTTATGCGATATACGTTATGCGTTATGCGATATGCGTTATGGGTTATGCTTCATGCGTTATGCGTTATGCGTTATGCTTTATGCTTTATGCGTTATGCGTTACTCCTTATGAGTTATGAGTTATGCGTTATGCGTGATCCGTTATGCGTTAAGCGTTATGCGTTATGCGTTATGCGTTATGCGTTATGCGTTTGCGTTATGCGTTATGCGTTATGCTTTATGCGTTATGCGTTATGCGTTATGCGTTATGCGTTATACGGTATGCGTTATGCATTATACGTTATGCGTTATGCGTTATGCGTTATGCTTTATGCGTTATGCATTATACGTTATGCGTGATCTGACATGCGGTATGCGTTATGCGTTATGCCTTATGCCTTATGGTTTGCGTTATGCGTCATGCGTTATGCGTTATGCATAATGCGTTATACGTTATGTATTATGCGTTATGCCTTATGCGTTATGCGATAAGCGTCATGCATCAAGCCTTGTGCGTTATGCGATATGCGATATGCGTCATGCATCAAGCCTTATGCGTTATGGGTTATGCGTTAACGTTATGCGTTTTGCGTTATGCGTTATGCGTTATGCGTTATGCGTTATGCGTTATGCGTTATGCGTTATGCGTTATGCGTTATGCGTTATGCGTTGTGCGTTATACGTTTGCGTTATGCGTTATTCGTTATACGGTATGCGTCATGCGTTATACGTTATGCGTTATGCGTTATGCGTTATGGGTTATGTTTCATGCGTTATGCGTTATGCGTTATGCTCTATGCTTTATGCGTTATGCGTTACTCCTTATGAGTTATGAGTTATGCGTCATGCGTGATCCGTTATGCGTTAAGCGTTATGCGTTATGCGTTATGCGTTATGTTTATGCGTTATGCGTTATGCGTTATGTATTATGCGTTATGCCTTATGCGTTATGCAATAAGCGTCATGCATCAAGCCTTATGCGTTATGCGATATGCGATATGCGTCATGCATCAAGCCTTATGCGTTATGGGTTATGCGTTAAAGTTATGCGTTTTGCGTTATGCGTTATGCGTTATGCGTTATGCGTTATGCGTTATGTGTTATGCGTTATGCGTTATGCGTTATGCGTTATGCGTTATGCTTTATGCTTTATGCGTTATGCGTTATGAGTTATACGTTATGCGTTATGCGTTATGCGTTATGCGTTATGCGTTATGCGGTATGCGTTATGCGTTATGCTTTATGCGTTATGCGTTATGCGTTATGCGTTATGCGTTATGCGTTATGCGTTATGCTTTATGCGTTATGCGTTATGAGTAATACGTTATGCGTTATGCGTTATGCGTCATGCGTTATGCGTTATGCGTTATGCGTTATGCGTTATGCGTTATGCGTTATGTGTTATGCGTTATGCGTTATGCGTTATGCATTATGCGTTATGCGTGATCTGACATGCGTTATGCGTTATGCTTTATGCGTTATGCGTTATCAGTTACACGTTATGCTTTATGCGTTATGCGTTATTGCGTTAGGGGTTATGCGTTATGCGTTATGCTTTATGCGTTATACGTTATGCGTTATGCGATATGCGTTATGGGTTATGCTTCATGCGTTATGCGTTATCAGTTACACGATATGCTTTATGCGTTATGCGTTATTGCGTTATGCGTTATGCGTTATGCGTTATGTGTTATGCGTTATGCATTATGCGTTATGCGTTATGCGTTATGCTTTATGCGTTATGCGTTATGCGTTATGCGTTATGCGTTATGCGTTATGCGTTATGCGTTATACGGTATGCGTTATGCGTTATACGTTATGCGTTATGCGTTATGCGTTATGGGTTATGCGTTATGCGTTATGTTTATGCGTTATGTGTTATGCGTTATGCGTTATGCGTTATGTATTATGCGTTATGCCTTATGCGTTATGCGATAAGCGTCATGCATCAAGCCTTATGCGTTATGCGATATGCGATATGCGTCATGCATCAAGCCTTATGCGTTATGGGTTATGCGTTAAAGTTATGCGTTTTGCGTTATGCGTTATGCGTTATGCGTTATGCGTTATGCGTTATGCGTTATGCGTTAAAGTTATGCGTTATGCGTTATGCGTTATGCGTTATGCGTTATGCGTTATGCGTTATGCGTTATGCGTTATGCGTTATGCTTTATTCGTTATGCGTTATGAGTTATACGTTATGCGTTATGCGTTATGCGTTATGCGTTATGCGTTATGCGTTATGCGTTATGCGTTATGCGTTAAGTGTTATGCGTTATGCGTTATGCGTTATGCCATATGCGTTATGCTTTATGCGTTATGCGTTATGCGTAATGCGTTATGCGTTATGCGTTATGCGTTATGCGTTATGCGTTATGCGTTATGCGTTATATGTTATGCGTTATGCGTTATGCGTTGTGCGTTATTCGTTTGCGTTATGCGTTATGCGATATACGGTATGCGTTATGCGTTATACGTTATACGTTATGCGTTATGCGTTATGCGTTATGCGTTATGCGTTATACGGTATGCGTTATGCGTTATACGTTTTGCGTTATGCGTTATGCGTTATGCGTTATGCGTTATGCGTTATGCGTTATGCGTTATGCGTTATGCGTTATGCGTTATGAGTTATGCGTTATGCGTTATGCGTTATGCGTTATGCGTTATGCGTTATGCGTTATGCGTTACGCGTTATGCGTTACGCGGTATGCGTTATGCGTTATGAGTTATGCGTTATGCGTTATGCGTTATGCGTTATATGTTATGCGTTATGCGTTATGCGTTGTGCGTTATTCGTTTGCGTTATGCGTTATGCGTTATACGGTATGCGTTATGCGTTATACGTTATACGTTATGCGTTATGCGTTATGCGTTATGCGTTATACGGTATGCGTTATGCGTTATACGTTTTGCGTTATGCGTTATGCGTTATGCGTTATGCGTTATGCGTTATGCGTTATGCGTTATGCGTTATGCGTTATGCGTTATGCGTTATGCGTTATGCGTTATGCGTTATGCGTTATGCGTTATGCGTTATGCGTTACGCGTTATGCGTTACGCGGTATGCGTTATGCGTTATGAGTTATACGTTATGCGTTATGCGTTATGCGTTATGCGTTATGCGTTATGCGTTATACGGTATGCGTTATGCGTTATACGTTATGCGTTATGCGTTATGCGTTATGGGTTATGCGTTATGCGTTATGTTTATGCGTTATGCGTTATGCGTTATGCGTTATGTATTATGCGTTATGCCTTATGCGTTATGCGATAAGCGTCATGCATCAAGCCTTATGAGTTATGCGATATGCGATATGCGTCATGCATCAAGCCTTATGCGTTATGGGTTATGCGTTAAAGTTATGCGTTTTGCGTTATGCGTTATGCGTTATGCGTTATGCGTTATGCATTATGCGTTATGCGTTATGCGTTATGCTTTATGCGTTATGCGTTATGCGTTATGCGTTATGCGTTATGCGTTATGCGTTATGCGTTATGCGTTATGCGTTATGCGTTATGCTTTATGCGTTATGCGTTATGAGTTATACGTTATGCGTTATGCGTTATGCGTTATGCGTTATGCGTTATGCGTTATGCGTTATGCGTTATGCGTTATGCTTTATGCGTTATGCGTTATGAGTTATACGTTATGCGTTATGCGTTATGCGTTATGCGTTAAGCGTTATGCGTTATGTGTTATGCGTTATGCGTTATGCGTTATGCGTTATGCGTTATGCGTTATGCGTTATGCGTTATGCGTTATGCGTTATGCGTTATGCGTTATGCGGTATGCGTTATGCGTTATGCTTTATGCGTTATGCGTTATGAGTTATACGTTATGCGTTATGCGTTATGCGTTATGCGTTATGCGTTAAGTGTTATGCGTTATGCGTTATGCGTTATGCGTTATGCGTTATGCTTTATGCGTTATGCGTTATGCGTAATGCGTTATACGTTATGCGTTATGCGTTATGCGTTATGCGTTATGCGTTATGCGTTATGCGTTATATGTTATGCGTTATGCGTTATGCGTTGTGCGTTATTCGTTTGCGTTATGCGTTATGCGTTATACGGTATGCGTTATGCGTTATACGTTATACGTTTTGCGTTATGCGTTATGCGTTATGCGTTATGCGTTATGCCTTATGCGTTATGCGTTATGCGTTATGCGTTATGCGTTATGCGTTATGCGTTATGCGTTATGCGTTATGCGTTATGCGTTATGCGTTACGCGTTATGCGTTACGCGGTATGCGTTATGCGTTATGAGTTATACGTTATGCGTTATGCGTTATGCGTTATGCGTTATTCGTTTGCGTTATGCGTTATGCGATATACGGTATGCGTTATGCGTTATACGTTATACGTTATGCGTTATGCGTTATGCGTTATGCGTTATGCGTTATACGGTATGCGTTATGCGTTATACGTTTTGCGTTATGCGTTATGCGTTATGCGTTATGCGTTATGCCTTATGCGTTATGCGTTATGCGTTATGCGTTATGCGTTATACGGTATGCGTTATGCGTTATACGTTTTGCGTTATGCGTTATGCGTTATGCGTTATGCGTTATGCGTTATGCGTTATGCGTTATGCGTTATGCGTTATGCGTTATGCGTTATGCGTTATGCGTTATGCGTTATGCGTTATGCGTTATGCGTTATGAGTTACGCGTTATGCGTTACGCGGTATGCGTTATGCGTTATGAGTTATGCGTTATGCGTTATGCTTTATGCGTTATGTGTTATGCGTAATGCGTTATGCGTTATGCGTTATGCGTTATGCGTTATGCGTTATGCGTTAAGTGTTATGCGTTATGCGTTATGCGTTATGCGTTATGCGTTATGCTTTATGCGTTATGTGTTATGCGTAATGCGTTATGCGTTATGCGTTATGCGTTATGCGTTATGCGTTATGCGTTATGCGTTATGCGTTATATGTTATGCGTTATGCGTTATGCGTTGTGCGTTATTCGTTTGCGTTATGCGTTCTGCGTTATACGGTATGCGTTATGAGTTATACGTTATGCGTTATGCGTTATGCGTTATGCGTTATGCGTTATGCGTTATGCGTTATGCGTTATGCGTTATGCGTTATGCGTTATGCTTTATGCGTTATGTGTTATGCGTTAAGTGTTATGCGTTATGCGTTATGCGTTATGCGTTAAGTGTTATGCGTTATGCGTTATGCGTTATGCGTTATGCGTTATGCTTTATGCGTTATGTGTTATGCGTAATGCGTTATGCGTTATGCGTTATGCGTTATGCGTTATGCGTTATGCGTTATGCGTTATGCGTTAAGTGTTATGCGTTATGCGTTATGCGTTATGCGTTATGCGTTATGCTTTATGCGTTATGTGTTATGCGTAATGCGTTATGCGTTATGCGTTATGCGTTATGCGTTATGCGTTATGCGTTATGCGTTATGCGTTATATGTTATGCGTTATGCGTTATGCGTTGTGCGTTATTCGTTTGCGTTATGCGTTCTGCGTTATACGGTATGCGTTATGCGTTATACGTTATACGTTATGCGTTATGCGTTATGCGTTATGCGTTATACGGTATGCGTTATGCGTTATACGTTTTGCGTTATGCGTTATGCGTTATGCGTTATGCGTTATGCCTTATGCGTTATGCGTTATGCGTTATGCGTTATGCGTTATGCGTTATGCGTTATGCGTTATGCGTTATGCGTTATGCGTTATGCGTTATGCGTTACGCGTTATGCGTTACGCGGTATGCGTTATGCGTTATGAGTTACACGTTATGCGTTATGCGTTATGCGCTATGCGTTATGCTTTATGCGTTATGCGTTATGAGTTATGCGTTATACGGTATGCGTTATGCGTTATACGTTATACGTTATGCGTTATGCGTTATGCGTTATGCGTTATACGGTATGCGTTATGCGTTATACGTTATGCGTTATGCGTTATGCGTTATGGGTTATGCGTTATGCGTTATGTTTATGCGTTATGTGTTATGCGTTATGCGTTATGCGTTATGTATTATGCGTTATGCCTTATGCGTTATGCGATAAGCGTCATGCATCAAGCCTTATGCGTTATGCGATATGCGATATTCGTCATGCATCAAGCCTTATGCGTTATGGGTTATGCGTTAAAGTTATGCGTTTTGCGTTATGCGTTATGCGTTATGCGTTATGCGTTATGCGTTATGCGTTAAAGTTATGCGTTATGCGTTATGCGTTATGCGTTATGCGTTGTGCGTTATTCGTTTGCGTTATGCGTTATGCGATATACGGTATGCGTTATGCGTTATACGTTATACGTTATGCGTTATGCGTTATGCGTTATGCGTTATACGGTATGCGTTATGCGTTATACGTTTTGCGTTATGCGTTATGCGTTATGCGTTATGCGTTATGCGTTATGCGTTATGCGTTATGCGTTATGCGTTATGCGTTATGCGTTATGCGTTATGCGTTATGCGTTATGCGTTATGCGTTATGCGTTATGCGTTATGCGTTATGAGTTACGCGTTATGCGTTACGCGGTATGCGTTATGCGTTATGAGTTATGCGTTATGCGTTATGCGTTTTATGTTATGCGTTATGCGTTATGCGTTGTGCGTTATTCGTTTGCGTTATGCGTTATGCGTTATACGGTATGCGTTATGCGTTATACGTTATACGTTATGCGTTATGCGTTATGCGTTATGCGTTATGCGTTATGCGTTATACGGTATGCGTTATGCGTTATACGTTTTGCGTTATGCGTTATGCGTTATGCGTTATGCGTTATGCGTTATGCGTTATGCGTTATGCGTTATGCGTTATGCGTTATGCGTTATGCGTTATGCGTTATGCGTTATGCGTTATGCGTTATGCGTTACGCGTTATGCGTTACGCGGTATGCGTTATGCGTTATGAGTTATACGTTATGCGTTATGCGTTATGCGTTATGCGTTATGCGTTATGCGTTATACGGTATGCGTTATGCGTTATACGTTATGCGTTATGCGTTATGCGTTATGGGTTATGCGTTATGCGTTATGTTTATGCGTTATGCGTTATGCGTTATGCGTTATGTATTATGCGTTATGCCTTATGCGTTATGCGATAAGCGTCATGCATCAAGCCTTATGAGTTATGCGATATGCGATATGCGTCATGCATCAAGCCTTATGCGTTATGGGTTATGCGTTAAAGTTATGCGTTTTGCGTTATGCGTTATGCGTTATGCGTTATGCGTTATGCGTTATGCGTTATGCGTTATGCGTTATGCGTTATGCTTTATGCGTTATGCGTTATGCGTTATGCGTTATGCGTTATGCGTTATGCGTTATGCGTTATGCGTTATGCGTTATGCGTTATGCGTTATGCTTTATGCGTTATGCGTTATGAGTTATACGTTATGCGTTATGCGTTATGCGTTATGCGTTATGCGTTATGCGTTATGCGTTATGCGTTATGCGTTATGCGTTATGGGTTATTGCTTCATGCGTTATGCGTTATGCGTTATGCTTTATGCTTTAAGCGTTATGCGTTACTCCTTATGAGTTATGAGTTATGCGTTATGCGTGATCCGTTATGCGTTAAGCGTTATGCGTTATGCGTGATGCGTTATGCGTTTGCGTTATGCGTTATGCTTTATGCGTTATGCGTTATGCGTTATGCGTTATGCGTTATGCGTTATGCGTTATGCGTTATGCGTTACGCGGTATGCGTTATGCGTTATGAGTTATACGTTATGCGTTATGCGTTATGCGTTATGCGTTATGCGTTATGCGTTATGCGTTATGTGTTATGCGTTATGCGTTATGCGTTATGCGTTATGCGTTATGCGTTATGCTTTATGCGTTATGCTTTATGCGTTCTGCGTTATGCGTTATACGGTATGCGTTATGCGTTATACGTTATGCGTTATGCGTTATGGGTTATGCGTTATGCGTTATGTTTATGCGTTATGCGTTATGCGTTATGCGTTATGTATTATGCGTTATGCCTTATGCGTTATGCGATAAGCGTCATGCATCAAGCCTTATGCGTTATGCGATATGCGATATGCGTCATGCATCAAGCCTTATGCGTTATGGGTTATGCGTTAACGTTATGCGTTTTGCGTTATGCGTTATGCGATATGCGGTATGCGTTATGCGTTATGCGTTATGCGTTATGCCTTATGCGTTATGCGTTATGCGTTATGCGTTATGCGTTATGCGTTATGCGTTATGCGTTATGCGTTTTGCGTTATGCGTTATGCGTTATGCGTTATGCTTTATGCGTTATGCGTTATGCGTTATGCGTTATGCGTTATGCGTTATGCGTTATGCGTTATGCGTTATGCGTTATGCGTTATGCGTTATGCTTTATGCGTTATGCGTTATGAGTTATACGTTATGCGTTATGCGTTATGCGTTATACGGTATGCGTCATGCGTTATACGTTATGCGTTATGCGTTATGCGTTATGGGTTATTGCTTCATGCGTTATGCGTTATGCGTTATGCTTTATGCTTTAAGCGTTATGCGTTACTCCTTATGAGTTATGAGTTATGCGTTATGCGTGATCCGTTATGCGTTAAGCGTTATGCGTTATGCGTGATGCGTTATGCGTTTGCGTTATGCGTTATGCTTTATGCGTTATGCGTTATGCGTTATGCGTTATGCGTTATGCGTTATGCGTTATGCGTTATGCGTTACGCGGTATGCGTTATGCGTTATGAGTTATACGTTATGCGTTATGCGTTATGCGTTATGCGTTATGCGTTATGCGTTATGCGTTATGTGTTATGCGTTATGCGTTATGCGTTATGCGTTATGCGTTATGCGTTATGCTTTATGCGTTATGCTTTATGCGTTCTGCGTTATGCGTTATACGGTATGCGTTATGCGTTATACGTTATGCGTTATGCGTTATGGGTTATGCGTTATGCGTTATGTTTATGCGTTATGCGTTATGCGTTATGCGTTATGTATTATGCGTTATGCCTTATGCGTTATGCGATAAGCGTCATGCATCAAGCCTTATGCGTTATGCGATATGCGATATGCGTCATGCATCAAGCCTTATGCGTTATGGGTTATGCGTTAAAGTTATGCGTTTTGCGTTATGCGTTATGCGTTATGCGTTATGCGTTATGCGTTATGCGTTATGTGTTATGCGTTATGCGTTATGCGTTTTGCTTTATGCGTTATGCGTTATGGGTTATGCGTTATGCGTTATGCGTTGTGCGTTATGCTTTATGCGTTATGCGTTATGCGTTATGCGTTATGCGTTATGCGTTATACGGTATGCGTTATGCGTTATGCGTTATGCGTTATGCGTTATGCGTTATGCGTTATGCGTTATGCGTTATACGGTATGCGTTATGCGTTATACGTTATGCGTTATGCGTTATGCGTTATGGGTTATGCGTTATGCGTTATGAGTTACACGTTATGCTTTATGCGTTATGCGTTATTGCGTTAGGGGTTATGCGTTATGCGTTATGCTTTATGCGTTATGCGTTATGCGTTATGCGTTATGCGCTATACGTTATGCGTTATGCGTTAGGGGTTATGCGTTATGCGTTATGCTTTATGCGTTATGCGTTATGCGTTATGCGTTATACGGTATGCGTTATGCGTTATGCGTTATGTGTTATGCTTTATGCGTTATGCGTTATGAGTTACACGTTATGCTTTATGCGTTATGCATTATTGCGTTAGGGGTTATGCGTTATGCGTTATGCTTTATGCGTTATACGTTATGCGTTATGCGATATGCGTTATGGGTTATGCTTCATGCGTTATGCGTTATGCGTTATGCTTTATGCGTAATGCGTTATGCGTTATGCGTTATGCGTTATACGGTATGCGTTATGCGTTATGCGTTATGTGTTATACGTTATGCGTTATACGGTATGCGTTATGCGTTATACGTTATGCGTTATGCGTTATGCGTTATGCGTTATGGGTTATGGGTTATGCTTCATGCGTTATGCGTTATGCGTTATGCTTTATGCGTTATGCGTTATGGTTATGCGTTATGCGTTATGCGTTATGCGTTATGCGTTATGCGTTATACGTTATGCGTTATGCGATATGCGTTATGGGTTATGCTTCATGCGTTATGCGTTATGCGTTATGCGTTATACGTTATGCGTTATGCGTTATGCGTTATGGGTTATGGGTTATGCTTCATGCGTTATGCGTTATGGGTTATGCGTTATGCGTTATGGTTATGCGTTATGCGTTATGCGTTATGCGTTATGCGTTATGCGTTATGCGTTATGCGTTATGCGTTATGCTTTATGCGTTATGCGTTATGCGTTATACGTTATGCGTTATACGGTATGCGTTATGCGTTATGCGTTATGCGTTATGCGTTATACGGTATGTGTTATGCGTTATGCGTTATGCGTTATGCGTTATGAGTTATGCGTTATACGTTATGCGTTATGCGTTATGCGTTATGCGTTATGCGTTATGCGTTATGCGTTATGCGTTGTGCGTTATACGTTTGCGTTATGCGTTATGCGTTATGCTTTATGCGTTATGCGTTATGCGTTATGCGTTATGCGCTATACGTTATGCGTTATGCGTTAGGGGTTATGCGTTATGCGTTATGCTTTATGCGTTATGCGTTATGCATTTTGCGTTATGCGTTATGCGTTATGCGTTATACGGTATGCGTTATGCGTTATGCGTTATGCGTTATGCGTTATGCGTTATGCGTTATACGGTATGCGTTATGCGTTATACGTTATGCGTTATGCGTTATGCGTTATGCGTTATGCGTTATGCTTTATGCGTTATGCGTTATGCGTTATGAGTTACACGTTATGCTTTATGCGTTATGCGTTATTGCGTTAGGGGTTATGCGTTATGCGTTATGCTTTATGCGTTATACGTTATGCTTTATGCGATATGTGTTATGGGTTATGCTTCATGCGTTATGCGTTATGCGTTATGCTTTATGCGTAATGCGTTATGCGTTATGCGTTATGCGTTATACGGTATGCGTTATGCGTTATGCGTTATGCGTTATGCGTTATACGTTATGCGTTATACGGTATGCGTTATGCGTTATACGTTATGCGTTATGCGTTATGCGTTATGGGTTATGGGTTATGCTTCATGCGTTATGCGTTATGATTTATGCTTTATGCGTTATGCGTTATGGTTATGCGTTATGCGTTATGCGTTATGCGTTATGCGTTGTGCGTTATACGTTATGCGTTATGCGATATGCGTTATGGGTTATGCTTCATGCGTTATGCGTTATGCGTTATGCGTTATGCGTTATGCGTTATACGGTATGCGTTATGCGTTATGCGTTATACGTTATGCGTTATGTGTTATGCGTTATGGGTTATGCGTTATGCGTTATGGTTATGCGTTATGCGTTATGCGTTATGCGTTATGCGTTATGCGTTATGCGTTATGCGTTGTGCGTTATACGTTTGCGTTATGCGTTATGCGTTATGCGTTATGCGTTGTGCGTTACACGGTATGCGATATGCGTTATGGGTTATGCGTTATGCGTTATGCGTTATGCGTTATGCGTTATGCGTTATGCGTTATGCGTTGTGCGTTATACGTTTGCGTTATGCGTTATGCGTTATGCGTTATGCGTTGTGCGTTACACGGTATGCGTTATGCGTTATACGTTATGCGTTATGCGTTATGCGTTATGCGTTATGCGTTATGCGTTATGCGTTATACGGTATGCGTTATGCGTTATGCGTTATGCGTTATGCGTTATGCGTTATGCGTTATACGTTATGCGTTATACGGTATGCGTTATGCGTTATGCGTTATGCGTTATGCGTTATGCGTTGTGCGTTATACGTTATGCGTTATGCGATATGCGTTATGGGTTATGCTTCATACGTTATGCGTTATGCGTTATGCGTTATGCGTTATACGGTATGCGTTATGCGTTATGCGTTATACGTTATGCGTTATGCGTTATGCGTTATGGGTTATGCGTTATGCGTTATGGTTATGCGTTATGCGTTATGAGTTATGCGTTATGCGTTATACGGTATGCGTTATGCGTTATGCGTTATGCGTTATACGTTATGCGTTATACGTTATGCGTTATGCGTTATGCGTTATGCGTTATGCGTTATGCGTTATGCGTTATGCGTTATGCGTTATGCGTTATGCGTTATGCGTTGTGCGTTATACGTTATGCGTTATGCGATATGCGTTATGGGTTATGCTTCATACGTTATGCGTTATGCGTTATGCGTTATGCGTTATACGGTATGCGTTATGCGTTATGCGTTATACGTTATGCGTTATGCGTTATGCGTTATGGGTTATGCGTTATGCGTTATGCGTTATGCGTTATGCGTTATGCGTTATGCGTTGTGCGTTATACGTTATGCGTTATGCGATATGCGTTATGGGTTATGCTTCATACTTTATGCGTTATGCGTTATGCGTTATGCGTTATGCGTTATACGGTATGCGTTATGCGTTATGCGTTATACGTTATGCGTTATGCGTTATGCGTTATGCGTTATACGTTATGCGTTATGCCTAATGCGTTATGCGTTATGCGTTATGCGTTATGCGTTATGCGTTATGCGTTGTGCGTTATACGTTTGCGTTATGCGTTATGCGTTATGCGTTATGCGTTATGCGTTATGCGTTATGCGTTATGCGTTATGCGTTATGCGTTATGCGTTATGCGTTATGCGTTATGCGTTATGCGTTATGCGTTATGCGTTATGCGTTATGCGTTATGCGTTATGCGTTATGCGTTATGCGTTATGCGTTATGCGTTATGCGTTATGCGTTATGCGTTATGCGTTATGCGTTGTGCGTTACACGTTTGCGTTATGCGTTATGCATTATGCGTTATACGGTATACGTTATGCGTTATACGTTATGCGTTATGCGTTATGCGTTATGCTTTATGCGTTATGCATTATGCGTTATGCGTGATCTGACATGCGTTATGCGTTATGCGTTATGCGTTATGCCTTATGCCTTACGGTTTGCGTTATGCGTTATGCGTTATGCGTTATGCGTTATGCGTTATGCGTTATGCGTTGTGCGTTATACGTTTGCGTTATGCGTTATGCATTATGCGTTATACGGTATACGTTATGCGTTATACGTTATGCGTTATGCGTCATGCGTTATGCTTTATGCGTTATGCATTATGCGTTATGCGTGATCTGACATGCGTTATGCGTTATGCGTTATGCGTTATGCTTTATGCCTTATGGTTTGCGTTATGCGTTATGCGTTATGCGTTATGCATAATGCGTTATACGTTATGTATTATGCGTTATGCCTTATGCGTTATGCGATAAGCGTCATGCATCAAGCCTTATGCGTTATGCGATATGCGATATGCGTCATGCATCAAGCCTTATGCGTTATGGGTTATGCGTTTTGCGTTATGCGTTATGCGTTATGCGTTATGCGTTATGCGTTATGCGTTATGCGTTATGCGTTATGCGTTATGCGTTTTGCTTTATGCGTTATGCGTTATGGGTTATGCGTTATGCGTTATACGTTATGCGTTATGCTTTATGCGTTATGCGTTATGCGTTATGCGTTATACGGTATGCGTTATACGGTATGCGTTATGCGTTATGCGTTATGCGTTATGCGTTATGCGTCATGCGTTATACGGTATGCGTTATGCGTTATACGTTATGGGTTATGCTTCATACGTTATGCGTTATGCGTTATGCGTTATGCGTTATGCGTTATTCGGTATGCGTTATGCGTTATGCGTTATGCGTTATACGGTATGCGTTATGCGTTATACGTTATGCGTTATGCGTTATGCGTTATGCGTTATGCATTATGCGTTATGCGTTATACGGTATGCGTTATGCGTTATACGTTATGCGTTATGCGTTATGCGTTATGCGTTATACGGTATGCGTTATGCGTTATACGTTTTGCGTTATGCGTTATGCGTTATGCGTTATGCGTTATGCGTTATGCGTTATGCGTTATGCGTTATGCGTTATGCGTTATGCGTTATGCGTAATGCGTTATGCGTTATGCGTTATGCGTTATGCGGTGTGCGTTATACGTTTGCGTTATGCGCTATGCATTATGCGTTATACGGTATACGTTATGCGTTATACGTTATGCGTTATGCGTTATGCGTTATGCTTTATGCGTTATGCATTATGCGTTATGCGTGATCTGACATGCGTTATGCGTTATGCGTTATGCGTTATGCCTTATGCCTTATGGTTTGTGTTAAAGATTCTTTAACCTGTTTTATTGTCACACTATGTATATACATTTGTTTTACAAATAAACTGACAATGATCTAACGATCAGTTCGGAGCGTCGTCGTCTCCGCACCGTCCCACCTCCCCCCGCGAGCTCCTCGGGTGGATCGAGCAGCTCGGGCCTCGCGGGCACGGCGGGGGGAACGGTTGCGGCGGATCGACGCGCCCAGCTGATCAGTTAGTTCGAGTTTGACAACAACGACAAGCGTTCACCGTAATTGATCATCCTTCCGTATCGCTTACGCAACCGCTATCGTCGATCCGTCGAATTCGCTCACTCCGTTCTATTCCCTTTTTTACCTTGGAGTCGCGGTATCGCTCCGATTCGGGAATCGACCGCGAATCCAAAACAGTTTGCGTTATGCGTTATGCGTTATGCGTTGTGCGTAATACGTTTGCGTTATGCGCTATGCATTATGCGTTATACGGTATACGTTATGCGTTATACGTTATGCGTTATGCGTTATGCGTTATGCTTTATGCGTTATGCATTATGCGTTATGCGTGATCTGACATGCGTTATGCTTTATGCCTTATGGTTTGCGTTATGCGTTATGCGTTATGCGTTATGCGTTATGCATAATGCGTTATACGTTATGTATTATGCGTTATGCCTTATGCGTTATGCGATAAGCGTCATGCATCAAGCCTTATGCGTTATGCGATATGCGATATGCGTCATGCATCAAGCCTTATGCGTTATGGGTTATGCGTTAACGTTATGCGTTTTGCGTTATGCGTTATGCGTTATGCGTTATGCGTTATGCGTTATGCGTTATGCGTTATGCGTTATGCGTTATGCGTTATGCGTTATGCGTTAAGCGTTATGCGTTATGCGTTATGCGTTTTGCTTTATGCGTTATGCGTTATGGGTTATGCGTTATGCGTTATGCGTTATGCTTTATGCGTTATGCGTTATGCGTTATGCGTTATGCGTTATACTGTATGCGTTATGCTTTATGCGTTATGCGTTATGCGTTTTGCGTTATGCGTTATGCGTTATGCGTTATGCGTTATGCGTTATACGGTATGCGTTATGCGTTATGCGTTATGGGTTATGCGTTATGCGTTATGAGTTACACGTTATGCTTTATGCGTTATGCGTTATTGCGTTAGGGGTTATGCGTTATGCGTTATGCTTTATGCGTTATACGTTATGCGTTATGCGATATGCGTTATGGGTTATGCTTCATGCGTTATGCGTTATGCTTTATGCGTAATGCGTAATGCGTTATGCGTTATGCGTTATACGGTATATGTTATGCGTTATGCGTTATGCGTTATGCGTTATGCGTTATGCGTTATGCGTTATGCGTTATGCGTTATGCGTTATGCGTTATGCGTTATACGGTATGCGTTATGCGTTATACGTTATGCGTTATGCGTTATGTGTTATGGGTTATGGGTTATGCTTCATGCGTTATGCGTTATGCGTTATGCTTTATGCGTTATGCGTTATGCGTTATGCGTTATGCGTTATGCGTTATGCGTTATACGGTATGCGTTATGCGTTATGCGTTATGCGTTATGCGTTATGCGTTATGCGTTATACGGTATGCGTTATGCGTTATACGTTATGCGTTATGCGTTATGCGTTATGCGTTATGGGTTATGCGTTATGCGTTATGGTTATGCGTTTTGCGTTATGAGTTACACGTTATGCTTTATGCGATATACGTTATTGCGTTAGGGGTTATGCGTTATGCGTTATGCTTTATGCGTTATACGTTATGCGTTATGCGATATGCGTTATGGGTTATGTTTCATGCGTTATGCGTTATGCGTTATGCTTTATGCGTTATGCGTTATGCGTTATGCGTTATGCGTTATGCGTTATGCTTTATGCGTTATGCGTTATGCGTTATGGGTTATGCGTTATGCGTTATGGTTATGCGTTTTGCGTTATGAGTTACACGTTATGCTTTATGCGATATACGTTATTGCGTTAGGGGTTATGCGTTATGCGTTTTGCTTTATGCGTTATACGTTATGCGTTATGCGATATGCGTTATGGGTTATGTTTCATGCGTTATGCGTTATGCGTTATGCTTTATGCGTTATGCGTTATTGCGTTAGGGGTTATGCGTTATGCGTTATGCGTTATGCGTTATGCGTTATACGGTATGCGTTATGCGTTATACGTTATGCGTTATGCGTTATGCGTTATGCGTTATGCGTTATGGGTTATGCGTTATGCGTTATGGTTATGCGTTTTGCGTTATGAGTTACACGTTATGCTTTATGCGATATACGTTATTGCGTTAGGGGTTATGCGTTATGCGTTATGCGTTATGCGTTATGCTTTATGCGTTATGCGTTATGCGTTATGCGTTATGCGTTATGCGTTATACGGTATGCTTTATGCGTTATACGTTATGCGTTATGCGATATGCGTTATGGGTTATGCTTCATGCGTTATGCGTTATGCGCTATGGGTTATGTGTTATGCGTTATGCGTTATGCGTTATGCGTTATACGTTATGCGTTATGCCTAATGCGTTATGCGTTATGCGTTATGCGTTATGCGTTATGCGTTATGCGTTGTGCGTTATACGTTTGCGTTATGCGTTATGCGTTATGCGTTATGCGTTATGCGTTATGCGTTATGCGTTATGCGTTATGCGTTATGCGTTATGCGTTATGCGTTATGCGTTATGCGTTATGCGTTATGCGTTATGCGTTATGCGTTATGCGTTATGCGTTATGCGTTGTGCGTTATACGTTTGCGTTATGCGTTATGCGTTATGCGTTATGCGTTATGCGTTATGCGTTATGCGTTATGCGTTATGCGTTATGTGTTATGCGTTATGCGTTATGCGTTATGCGTTATGCGTTATGCGTTATGCGTTATGCGTTATGCGTTATGCGTTATGCGTTATGCGTTATGCGTTATGCGTTATGCGTTATGCGTTATGCGTTATGCGTTATGCGTTATGCGTTATGCGTTATGCGTTATGCGTTATGCGTTATGCGTTATGCGTTGTGCGTTACACGTTTGCGTTATGCGTTATGCATTATGCGTTATACGGTATGCGTTATGCGTTATACGTTTTGCGTTATGCGTTATGCGTTATGCTTTATGCGTTATGCATTATGCGTTATGCGTGATCTGACATGCGTTATGCGTTATGCGTTATGCGTTATGCCTTATGCCTTATGGTTTGCGTTATGCGTTATGCGTTATGCGTTATACGGTATACGTTATGCGTTATGCGTTATGCGTTATGCGTTATGCGTTATGCGTTATGCTTTATGCGTTATACGTTATGCGTTATGCGATATGCGTTATGGGTTATGTTTCATGCGTTATGCGTTATGCGTTATGCTTTATGCGTTATGCGTTATTGCGTTAGGGGTTATGCGTTATGCGTTATGCGTTATGCGTTATGCGTTATACGGTATGCGTTATGCGTTATACGTTATGCGTTATGCGTTATGCGTTATGCGTTATGCGTTATGGGTTATGCGTTATGCGTTATGGTTATGCGTTTTGCGTTATGAGTTACACGTTATGCTTTATGCGATATACGTTATTGCGTTAGGGGTTATGCGTTATGCGTTATGCGTTATGCGTTATGCTTTATGCGTTATGCGTTATGCGTTATGCGTTATGCGTTATGCGTTATACGGTATGCTTTATGCGTTATACGTTATGCGTTATGCGATATGCGTTATGGGTTATGCTTCATGCGTTATGCGTTATGCGCTATGGGTTATGTGTTATGCGTTATGCGTTATGCGTTATGCGTTATGCGTTATACGTTATGCGTTATGCCTAATGCGTTATGCGTTATGCGTTATGCGTTATGCGTTATGCGTTATGCGTTGTGCGTTATACGTTTGCGTTATGCGTTATGCGTTATGCGTTATGCGTTATGCGTTATGCGTTATGCGTTATGCGTTATGCGTTATGCGTTATGCGTTATGCGTTATGCGTTATGCGTTATGCGTTATGCGTTATGCGTTATGCGTTATGCGTTATGCGTTGTGCGTTATACGTTTGCGTTATGCGTTATGCGTTATGCGTTATGCGTTATGCGTTATGCGTTATGCGTTATGCGTTATGCGTTATGCGTTATGCGTTATGCGTTATGCGTTATGCGTTATGCGTTATGCGTTATGCGTTATGCGTTATGCGTTATGCGTTATGCGTTATGCGTTATGCGTTATGCGTTATGCGTTATGCGTTATGCGTTATGCGTTATGCGTTATGCGTTATGCGTTATGCGTTATGCGTTGTGCGTTACACGTTTGCGTTATGCGTTATGCATTATGCGTTATACGGTATGCGTTATGCGTTATACGTTTTGCGTTATGCGTTATGCGTTATGCTTTATGCGTTATGCATTATGCGTTATGCGTGATCTGACATGCGTTATGCGTTATGCGTTATGCGTTATGCCTTATGCCTTATGGTTTGCGTTATGCGTTATGCGTTATGCGTTATACGGTATACGTTATGCGTTATGCGTTATGCGTTAAGCGTTATGCGTTATGCGTTATGCTTTATGCGTAATGCGTTATGCGTTATGCGTTTTGCTTTATGCGTTATGCGTTATGGGTTATGCGTTATGCGTTATGCGTTATGCTTTATGCGTTATGCGTTATGCGTTATGCGTTATGCGTTATACGGTATGCGTTATGCGTTATGCGTTATGCGTTTTGCGTTATGCGTTATGCGTTATGCGTTATGCGTTATGCGTTATACGGTATGCGTTATGCGTTATGCGTTATGCGTTATGGGTTATGCGTTATGCGTTATGAGTTACACGTTATGCTTTATGCGTTATGCGTTATTGCGTTAGGGGTTATGCGTTATGCGTTATGCTTTATGCGTTATAGGTTATGCGTTATGCGATATGCGTTATGGGTTATGCTTCATGCGTTATGCGTTATGCGTTATGCTTTATGCGTAATGCGTTATGCGTTATGCGTTATGCGTTATACGGTATACGTTATGCGTTATGCGTTATGCGTTATGCGTTATGCGTTATGCGTTATGCGTTATGCGTTATGCGTTATGCGTTATGCGTTATGCGTTATGCGTTATGCGTTATGCGTTATGCGTTATGCGTTATGCGTTATGCGTTATGCGTTATGCGTTATGCGTTATGCGTTGTGCGTTATACGTTTGCGTTATGCGTTATGCGTTATGCGTTATGCGTTATGCGTTATGCGTTATGCGTTATGCGTTATGCGTTATGCGTTATGCGTTATGCGTTATGCTTTATGCGTTATGCGTTATGCGTTATGCGTTATGCGTTATGCGTTATGCGTTATGCGTTATGCGTTATGCGTTATGCGTTATGCGTTATGCGTTATGCGTTATGCGTTATGCGTTATGCGTTATGCGTTATGCGTTATGCGTTATGCGTTATGCGTTATGCGTTGTGCGTTAGACGTTTGCGTTATGCGTTATGCATTATGCGTTATACGGTATGCGTTATGCGTTATACGTTTTGCGTTATGCGTTATGCGTTATGCTTTATGCGTTATGCATTATGCGTTATGCGTGATCTGACATGCGTTATGCGTTATGCGTTATGCGTTATGCCTTATGCCTTATGGTTTGCGTTATGCGTTATGCGTTATGCGTTATACGGTATACGTTATGCGTTATGCGTTATGCGTTATGCGTTATGCGTTATGCGTTATGCTTTATGCGTTATACGTTATGCGTTATGCGATATGCGTTATGGGTTATGTTTCATGCGTTATGCGTTATGCGTTATGCTTTATGCGTTATGCGTTATTGCGTTAGGGGTTATGCGTTATGCGTTATGCGTTATGCGTTATGCGTTATACGGTATGCGTTATGCGTTATACGTTATGCGTTATGCGTTATGCGTTATGCGTTATGCGTTATGGGTTATGCGTTATGCGTTATGGTTATGCGTTTTGCGTTATGAGTTACACGTTATGCTTTATGCGATATACGTTATTGCGTTAGGGGTTATGCGTTATGCGTTATGCGTTATGCGTTATGCTTTATGCGTTATGCGTTATGCGTTATGCGTTATGCGTTATGCGTTATACGGTATGCTTTATGCGTTATACGTTATGCGTTATGCGATATGCGTTATGGGTTATGCTTCATGCGTTATGCGTTATGCGCTATGGGTTATGTGTTATGCGTTATGCTTTATGCGTTATGCGTTATGCGTTATGCGTTATGCGTTATGCGTTATGCGTTATGCGTTATGCGTTATGCGTTATGCGTTATGCGTTATGCGTTATGCGTTATGCGTTATGCGTTATGCGTTATACGGTATGCGTTATGCGTTATGCGTTATGCGTTTTGCGTTATGCGTTATGCGTTATGCGTTATGCGTTATGCGTTATACGGTATGCGTTATGCGTTATGCGTTATGCGTTATGGGTTATGCGTTATGCGTTATGAGTTACACGTTATGCTTTATGCGTTATGCGTTATTGCGTTAGGGGTTATGCGTTATGCGTTATGCTTTATGCGTTATAGGTTATGCGTTATGCGATATGCGTTATGGGTTATGCTTCATGCGTTATGCGTTATGCGTTATGCTTTATGCGTAATGCGTTATGCGTTATGCGTTATGCGTTATACGGTATACGTTATGCGTTATGCGTTATGCGTTATGCGTTATGCGTTATGCGTTATGCGTTATGCGTTATGCGTTATGCGTTATACGGTATGCGTTATGCGTTATACGTTATGCGTTATGCGTTATGTGTTATGGGTTATGGGTTATGCTTCATGCGTTATGCGTTATGTGTTATGCTTTATGCGTTATGCGTTATGCGTTATGCGTTATGCGTTATGCGTTATGCGTTATACGGTATGCGTTTTGCTTTATGCGTTATGCGTTATGGGTTATGCGTTATGCGTTATGCGTTATGCGTTATGCGTTATGCGTTATGCGTTATACGGTATGCTTTATGCGTTATACGTTATGCGTTATGCGATATGCGTTATGGGTTATGCTTCATGCGTTATGCGTTATGCGCTATGGGTTATGCGTTATGCGTTATGCGTTATGCGTTATGCGTTATACGTTATGCGTTATGCCTAATGCGTTATGCGTTATGCGTTATGCGTTATGCGTTATGCGTTATGCGTTGTGCGTTATACGTTATACGGTATGCGTTATGCGTTATACGTTTTGCGTTATGCGTTATGCGTTATGCTTTATGCGTTATGCATTATGCGTTATGCGTGATCTGACATGCGTTATGCGTTATGCGTTATGCGTTATGCCTTATGCCTTATGGTTTGCGTTATGCGTTATGCGTTATGCGTTATGCGTTATGCTTTATGCGTAATGCGTTATGCGTTATGCGTTTTGCTTTATGCGTTATGCGTTATGGGTTATGCGTTATGCGTTATGCGTTATGCGTTATGCGTTATGCTTTATGCGTTATGCGTTATGCGTTATGCGTTATGCGTTATACGGTATGCGTTATGCGTTATGCGTTATGCGTTTTGCGTTATGCGTTATGCGTTATGCGTTATGCGTTATGCGTTATGCGTTATACGGTATGCGTTATGCGTTATACGTTATGCGTTATGCGTTATGCGTTATGGGTTATGCGTTATGCGTTATGAGTTACACGTTATGCTTTATGCGTTATGCGTTATTGCGTTAGGGGTTATGCGTTATGCGTTATGCTTTATGCGTTATAGGTTATGCGTTATGCGATATGCGTTATGGGTTATGCTTCATGCGTTATGCGTTATGCGTTATGCTTTATGCGTAATGCGTTATGCGTTATGCGTTATGCGTTATACGGTATACGTTATGCGTTATGCGTTATGCGTTATGCGTTATGCGTTATGCGTTATGCGTTATGCGTTATACGGTATGCGTTATGCGTTATACGTTATGCGTTATGCGTTATGTGTTATGGGTTATGGGTTATGCTTCATGCGTTATGCGTTATGTGTTATGCTTTATGCGTTATGCGTTATGCGTTATGCGTTATGCGTTATGCGTTATGCGTTATACGGTATGCGTTATGCGTTATGCGTTATGCGTTATGCGTTATACGGTATGCGTTATGCGATATACGTTATTGCGTTAGGGGTTATGCGTTATGCGTTATGCTTTATGCGTTATACGTTATGCGTTATGCGATATGCGTTATGGGTTATGTTTCATGCGTTATGCGTTATGCGTTATGCTTTATGCGTTATGCGTTATGCGTTATGCGTTATGCGTTATACGGTATGCTTTATGCGTTATACGTTATGCGTTATGCGATATGCGTTATGCGTTATGCGTTATGCGTTATGCGTTATGCGTTATACGGTATGCGTTATGCGTTATACGTTATGCGTTATGCGTTATGCGTTATGTGTTATGGGTTATGGGTTATGCTTCATGCGTTATGCGTTATGCGTTATGCTTTATGCGTTATGCGTTATGCGTTATGCGTTATGCGTTATGCGTTGTGCGTTATACGTTTGCGTTATGCGTTATGCGTTATGCGTTATGGGTTATGCGTTATGCGTTATGCGTTATGCGTTATGCGTTATGCGTTATGCGTTATGCTTTATGCGTAATGAGTTATGCGTTATGCGTTATGCGTTATACGGTATACGTTATGCGTTATGCGTTATGCGTTATGCGTTATGCGTTATGCGTTATGCTTTATGCGTAATGCGTTATGCGTTATGCGTTTTGCTTTATGCGTTATGCGTTATGGGTTATGCGTTATGCGTTATGCGTTATGCGTTATGCGTTATGCGTTATGCGTTATGCGTTATGCGTTATGCGTTATGCGTTATACGGTATGCGTTATGCGTTATGCGTTATGCGTTTTGCGTTATGCGTTATGCGTTATGCGTTATGCGTTATGCGTTATGCGTTATACGGTATGCGTTATGCGTTATACGTTATGCGTTATGCGTTATGCGTTATGGGTTATGCGTTATGCGTTATGAGTTACACGTTATGCTTTATGCGTTATGCGTTATTGCGTTAGGGGTTATGGGTTATGCGTTATGCTTTATGCGTAATGCGTTATGCGTTATGCGTTATGCGTTATACGGTATACGTTATGCGTTATGCGTTATGCGTTATGCGTTATGCGTTATGCGTTATGCGTTATGCGTTATACGGTATGCGTTATGCGTTATACGTTATGCGTTATGCGTTATGTGTTATGGGTTATGGGTTATGGGTTATGCTTCATGCGTTATGCGTTATGCGTTATGCTTTATGCGTTATGCGTTATGCGTTATGCGTTATGCGTTATGCGTTATGCGTTATACGGTATGCGTTATGCGTTATGCGTTATGCGTTATGCGTTATGCGTTATACGGTATCCGTTATGCGTTATACGTTATGCGTTATGCGTTATGCGTTGTGGGTTATGCGTTATGCGTTATGGTTATGCGTTTTGCGTCATGAGTTACACGTTATGCTTTATGCGATATACGTTATTGCGTTAGGGGTTATGCGTTATGCGTTATGCTTTATGCGTTATATGTTATGCGTTATGCGATATGCGTTATGGGTTATGTTTCATGCGTTATGCGTTATGCGTTATGCTTTATGCGTTATGCGTTATGCGTTATGCGTTATGCGTTATGCGTTATACGGTATGCTTTATGCGTTATACGTTATGCGTTATGCGATATGCGTTATGGGTTATGCTTCATGCGTTATGCGTTATGCGTTATGGGTTATGCGTTATGCGTTATGCGTTATGCGTTATGCGTTATGCGTTATGCGTTATACGTTATGCGTTATGCCTAATGCGTTATGCGTTATGCGTTATACGGTATGCTTTATGCGTTATACGTTATGCGTTATGCGATATGCGTTATGGGTTATGCTTCATGCGTTATGCGTTATGCGCTATGGGTTATGCGTTATGCGTTATGCGTTATGCGTTATGCGTTATACGTTATGCGTTATGCCTAATGCGTTATGCGTTATGCGTTATGCGTTATGCGTTATGCGTTATGCGTTGTGCGTTATACGTTATACGGTATGCGTTATGCGTTATACGTTTTGCGTTATGCGTTATGCGTTATGCTTTATGCGTTATGCATTATGCGTTATGCGTGATCTGACATGCGTTATGCGTTATGCGTTATGCGTTATGCCTTATGCCTTATGGTTTGCGTTATGCGTTATGCGTTATGCGTTATGCGTTATGCTTTATGCGTAATGCGTTATGCGTTATGCGTTTTGCTTTATGCGTTATGCGTTATGGGTTATGCGTTATGCGTTATGCGTTATGCGTTATGCGTTATGCTTTATGCGTTATGCGTTATGCGTTATGCGTTATGCGTTATACGGTATGCGTTATGCGTTATGCGTTATGCGTTTTGCGTTATGCGTTATGCGTTATACGGTATGCGTTATGAGTTACACGTTATGCTTTATGCGTTATGCGTTATTGCGTTAGGGGTTATGCGTTATGCGTTATGCTTTATGCGTTATAGGTTATGCGTTATGCGATATGCGTTATGGGTTATGCATCATGCGTTATGCGTTATGCGTTATGCTTTATGCGTAATGCGTTATGCGTTATGCGTTATGCGTTATACGGTATACGTTATGCGTTATGCGTTATGCGTTATGCGTTATGCGTTATGCGTTATGCGTTATGCGTTATACGGTATGCGTTATGCGTTATACGTTATGCGTTATGCGTTATGTGTTATGGGTTATGGGTTATGCTTCATGCGTTATGCGTTATGTGTTATGCTTTATGCGTTATGCGTTATGCGTTATGCGTTATGCGTTATGCGTTATGCGTTATGCGTTATACGGTATGCGTTATGCGTTATGCGTTATGCGTTATGCGTTATGCGTTATACGGTATGCGTTATGCGATATACGTTATTGCGTTAGGGGTTATGCGTTATGCGTTATGCTTTATGCGTTATACGTTATGCGTTATGCGATATGCGTTATGGGTTATGTTTCATGCGTTATGCGTTATGCGTTATGCTTTATGCGTTATGCGTTATGCGTTATGCGTTATGCGTTATGCGTTATACGGTATGCTTTATGCGTTATACGTTATGCGTTATGCGATATGCGTTATGCGTTATGCGTTATGCGTTATGCGTTATGCGTTATACGGTATGCGTTATGCGTTATACGTTATGCGTTATGCGTTATGCGTTATGTGTTATGGGTTATGGGTTATGCTTCATGCGTTATGCGTTATGCGTTATGCTTTATGCGTTATGCGTTATGCGTTATGCGTTATGCGTTGTGCGTTATACGTTTGCGTTATGCGTTATGCGTTATGCGTTATGGGTTATGCGTTATGCGTTATGCGTTATGCGTTATGCGTTATGCGTTATGCGTTATGCGTTATGCTTTATGCGTAATGAGTTATGCGTTATGCGTTATGCGTTATACGGTATACGTTATGCGTTATGCGTTATGCGTTATGCGTTATGCGTTATGCGTTATGCGTTATGCGTTATGCTTTATGCGTAATGCGTTATGCGTTATGCGTTTTGCTTTATGCGTTATGCGTTATGGGTTATGCGTTATGCGTTATGCGTTATGCGTTATGCGTTATGCGTTATGCGTTATGCGTTATGCGTTATGCGTTATGCGTTATGCGTTATGCGTTATACGGTATGCGTTATGCGTTATGCGTTATGCGTTTTGCGTTATGCGTTATGCGTTATGCGTTATGCGTTATGCGTTATGCGTTATACGGTATGCGTTATGCGTTATACGTTATGCGTTATGCGTTATGCGTTATGGGTTATGCGTTATGCGTTATGAGTTACACGTTATGCTTTATGCGTTATGCGTTATTGCGTTAGGGGTTATGCGTTATGCGTTATGCTTTATGCGTAATGCGTTATGCGTTATGCGTTATGCGTTATACGGTATACGTTATGCGTTATGCGTTATGCGTTATGCGTTATGCGTTATGCGTTATGCGTTATGCGTTATACGGTATGCGTTATGCGTTATACGTTATGCGTTATGCGTTATGTGTTATGGGTTATGGGTTATGCTTCATGCGTTATGCGTTATGCGTTGTGCTTTATGCGTTATGCGTTATGCGTTATGCGTTATGCGTTATGCGTTATGCGTTATACGGTATGCGTTATGCGTTATGCGTTATGCGTTATGCGTTATGCGTTATACGGTATCCGTTATGCGTTATACGTTATGCGTTATGCGTTATGCGTTGTGGGTTATGCGTTATGCGTTATGGTTATGCGTTTTGCGTCATGAGTTACACGTTATGCTTTATGCGATATACGTTATTGCGTTAGGGGTTATGCGTTATGCGTTATGCTTTATGCGTTATACGTTATGCGTTATGCGATATGCGTTATGGGTTATGTTTCATGCGTTATGCGTTATGCGTTATGCTTTATGCGTTATGCGTTATGCGTTATGCGTTATGCGTTATGCGTTATGCGTTATACGGTATGCTTTATGCGTTATACGTTATGCGTTATGCGATATGCGTTATGGGTTATGCTTCATGCGTTATGCGTTATGCGTTATGGGTTATGCGTTATGCGTTATGCGTTATGCGTTATGCGTTATGCGTTATGCGTTATACGTTATGCGTTATGCCTAATGCGTTATGCGTTATGCGTTATGCGTTGTGCGTTATACGTTTGCGTTATGCGTTATGCGTTATGCGTTATGGGTTATGCGTTATGCGTTATGCGTTATGCGTTATGCGTTATGCGTTATGCTTTATGCGTAATGAGTTATGCGTTATGCGTTATGCGTTATACGGTATACGTTATGCGTTATGCGTTATGCGTTATGCGTTATGCGTTATGCGTTATGCTTTATGCGTAATGCGTTATGCGTTATGCGTTTTGCTTTATGCGTTATGCGTTATGGGTTATGCGTTATGCGTTATGCGTTATGCGTTATGCGTTATGCGTTATGCGTTACGCGTTATGCGTTATGCGTTATGCGTTATACGGTATGCGTTATGCGTTATGCGTTATGCGTTTTGCGTTATGCGTTATGCGTTATGCGTTATGCGTTATGCGTTATGCGTTATACGTTATGCGTTATGCCTAATGCGTTATGCGTTATGCGTTATGCGTTATGCGTTATGCCTAATGCGTTATGCGTTATGCGTTATGCGTTATGCGTTATGCGTTATGCGTTATGCGTTGTGCGTTATACGTTTGCGTTATGCGTTATGCGTTATGCGTTATGCGTTATGCGTTATGCGTTATGCGTTATGCGTTATGCGTTATGCGTTATGCGTTATGCGTTATGCGTTATGCGTTATGCGTTGTGCGTTATACATTATGCGTTTTGCTTTATGCGTTATGCGTTATGGGTTATGCGTTATGCGTTATGCGTTATGCGTTATGCTTTATGCGTTATGCGTTATGCGTTATGCGTTATGCGTTATGCGTTATACGGTATGCGTTATGCGTTATACGGTATGCGTTATGCGTTATACGTTATGCGTTATGCGTTATGTGTTATGGGTTATGGGTTATGCTTCATGCGTTATGCGTTATGCGTTATGCTTTATGCGTTATGCGTTATGCGTTATGCGTTATGCGTTATGCGTTATACGGTATGCGTTATGCGTTATGCGTTATGCGTTATGCGTTATGCGTTATGCGTTATGCGTTGTGCGTTATACGTTTGCGTTATGCGTTATGCGTTATGCGTTATGCGTTATGCGTTATGCGTTATGCGTTATGCGTTATGCGTTATGCGTTATGCGTTATGCGTTATGCGTTATGCGTTATGCGTTATGCGTTATGCGTTATGCGTTATGCGTTATGCGTTATGCGTTATGCGTTATGCATTATGCGTTATGCGTTATGCGTTATGCGTTATGCGTTATGCGTTATGCGTTATGCGTTATGCGTTATGCGTTTTGCGTTGTGCGTTATACGTTTGCGTTATGCGTTATGCATTATGCATTATACGGTATACGTTATGCGTTATACGTTATGCGTTATGCGTCATACGTTATGCATTATGCGTTATGCGTGATCTGACATGCGTTATGCGTTATGCGTTATGCGTTATGCTTTATGCCTTATGGTTTGCGTTATGCGTTATGCGTTATGCGTTATGCATTATGCGTTATACGGTATACGTTATGCGTTATACGTTATGCGTTATGCGTTATGCGTTATGCTTTATGCGTTATGCATTATGCGTTATGCGTGATCTGACATGCGTTATGCGTTATGCGTTATGCGTTATGCTTTATGCCTTATGGTTTGCGTTATGCGTTATGCGTTATGCGTTATGCGTTATGCATAATGCGTTATACGTTATGTATTATGCGTTATGCCTTATGCGTTATGCGATAAGCGTCATGCATCAAGACTTATGCGTTATGCGATATGCGATATGCGTCATGCATCAAGCCTTATGCGTTATGGGTTATGCGTTAACGTTATGCGTTTTGCGTTATGCGTTATGCGTTATGCGTTATGCGTTATGCGTTATGCGTTATGGGTTATGCGTTATGCGATATGCGTTATGCGTTATGCTTTATGCGTTATGCGTTATGCGTTATGCGTTATGCGTTATGCGTTATGCGTTATGCGATATGCGTTATGCGTTAAGCGTTATGCTTTATGCGTTATGCATTATGCGTTATGCGTGATCTGACATGCGTTATGCGTTATGCGTTATGCGTTATGCCTTATGCCTTATGGTTTGAGTTATGCGTTATGCGTTATGCGTTATGCGTTATGCGTTATGCGTTATGCGTTATGCGTTATGCGTTATGCGTTGTGCGTTATACGTTATGCGTTTTGCTTTATGCGTTATGCGTTATGGGTTATGCGTTATGCGTTATGCGTTATGCGTTATGCTTTATGCGTTATGCGTTATGCGTTATGCGTTATGCGTTATACGTTATACGGTATGCGTTATGCGTTATGCGTTATGCGTTATGCGTTATGCGTTATGCGTTATGCGTTATGCGTTATGCGTTTTGCGTTATGCGTTATGCGTTATGCGTTATGCGTTATGCGTTATACGGTATGCGTTATGCGTTATACGTTATGCGTTATGCGTTATGCGTTATGGGTTATGCGATATGCGTTATGAGTTACACGTTATGCTTTATGCGTTATGCGTTATTGCGTTAGGGGTTATGCGTTATGCGTTATGCTTTATGCGTTATACGTTATGCGTTATGCGATATGCGTTATGGGTTATGCTTCATGCGTTATGCGTTATGCGTTATGCTTTATGCGTAATGCGTTATGCGTTATGCGTTATGCGTTATACGGTATACGTTATGCGTTATGCGTTATGCGTTATGCGTTATGCGTTATGCGTTATGCGTTATACGGTATGCGTTATGCGTTATACGTTATGCGTTATGCGTTATGTGTTATGGGTTATGGGTTATGCTTCATGCGTTATGCGTTATGCGTTATGCTTTATGCGTTATGCGTTATGCGTTATGCGTTATGCGTTATGCGTTATACGGCATGCGTTATGCGTTATGCGTTATGCGTTATGCGTTATGCGTTATACGGTATGCGTTATGCGTTATACGTTATGCGTTATGCGTTATGCGTTATGCGTTATGCGTTATGGGTTATGCGTTATGCGTTATACGTTATGCGATATGCCTAATGCGTTATGCGTTATGCGTTATGCGTTATGCGTTATGCGTTATGCGTTGTGCGTTATACGTTTGCGTTATGCGTTATGCGTTATGCGTTATGCGTTATGCGTTATGCGTTATGCGTTATGCGTTATGCGTTATGCGTTATGCGTTATGCGTTATGCGTTGTGCGTTATGCGTTATGCGTTATGCGTTATGCGTTATGCGTTATGCGTTATGCGTTATGCGTCATGCGTTATGCGTTGTGCGTTACACGTTTGCGTTATGCGTTATGCATTATGCGTTATACGGTATACGTTATGCGTTATACGTTATGCGTTATGCGTTATGCGTTATGCTTTATGCGTTATGCATTATGCGTTATGCGTGATCTGACATGCGTTATGCGTTATGCGTTATGCGTTATGCCTTATGCCTTACGGTTTGCGTTATGCGTTATGCGTTATGCGTTATGCGTTATGCGTTATGCGTTATGCGTTGTGCGTTATACGTTTGCGTTATGCGTTATGCATTATGCGTTATACGGTATACGTTATGCGTTATACGTTATGCGTTATGCGTCATGCGTTATGCTTTATGCGTTATGCATTATGCGTTATGCGTTATGCGTTATGCGTTATGCTTTATGCCTTATGGTTTGCGTTATGCGTTATGCGTTATGCGTTATGGATAATGCGTTATACGTTATGTATTATGCGTTATGCCTTATGCGTTATGCGATAAGCGTCATGCATCAAGCCTTATGCGTTATGCGATATGCGATATGCGTCATGCATCAAGCCTTATGCGTTATGGGTTATGCGTTTTGCGTTAAGCGTTATGCGTTATGCGTTATGCGTTATGCGTTATGCGTTATGCGTTATGCGTTATGCGTTATGCGTTATGCGTTATGCGTTATGCGTTATGCGTTATGCGTTATGCGTTTTGCTTTATGCGTTATGCGTTATGGGTTATGCGTTATGCGTAATACGTTATGCGTTATGCTTTATGCGTTATGCGTTATGCGTTATGCATTATACGGTATGCGTTATACGGTATGCGTTATGCGTTATGCGTTATGCGTTATGCGTTATGCGTTATGCGTTATACGGTATGCGTTATGCGTTATACGTTATGCGTTATGCGTTATGCGTTATGCGTTATGCGTTATGGGTTATGCGTTATGCGTTATGGTTATGCGTTTTGCGTTATGAGTTACACGTTATGCTTTATGCGATATACGTTATTGCGTTAGGGGTTATGCGTTATGCGTTATGCTTTATGCGTTATACGTTATGCGTTATGCGATATGCGTTATGGGTTATGCTTCATGCGTTATGCGTTATGCGTTATGGGTTATGCGTTATGCGTTATGCGTTATGCGTTATGCGTTATGCGTTATGCGTTATACGTTATGCGTTATGCCTAATGCGTTATGCGTTATGCGTTATGCGTTATGCGTTATGCGTTATGCGTTATGCGTTGTGCGTTATACGTTTGCGTTATGCGTTATGCGTTATGCGTTATGCGTTATGCGTTATGCGTTATGCGTTATGCGTTATGCGTTATGCGTTATGCGTTATGCGTTATGCGTTATGCGTTATGCGTTATGCGTTATGCGTTATGCGTTATGCGTTATGCGTTATGCGTTATGCGTTATGCGTTATGCGTTATGCGTTATGCGTTATGCGTTATGCGTTATGCGTTATGCGTTATGCGTTATGCGTTATGCGTTATGCGTTACGCGTTATGCGTTATGCGTTATGCGTTATGCGTTATGCGTTATGCGTTATGCGTTATGCGTTGTGCGTTACACGTTTGCGTTATGCGTTATGCATTATGCGTTATGCGTTATGCGTTATGCGTTATGCGTTATGCGTTGTGCGTTATACGTTATGCGTTTTGCTTTATGCGTTATGCGTTATGGGTTATGCGTTATGCGTTATGCGTTATGCGTTATGCGTTATGCTTTATGCGTTATGCGTTATGCGTTATGCGTTATGCGTTATACGTTATACGGTATGCGTTATGCGTTATGCGTTATGCGTTATGCGTTATGCGTTATGCGTTATGCGTTATGCGTTATGCGTTTTGCGTTATGCGTTATGCGTTATGCGTTATGCGTTATGCGTTATACGGTATGCGTTATGCGTTATACGTTATGCGTTATGCGTTATGCGTTATGGGTTATGCGATATGCGTTATGAGTTACACGTTATGCTTTATGCGTTATGCGTTATTGCGTTAGGGGTTATGCGTTATGCGTTATGCTTTATGCGTTATACGTTATGCGTTATGCGATATGCGTTATGGGTTATGCTTCATGCGTTATGCGTTATGCGTTATGCTTTATGCGTAATGCGTTATGCGTTATGCGTTATGCGTTATACGGTATACGTTATGCGTTATGCGTTATGCGTTATGCGTTATGCGTTATGCGTTATGCGTTATACGGTATGCGTTATGCGTTATACGTTATGCGTTATGCGTTATGTGTTATGGGTTATGGGTTATGCTTCATGCGTTATGCGTTATGCGTTATGCTTTATGCGTTATGCGTTATGCGTTATGCGTTATGCGTTATGCGTTATACGGCATGCGTTATGCGTTATGCGTTATGCGTTATGCGTTATGCGTTATACGGTATGCGTTATGCGTTATACGTTATGCGTTATGCGTTATGCGTTATGCGTTATGGGTTATGCGTTATGCGTTATGGTTATGCGTTTTGCGTTATGAGTTACACGTTATGCTTTATGCGATATACGTTATTGCGTTAGGGGTTATGCGTTATGCGTTATGCTTTATGCGTTATACGTTATGCGTTATGCGATATGCGATATGGGTTATGTTTCATGCGTTATGCGTTATGCGTTATGCTTTATGCGTTATGCGTTATGCGTTATGCGTTATGCGTTATGCGTTATGCGTTATACGGTATGCTTTATGCGTTATACGTTATGCGTTATGCGATATGCGTTATGGGTTATGCTTCATGCGTTATGCGTTATGCGTTATAGGTTATGCGTTATGCGTTATGCGTTATGCGTTATGCGTTATGCGTTATACGTTATGCGTTATGCCTAATGCGTTATGCGTTATGCGTTATGCGTTATGCGTTATGCGTTATGCGTTATGGGTTATGCGTTATGCGTTATGGTTATGCGTTTTGCGTTATGAGTTACACGTTATGCTTTATGCGATATACGTTATTGCGTTAGGGGTTATGCGTTATGCGTTATGCTTTATGCGTTATACGTTATGCGTTATGCGATATGCGATATGGGTTATGTTTCATGCGTTATGCGTTATGCGTTATGCTTTATGCGTTATACGGTATACGTTATGCGTTATACGTTATGCGTTATGCGTTATGCGTTATGCTTTATGCGTTATGCATTATGCGTTATGCGTGATCTGACATGCGTTATGCGTTATGCGTTATGCGTTATGCCTTATGCCTTACGGTTTGCGTTATGCGTTATGCGTTATGCGTTATGCGTTATGCGTTATGCGTTATGCGTTGTGCGTTATACGTTTGCGTTATGCGTTATGCATTATGCGTTATACGGTATACGTTATGCGTGATACGTTATGCGTTATGCGTTATGCGTTATGCGTTATGCGTTATGCGTTATGCGTTATGCGTTATGCGTTATGCGTTATGCGTTATGCGTTATGCGTTATGCGTTATGCGTTATGCGTTATGCGTTTTGCTTTATGCGTTATGCGTTATGGGTTATGCGTTATGCGTTATACGTTATGCGTTATGCTTTATGCGTTATGCGTTATGCGTTATGCATTATACGGTATGCGTTATACGGTATGCGTTATGCGTTATGCGTTATGCGTTATGCGTTATGCGTTATGCGTTATACGGTATGCGTTATGCGTTATACGTTATGCGTTATGCGTTATGCGTTATGCGTTATGCGTTATGGGTTATGCGTTATGCGTTATGGTTATGCGTTTTGCGTTATGAGTTACACGTTATGCTTTATGCGATATACGTTATTGCGTTAGGGGTTATGCGTTATGCGTTATGCTTTATGCGTTATACGTTATGCGTTATGCGATATGCGTTATGGGTTATGTTTCATGCGTTATGCGTTATGCGTTATGCTTTATGCGTTATGCGTTATGCGTTATGCGTTATGCGTTATACGGTATGCTTTATGCGTTATACGTTATGCGTTATGCGATATGCGTTATGGGTTATGCTTCATGCGATATGCGTTATGCGTTATGGGTTATGCGTTATGCGTTATGCGTTATGCGTTATGCGTTATGCGTTATGCGTTATACGTTATGCGTTATGCCTAATGCGTTATGCGTTATGCGTTATGCGTTATGCGTTATGCGTTATGCGTTGTGCGTTATACGTTTGCGTTATGCGTTATGCGTTATGCGTTATGCGTTATGCGTTATGCGTTATGCGTTATGCGTTATGCGTTATGCGTTATGCGTTATGCGTTATGCGTTATGCGTTATGCGTTATGCGTTATGCGTTATGCGTTATGCGTTATGCGTTATGCGTTATGCGTTATGCTTTATGCGTTATGCGTTATGCGTTATGCGTTATGCGTTATGCGTTATGCGTTATGCGTTATGCGTTATGCGTTATGCGTTATGCGTTATGCGTTATGCGTTATGCGTTATGCGTTGTGCGTTATACGTTTGCGTTATGCGTTATGCATTATGCGTTATACGGTATACGTTATGCGTTATACGTTATGCGTTATGCGTCATGCGTTATGCTTTATGCGTTATGCATTATGCGTTATGCGTGATCTGACATGCGTTATGCGTTATGCGTTATGCGTTATGCTTTATGCCTTATGGTTTGCGTTATGCGTTATGCGTTATACGGTATGCGTTATGCGTTATACGTTATGCGTTATGCGTTATGCGTTATGCGTTATGCGTTATGGGTTATGCGTTATGCGTTATACGTTATGCGTTATGCCTAATGCGTTATGCGTTATGCGTTATGCGTTATGCGTTATGCGTTATGCGTTGTGCGTTATACGTTTGCGTTATGCGTTATGCGTTATGCGTTATGCGTTATGCGTTATGCGTTATGCGTTATGCGTTATGCGTTATGCGTTATGCGTTATGCGTTATGCGTTATGCGTTATGCGTTATGCGTTATGCGTTATGCGTTATGCGTTATGCGTTATGCGTTATGCGTTATGCGTTATGCGTTATGCGTTGTGCGTTACACGTTTGCGTTATGCGTTATGCATTATGCGTTATGCGTTATGCGTTATGCGTTATGCGTTATGCGTTATGCGTTATGCGTTATGCGTTATGCGTTATGCGTTATGCGTTATGCGTTATGCGTTATGCGTTATGCGTTATGCGTTGTGCGTTATACGTTTGCGTTATGCGTTATGCATTATGCGTTATACGGTATACGTTATGCGTTATACGTTATGCGTTATGCGTCATGCGTTATGCTTTATGCGTTATGCATTATGCGTTATGCGTGATCTGACATGCGTTATGCGTTATGCGTTATGCGTTATGCTTTATGCCTTATGGTTTGCGTTATGCGTTATGCGTTATGCGTTATGCATAATGCGTTATACGTTATGTATTATGCGTTATGCCTTATGCGTTATGCGATAAGCGTCATGCATCAAGCCTTATGCGTTATGCGATATGCGATATGCGTCATGCATCAAGCCTTATGCGTTATGGGTTATGCGTTTTGCGTTATGCGTTATGCGTTATGCGTTATGCGTTATGCGTTATGCGTTATGCGTTATGCGTTATGCGTTATGCGTTATGCGTTATGCGTTATGCGTTATGCGTTATGCGTTATGCGTTTTGCTTTATGCGTTATGCGTTATGGGTTATGATTTATGCGTTATGCTTTATGCGTTATGCGTTATGCGTTATGCGTTATACGGTATGCGTTATACGGTATGCGTTATGCGTTATGCGTTATGCGTTATGCGTTATGCGTTATACGTTATGCGTTATGCGTTATGCGTTATGCTTTATGCGTTATGCATTATGCGTTATGCGTGATCTGACATGCTTTATGCGTTATGCGTTATGCGTTATGCATTATGCCTTATGGTTTGCGTTATGCGTTATGCGTTATGCGTTATGCGTTATGCGTTATGCGTTATGCGTTATGCGTTATGCGTTATGCGTTATGCGTTATGCGTTATGCGTTGTGCGTTATACGTTTGCGTTATGCGTTATGCATTATGCGTTATACGGTATACGTTATGCGTTATACGTTATGCGTTAAGCGTTATGCGTTATGCTTTATGCGTTATGCATTATGCGTTATGCGTGATCTGACATGCGTTATGCGTTATGCTTTATGCCTTATGGTTTGCGTTATGCGTTATGCGTTATGCGTTATGCGTTATGCGTTATGGGTTATGCGTTATGCGATATGCGTTATGCGTTATGCGTTATGCGTTATGCGTTATGCGTTATACGGTATGCGTTATGCGTTATACGTTATGCGTTATGCGTTATGCGTTATGCGTTATGGGTTATGCGTTATGCGATATGCGTTATGCGTTATGCGTTATGCGTTATGCGTTATGCGTTATACGGTATGCGTTATGCGTTATACGTTATGCGTTATGCGTTATGCGTTATGCGTTATACGTTATGCGTTATACGTTATGCGTTAAGCGTTATGCGTTATGCTTTATGCGTTATGCATTATGCGTTATGCGTGATCTGACATGCGTTATGCGTTATGCTTTATGCCTTATGGTTTGCGTTATGCGTTATGCGTTATGCGTTATGCGATATGCGTTATGGGTTATGTTTCATGCGTTATGCGTTATGCGTTATGCTTTATGCGTTATGCGTTATGCGTTATGCGTTATGCGTTATACGGTATGCTTTATGCGTTATACGTTATGCGTTATGCGATATGCGTTATGGGTTATGCTTCATGCGTTATGCGTTATGCGTTATGGGTTATGCGTTATGCGTTATGCGTTATGCGTTATGCGTTATGCGTTATGCGTTATGCGTTATACGTTATGCGTTATGCCTAATGCGTTATGCGTTATGCGTTATGCGTTATGCGTTATGCGTTATGCGTTGTGCGTTATACGTTTGCGTTATGCGTTATGCGTTATGCGTTATGCGTTATGCGTTATGCGTTATGCGTTATGCGTTATGCGTTATGCGTTATGCGTTATGCGTTATGCGTTATGCGTTATGCGTTATGCGTTATGCGTTATGCGTTATGCGTTATGCGTTATGCGTTATGCGTTATGCGTTATGCGTTATGCGTTATGCGTTATGCGTTATGCGTTATGCGTTATGCGTTATGCGTTATGCGTTATGCGTTATGCGTTATGCGTTATGCGTTATGCGTTATGCGTTATGCGTTATGCGTTATGCGTTATGCGTTGTGCGTTACACGTTTGCGTTATGCGTTATGCATTATGCGTTATGCGTTATGCGTTATGCGTTATGCGTTATGCGTTGTGCGTTATACGTTATGCGTTTTGCTTTATGCGTTATGCGTTATGGGTTATGCGTTATGCGTTATGCGTTATGCGTTATGCTTTATGCGTTATGCGTTATGCGTTAAGCGTTATGCGTTATACGTTATACGGTATGCGTTATGCGTTATGCGTTATGCGTTATGCGTTATGCGTTATGCGTTATGCGTTATGCGTTATGCGTTTTGCGTTATGCGTTATGCGTTATGCGTTATGCGTTATGCGTTATACGGTATGCGTTATGCGTTATACGTTATGCGTTATGCGTTATGCGTTATGGGTTATGCGATATGCGTTATGAGTTACACGTTATGCTTTATGCGTTATGCGTTATTGCGTTAGGGGTTATGCGTTATGCGTTATGCTTTATGCGTTATACGTTATGCGTTATGCGATATGCGTTATGGGTTATGCTTCATGCGTTATGCGTTATGCGTTATGCTTTATGCGTAATGCGTTATGCGTTATGCGTTATGCGTTATACGGTATACGTTATGCGTTATGCGTTATGCGTTATGCGTCATGCGTTATGCGTTATGCGTTATGCGTTATACGGTATGCGTTATGCGTTATACGTTATGCGTTATGCGTTATGTGTTATGGGTTATGGGTTATGCTTCATGCGTTATGCGTTATGCGTTATGCTTTATGCGTTATGCGTTATGCGTTATGCGTTATGCGTTATGCGTTATGCGTTATGCGTTATGCGTTATGCGTTATGCGTTATGCGTTATGCGTTATGCGTTATACGGTATGCTTTATGCGTTATACGTTATGCGTTATGCGATATGCGTTATGGGTTATGCTTCATGCGTTATGCGTTATGCGTTATGGGTTATGCGTTATGCGTTATGCGTTATGCGTTATGCGTTATGCGTTATACGTTATGCGTTATGCCTAATGCGTTATGCGTTATGCGTTATGCGTTATGCGTTATGCGTTATACGTTATGCGTTATGCGTTATGCGTTATGCGTTATACGTTATGCGTTATACGTTATGCGTTAAGCGTTATGCGTTATGCTTTATGCGTTATGCATTATGCGTTATGCGTGATCTGACATGCGTTATGCGTTATACGTTATGCGTTATACGGTATGCGTTATGCGTTATACGTTATGCGTTATGCGTTATGCGTTATGCGTTATACGTTATGCGTTATACGTTATGCGTTAAGCGTTATGCGTTATGCTTTATGCGTTATGCATTATGCGTTATGCGTGATCTGACATGCGTTATGCGTTATGCTTTATGCCTTATGGTTTGCGTTATGCGTTATGCGTTATGCGTTATGCGATATGCGTTATGGGTTATGTTTCATGCGTTATGCGTTATGCGTTATGCTTTATGCGTAATGCGTTATGCGTTATGCGTTATGCGTTATACGGTATGCTTTATGCGTTATACGTTATGCGTTATGCGATATGCGTTATGGATTATGCTTCATGCGTTATGCGTTATGCGTTATGGGTTATGCGTTATGCGTTATGCGTTATGCGTTATGCGTTATGCGTTATGCGTTATACGTTATGCGTTATGCCTAATGCGTTATGCGTTATGCGTTATGCGTTATGCGTTATGCGTTATGCGTTGTGCGTTATACGTTTGCGTTATGCGTTATGCGTTATGCGTTATGCGTTATGCGTTATTGGTTATGCGTTATGCGTTATGCGTTATGCGTTATGCGTTATGCGTTATGCGTTATGCGTTATGCGTTATGCGTTATGCGTTATGCGTTATGCGTTATGCGTTATGCGTTATGCGTTATGCGTTATGCGTTATGCGTTATGCGTTATGCGTTATGCGTTATGCGTTATGCGTTATGCGTTATGCGTTATGCGTTATGCGTTATGCGTTATGCGTTATGCGTTATGCGTTATGCGTTATGCGTTATGCGTTATGCGTTATGCGTTATGCGTTATGCGTTATGCGTTATGCGTTGTGCGTTACACGTTTGCGTTATGCGTTATGCATTATGCGTTATGCGTTATGCGTTATGCGTTATGCGTTATGCGTTGTGCGTTATACGTTATGCGTTTTGCTTTATGCGTTATGCGTTATGGGTTATGCGTTATGCGTTATGCGTTATGCGTTATGCTTTATGCGTTATGCGTTATGCGTTAAGCGTTATGCGTTATACGTTATACGGTATGCGTTATGCGTTATGCGTTATGCGTTATGCGTTATGCGTTATGCGTTATGCGTTATGCGTTATGCGTTTTGCGTTATGCGTTATGCGTTATGCGTTATGCGTTATGCGTTATACGGTATGCGTTATGCGTTATACGTTATGCGTTATGCGTTATGCGTTATGGGTTATGCGATATGCGTTATGAGTTACACGTTATGCTTTATGCGTTATGCGTTATTGCGTTAGGGGTTATGCGTTATGCGTTATGCTTTATGCGTTATACGTTATGCGTTATGCGATATGCGTTATGGGTTATGCTTCATGCGTTATGCGTTATGCGTTATGCTTTATGCGTAATGCGTTATGCGTTATGCGTTATGCGTTATACGGTATACGTTATGCGTTATGCGTTATGCGTTATGCGTTATGCGTTATGCGTTATGCGTTATGGGTTATGGGTTATGCTTCATGCGTTATGCGTTATGCGTTATGCTTTATGCGTTATGCGTTATGCGTTATGCGTTATGCGTTATGCGTTATGCGTTATGCGTTATGCGTTATGCGTTATGCGTTATGCGTTATGCGTTATACGGTATGCTTTATGCGTTATACGTTATGCGTTATGCGATATGCGTTATGGGTTATGCTTCATGCGTTATGCGTTATGCGTTATGGGTTATGCGTTATGCGTTATGCGTTATGCGTTATGCGTTATGCGTTATACGTTATGCGTTATGCCTAATGCGTTATGCGTTATGCGTTATGCGTTATGCGTTATGCGTTATGCGTTATGGGTTATGCGTTATGCGTTATGGTTATGCGTTTTGCGTTATGAGTTACACGTTATGCTTTATGCGATATACGTTATTGCGTTAGGTGTTATGCGTTATGCGTTATGCTTTATGCGTTATACGTTATGCGTTATGCGATATGCGATATGGGTTATGTTTCATGCGTTATGCGTTATGCGTTATGCTTTATGCGTTATGCGTTATGCGTTATGCGTTATGCGTTATGCGTTATACGGTATGCTTTATGCGTTATACGTTATGCGTTATGCGATATGCGTTATGGGTTATGCTTCATGCGTTATGCGTTATGCGTTATGGGTTATGCGTTATGCGTTATGCGTTATGCGTTATGCGTTATGCGTTATACGTTATGCGTTATGCCTAATGCGTTATGCGTTATGCGTTATGCGTTATGCGTTATGCGTTATGCGTTATACGTTATGCGTTATGCCTAATGCGTTATGCGTTATGCGTTATGCGTTATGCGTTATGCGTTATGCGTTGTGCGTTATACGTTTGCGTTATGCGTTATGCGTTATGCGTTATGCGTTATGCGTTATGCGTTATGCGTTATGCGTTATGCGTTATGCGTTATGCGTTATGCGTTATGCGTTATGCGTTATGCGTTATGCGTTATGCGTTATGCGTTATGCGTTATGCGTTATGCGTTATGCGTTATGCGTTATGCGTTATGCGTTATGCGTTGTGCGTTACACGTTTGCGTTATGCGTTATGCATTATGCGTTATACGGTATACGTTATGCGTTATACGTTATGCGTTATGCGTTATGCGTTATGCTTTATGCGTTATGCATTATGCGTTATGCGTGATCTGACATGCGTTATGCGTTATGCGTTATGCGTTATGCCTTATGCCTTACGGTTTGCGTTATGCGTTATGCGTTATGCGTTATGCGTTATGCGTTATGCGTTATGCGTTGTGCGTTATACGTTTGCGTTATGCGTTATGCATTATGCGTTATACGGTATACGTTATGCGTTATACGTTATGCGTTATGCGTCATGCGTTATGCTTTATGCGTTATGCATTATGCGTTATGCGTGATCTGACATGCGTTATGCGTTATGCGTTATGCGTTATGCTTTATGCCTTATGGTTTGCGTTATGCGTTATGCGTTATGCGTTATGCATAATGCGTTATACGTTATGTATTATGCGTTATGCCTTATGCGTTATGCGATAAGCGTCATGCATCAAGCCTTATGCGTTATGCGATATGCGATATGCGTCATGCATCAAGCCTTATGCGTTATGCGTTATGCGTTTTGCGTTATGCGTTATGCGTTATGCGTTATGCGTTATGCGTTATGCGTTATGCGTTATGCGTTATGCGTTATGCGTTATGCGTTATGCGTTATGCGTTATGCGTTATGCGTTATGCGTTTTGCTTTATGCGTTATGCGTTATGGGTTATGCGTTATGCGTTATACGTTATGCGTTATGCTTTATGCGTTATGCGTTATGCGTTATGCATTATACGGTATGCGTTATACGGTATGCGTTATGCGTTATGCGTTATGCGTTATGCGTTATGCGTTATGCGTTATACGGTATGCGTTATGCGTTATACGTTATGCGTTATGCGTTATGCGTTATGCGTTATGCGTTATGGGTTATGCGTTATGCGTTATGGTTATGCGTTTTGCGTTATGAGTTACACGTTATGCTTTATGCGATATACGTTATTGCGTTAGGGGTTATGCGTTATGCGTTATGCTTTATGCGTTATACGTTATGCGTTATGCGATATGCGTTATGGGTTATGTTTCATGCGTTATGCGTTATGCGTTATGCTTTATGCGTTATGCGTTATGCGTTATGCGTTATACGGTATGCTTTATGCGTTATACGTTATGCGTTATGCGATATGCGTTATGGGTTATGCTTCATGCGTTATGCGTTATGCGTTATGGGTTATGCGTTATGCGTTATGCGTTATGCGTTATGCGTTATGCGTTATGCGTTATACGTTATGCGTTATGCCTAATGAGTTATGCGTTATGCGTTATGCGTTATGCGTTATGCGTTATGCGTTGTGCGTTATACGTTTGCGTTATGCGTTATGCGTTATGCGTTATGCGTTATGCGTTATGCGTTGTGCGTTATACGTTTGCGTTATGCGTTATGCGTTATGCGTTATGCGTTATGCGTTATGCGTTATGCGTTATGCGTTATGCGTTATGCGTTATGCGTTATGCGTTATGCGTTATGCGTTATGCGTTATGCGTTATGCGTTATGCGTTATGCGTTATGCGTTATGCGTTATGCGTTATGCGTTATGCGTTATGCGTTATGCTTTATGCGTTATGCGTTATGCGTTATGCGTTATGCGTTATGCGTTATGCGTTATGCGTTATGCGTTATGCGTTATGCGTTATGCGTTATGCGTTATGCGTTATGCGTTGTGCGTTATACGTTTGCGTTATGCGTTATGCATTATGCGTTATACGGTATACGTTATGCGTTATACGTTATGCGTTATGCGTCATGCGTTATGCTTTATGCGTTATGCATTATGCGTTATGCGTGATCTGACATGCGTTATGCGTTATGCGTTATGCTTTATGCCTTATGGTTTGCGTTATGCGTTATGCGTTATGCGTTATGCATAATGCGTTATACGTTATGTATTATGCGTTATGCCTTATGCGTTATGCGATAAGCGTCATGCATCAAGCCTTATGCGTTATGCGATATGCGATATGCGTCATGCATCAAGCCTTATGCGTTATGGGTTATGCGTTTTGCGTTATGCGTTATGCGTTATGCGTTATGCGTTATGCGTTATGCGTTATGCGTTATGCGTTATGCGTTATGCGTTATGCGTTATGCGTTATGCGTTATGCGTTATGCGTTTTGCTTTATGCGTTATGCGTTATGGGTTATGATTTATGCGTTATGCGTTATGCGTTATGCTTTATGCGTTATGCGTTATGCGTTATGCGTTATACGGTATGCGTTATACGGTATGCGTTATGCGTTATGCGTTATGCGTTATGCGTTATGCGTTATACGTTATGCGTTATGCGTTATGCGTTATGCTTTATGCGTTATGCATTATGCGTTATGCGTGATCTGACATGCTTTATGCGTTATGCGTTATGCGTTATGCATTATGCCTTATGGTTTGCGTTATGCGTTATGCGTTATGCGTTATGCGTTATGCGTTATGCGTTATGCGTTATGCGTTATGCGTTATGCGTTATGCGTTATGCGTTGTGCGTTATACGTTTGCGTTATGCGTTATGCATTATGCGTTATACGGTATACGTTATGCGTTATACGTTATGCGTTAAGCGTTATGCGTTATGCTTTATGCGTTATGCATTATGCGTTATGCGTGATCTGACATGCGTTATGCGTTATGGTTTATGCCTTATGGTTTGCGTTATGCGTTATGCGTTATGCGTTATGCGTTATGCGTTATGCGTTATGCGTTATGGGTTATGCGTTATGCGATATGCGTTATGCGTTATGCGTTATGCGTTATGCGTTATGCGTTATACGGTATGCGTTATGCGTTATACGTTATGCGTTATGCGTTATGCGTTATGCGTTATGCGTTATGGGTTATGCGTTATGCGTTATGGTTATGCGTTTTGCGTTATGAGTTACACGTTATGCTTTATGCGATATACGTTATTGCGTTAGGGGTTATGCGTTATGCGTTATGCTTTATGCGTTATACGTTATGCGTTATGCGATATGCGTTATGGGTTATGTTTCATGCGTTATGCGTTATGCGTTATGCTTTATGCGTTATGCGTTATGCGTTATGCGTTATGCGTTATACGGTATGCTTTATGCGTCATACGTTATGCGTTATGCGATATGCGTTATGGGTTATGCTTCATGCGTTATGCGTTATGCGTTATGGGTTATGCGTTATGCGTTATGCGTTATGCGTTATGCGTTATGCGTTATACGTTATGCGTTATGCCTAATGCGTTATGCGTTATGCGTTATGCGTTATGCGTTATGCGTTATGCGTTATGCGTTGTGCGTTATACGTTTGCGTTATGCGTTATGCGTTATGCGTTATGCGTTATGCGTTATGCGTTATGCGTTATGCGTTATGCGTTATGCGTTATGCGTTATGCGTTATGCGTGATCTGACATGCGTTATGCGTTATGCTTTATGCCTTATGGTTTGCGTTATGCGTTATGCGTTATGCGTTATGCGTTATGCGTTATGCGTTATGCGTTATGGGTTATGCGTTATGCGATATGCGTTATGCGTTATGCGTTATGCGTTATGCGTTATGCGTTATACGGTATGCGTTATGCGTTATACGTTATGCGTTATGCGTTATGCGTTATGCGTTATGCGTTATGGGTTATGCGTTATGCGTTATGCTTTATGCGTTATGCATTATGCGTTATGCGTGATCTGACATGCGTTATGCGTTATGCTTTATGCCTTATGGTTTGCGTTATGCGTTATGCGTTATGCGTTATGCGTTATGCGTTATGCGTTATGCGTTATGGGTTATGCGTTATGCGATATGCGTTATGCGTTATGCGTTATGCGTTATGCGTTATGCGTTATACGGTATGCGTTATGCGTTATACGTTATGCGTTATGCGTTATGCGTTATGCGTTATGCGTTATGGGTTATGCGTTATGCGTTATGGTTATGCGTTTTGCGTTATGCGTTATGCGTTATGCGTTATGCGTTATGCGTTATGCGATATGCGTTATGCGTTATGCGTTATGCGTTGTGCGTTACACGTTTGCGTTATGCGTTATGCATTATGCGTTATACGGTATACGTTATGCGTTATACGTTATGCGTTATGCGTTATGCGTTATGCTTTATGCGTTATGCATTATGCGTTATGCGTGATCTGACATGCGTTATGCGTTATGCGTTATGCGTTGTAACGAGTCCGGAAATCTCGTTACAACCGGATCTCTCCCTCGTTGCTGAATGGCTCGCCGAGCCAGGGTTCGCGGCGAGGGAAGCGGACGGAAACGGTAGTTCGGACGAGGAGCGAAATGAATAGAACACTCGATATAGTTTTTGGTGTCTCACGGGGCCGCGACTCGCGAGGATGCCGATCGCGATAGGTTCGCGGGTGCGCGTGCACGGATTCGCGGTTCGTGGATCTGGCGGTCGGCGACGGCGACGGCTCGTCGAGGCAGATGAGCGGACTCTCCGCGACGGCTCGTCGACTTACTAGGGCACGGGAACCGGCGGCTCGCGGTAACGGGTATTCAGGGTCGGTCAGGTCAGCGGTAACGGTGAGAGTCGCTCGACGGCGCGTTGAGCGGGCGAGGAGGCAACGGCGCGTTGCACCGGGTGTTCCGACGGCTCGTGGGAACGGCGACGGGAACTTCGGCGCGAAGCTTTTGAAGGATTCGCTCGACGGCGCGTTGAGCGGGCGAGGAAGCAACGGCGCGTTGCCCGGGGTTTCACCGGCTCGTGAAACGGTAACGGGAGCTTCGACGGCGCGTGAAGCGAAGGTTAGAATCGTTCACGGCGCGTGAGACGGGCGAGGATACAGCGGCGCGCTGCAGAAGGTGTTCCGACGGCTCGTTGGAACGGCGGAAGGAACTTCGGCGCGAAGCTGTTTCGAAGGATTCGTTCGACGGCTCGTGGAACGGGCGAGGAAGCAACGGCGCGTTGCAAAAGGTGTCTCGACGGCCCGTGGAGACGGCGACGGGAACTTCGGCGCGAAGCTGTTACGGTGGACGGTGCGGATGCAACGGCGCGTTGCTCGGGTAACGGGAACGGTCAGGTCGGGAGATTGACGGCTCGTCAAGGCAAGGCGCTTACCGGTAGTCCGCTCAGTCTAGGCGGCTCGCCAGCTGAACTCAGAAAGAGAGCGAGTCGTCTTCCGCGTTGCCTTTTATAGGCAAATTCGGTGATTACTGCGGGGGGCGCGGGTTGCGGTGTGCACGAGCGATTCGCGGAATCGCTCGGGCGGCGTCTGCTTCGGGGCGCGAAAACGCGGGAAGACGCGTAATACAATGTCGCGCCTGGTTATGAGGCGTGAAATCGCTTCGCGCGGATTCGGGTTCGGTCGGGATCGGTCGGCGCGCTTCGGCTGTACGCGAGTCTTCGCGTTCGTAACAGAGCTGTACTGAGCCCGCTGTACAGGTCTGTTACACCCCCCTCCCTCTTCGGGGCGACGAACGAGCGACCGTGAGACCATTTATTTAAAAAGAAAACTTATTATACATAGTATCCACTTACAAACTAGCGCGGTCCTAGCCTACGGTACGGGGATCAGGTCAGGCAAAACACAACGTGTGATCTGGAATAAACGGCACGTTTATTTTGTCTTTAAGCGGAGTATCCCCGCTGGTATGTAAACCTGAGTAACAAAATACTTATATCTATATAAACTTTGATATAGGCAACGTACAATATCGTGATTGCATCTTAACCCTATTCAGTCTTATGAGGCCGGTAGAAAATAAAACAAAATGAAAGAATACTGACTTGTGCCTTATAACAACCGGGGGAAAACAAAACAAAAGATCATCTCTGCAGCGGCTGCACGGTGAAAACAAAAATAATATCGATAATCGTGAGTGGTGTTCTCCAGCTCCCCCCCCCCGTAAAATCTCAATACCGGCTATATCCTACGTATATTATAAGTAGAGAACGGAAAAGAAAAGAATCTCATGATCGCTGGTGCCCGGCTCGGGTGTGTTTCTCAGTCTTGTGAGAGTGATTTGTACTGAACGAACGGAAAATAAATAATACTGATTGCAGCGAGCGCGCGTGAGACGAGAGAGAAAATAATAAACGAACGAAACGCGAATAGTAATAATGATAAACAAAACAATAATACTTCTTGATCGCTCCTATACTATAAGAATATGCGACTTATCGTAAAAATGAACATATATATATAAAAAAAATAACAAAATAGGAACTTTTAAGTGTCCTCGGCGCGAGGGGTGATCACGGCGCGTGATCGGCCGGTTACTGGGTCGTTGCGTCCGGGACCCTTGGTTTGCATCGACGCAGGTGGCCGTTCTTCTTAAAGAAGAGGATCCACCTCTCGTCCGGTGTGGATGCTCGGTATTGTCCCGTCTTCACGTAGTACAAGGGTACCTCCACCCGACGGCCCGTCGGGAGTTGGTACCAGGCGGTGGGGCCTGGTACAGGCTTGCCGTCGTACGGCAGTGACGGGGGGGCCCCGGGTAGACGGTCCCCTGACGGGACTGGTCGGCCGCCGTTGCCAGGTCTCTCCGTCCACGCCTGCATTGGCCGTGGTTGATGTGACGGCCCCGGTTTCGGCTGGAACGCGTGCTTCCGTGAGCCGGTGGCAGTGGATACTGGTGTCCCCGTTGGGACGTCGGTAGGGGCCGCTCCCATTATGGCAGGCACGGTGGCTGTTGCCGGTGGTTCCCTTGCCGGAGCCTGTGCTGGTGACTGCTCTTTGACCGCGGTGGCCGGCTTCTTGGCAGGTGGCAGTGTTGGCGTCGTGTCCTGCTCGGTCAGGTCTATCACTGGCAGTTGTTCCGTCCAATGTCGGCTTGGTAGGGGGCCTTGGTGGGGCCCCTTCTTCCGTCGGTGGTCTGGCTTGGCTGGCGGGGCCACCGTTTTGTCCCACCACGTGGGTGGCTCGGCCTTCCGCCCGGTGACCGGGAACGGATCGAACGGTCCGACCGGGCCGGCGGGGGCCTGCGATGGCCCGGGCGCGCTGGTGTCGGTGCTGGTGGCTGTGCTGCGTTGCTTCGCTGCCTGCTCTATTTCGGCCTTGTGCTTCATCAGCCCCTTCAGCCAAGTGACGGATCGTATGGTCCGGATCCGTGGGCCGTGTCGGCGGTGGGGTGATTGCCCTGGCGGCATTGGTGGTCCCCCGGTTTGCTGACTGCTGCGGGCTGCCGGGCTGGTCAGCGGCGTTTCCGGTGGCGGGACCGCCGGTTGTTTCTGCTCCGCCTTCGGTGCTTCGGTGGCGGTTGTTGCGGTCGGCCCGACCGGGTTTGATGTCGGTGTCGGCGCTGGTGTGGCCCCCACGGCGTCGCTGGTCGGCTCGACCGGTGTGACCTCCGGTTCCGGCAGCTGGATGGACGGCGTCCTGGGCCTCTCGTCCAAGTTCGGTTCGGCCAGCAGGTCCGCCAGCTCCTGAACCCACGGTTCCATGGTCTCTCGTTCTTTTGTACAAAGCCTACTAAAGAGAGAAATGCTTGGAATTATTTTACGGGGTCGACCTCGGCGACGAGGAGCTGGTACAGTGGCGGGGTCGAGGGATGGTGGGGGTGTGCCGCTCGGTCCCGCATCGTTCCCAGCGTGGGTCGCGGCTCGCGTTTCGGAGTCCGGTTCCACCGCAGGCTTTAAATCCTGGACGTGGATATGGCGGACCCATTTGCTTTTGTCGGTTCGCAAATCGACAATGACCGGTGAGACGATTTTTCCGACGGTGTATGGACCGGTGTACTTCGGCGCGAGCTTCGCGTTGACTCCGGCCGCTTTATCGGACAGCGTATGTTCGCGTTTCCATACGCGGTCTCCGACTGCTGGGCGCCAGTCACGGTGTCGGAGATCGTAGTACTTTGCTTGCCGACCGAATGCGCGTGCTAAGTGCAGTTTCGCGAGCTCCTGCGCTTCCCGGAGATTCTTCCATCGTTGTTTAGGTGCATCGTTCGGATCTTCGGTCGACGAATGTCCTGGTGTTCGGAGTTCTCTTCCCTGGTTGAGGTACGCAGGGCTGTACCCGGTCGACTCATGCCAGGCGGTGTTGACGGCAAAGCGAGCTTCTTCGATCTTCTCGTCCCACTGATTGTGCCGGGCGCCGGTATATTGAGCGAGCATCGTTTTCACGACCTTGTTGGCTCGCTCGACCGGGTTGCAGTGGGGCGAGTATGGCGGCGTCTTCCGGTGGACGGTTCCGGCGGCTTCGAGCAGAGCGGTGAACGGTCCCCCGATGAACTGGCGGCCATTATCGGTGATGACCACCTCGGGAGCCCCGTGACGGAGGATGACTTCCTTCTGGATTGCGGCGGCGACGGCGGAACTGGTGGCCTTTCGGAGCGGTACGAGCTCCACCCACTTGGTGAAGCGGTCGAGGGCGACCAGCAGCCAAATGTTCCCCTGGCGTGACCTTGGCAATGGTCCGACGAGGTCGATGGACACCGTATGCCATGGTCTGGTCCCCGGGTTGGCGTGGAGGTGCCCCGCAGGTTGCTGCGGTGGCGATTTGTACCGCTGGCAGCTGGCACAGCTGCGAACGTAACGGGCGGTCTCCCGAAACATTCCTGGCCAATAAAAACGCTGAGCCACGCGAACGATGGTTTTCGCGACCCCCAGATGTCCAGCGGTGGGGTCGTCGTGATACTTTCGGAGTATCTCTTCTCGCTCGCCGGTGGGCACGCAGATCTTCCAGGCGTCTCCCGGCTCGGGCTCGTTGTAATCGAGCTGATGCAGTACGTGCCGCTGCAGTTTTCCGTCCTGGATTCGGAAGTCGGTGACGGATGACGGATTGTGTTGGACGGCTTCGACTTTCTTCTCGTACCACGTGTCGGGGCGCTGTTTCGGTCGGAGCAGGTTGACGCCCGCCGTGGGCGTGTTTCGGGACAGCGCGTCCGCCACGTGGTTCAATTTCCCTGGTCGGTATCGGACATCGAAGTTGTACTGCTGCAGCTCGAGCGCCCATCTGGCCAGGCGTCCGGTCGGATTTTCTATTTGCCGGAGCCACCGGAGCGCCTGATGATCGGTGACCACGGTGAAGTGGTATCCCTCGAGGTACGGCTTCATTTTCCGTATTCCCCATACGACGGCGAGGCATTCCTTCTCCGTGGCGCTGTATTTCCGCTCGGTGGCGCTCAGCGTGTGGCTGGCGTAGGCGATGACGTGCTCGTCGTTCTCTGGACCTTGCGTGAGCACGATCCCCAGGCCGCTGTCACTGGCGTCCGTTTGGAGCGTGAACGGCTGCGTGAAATCCGGACAAGCAAGAACCGGCGCGGCCACGAGTTTCTCCTTCATCGTCCGGAACGCAGTTTCTTCTTCGTCTGTCCACCTCCATTTGGCGTTCTTCCGGGTGAGCCTTGTCAGCGGTTCCATAATCTCGGCGAAATTCGGCACGAATCGCCGATACCATGCAGCCATGCCGTGAAATCGCCGAACGTCTCGAATTGTTTTCGGAGCCGCCAGCTGTGCTATTGCGCTCGTCTTCTCCGGATCGGTCCGGATGCCTTGCTGGTCCACGATATGGCCGAGATAGCGGAGGCTATCGACGCAAAATCGGCATTTCTCCGGATTGAGACGCAGGCCGGCGGCGCGGAGACGGCGAAAGACCTCGCGTAGATGGCGACGGTGTTCGCGGATGCTCCGACTGACGACGATGATGTCGTCGAGGTAGGCGAAGGCGTTTGGCTCCATTTCCGGACCGATGACGCTGTCCAGGAGGCGCTGGAACGTGGCGGGCGCCGAATGGAGTCCAAACGGCATCACCGTAAATTGAAAGAGCCCTCTTCCGGGCACGGTGAAAGCGGTGAGCGGTCGACTTGCTGCGTCTAACGGGACCTGCCAATATCCGTTCTTTAAATCCAGTGTTGTTAAGAACTTGGCCCCTCGTAATTTGTCGAGGGTGGCCTGGATATGTGGCAGCGGATACGCGTCCTTCTCGGAGCGGTCATTCAGGCGACGGAAGTCGACGCAGAAACGTGGTTTGCCGTCTTTCTTCTTGACGACGACCACCGGCGAGCTCCATGGGCTGCTGGATCGCTCGATGACTCCGTCTCGCAGCATTTTGTCGACCTCCTCGTCGATTACGGCCTGCATCACCGGATTGCGGGGGCGGTATCGTTGCTTGAGCGGCGTCTCGTTGAGCAACTTGATCCGGTGGTGCACCAGCGTGGTGCGCCCGGCCACGGAAGAGAACTTCGCCAGTTCCTGCTCCAGAAATTGTTGGAATGGCTCTCGTTCGTCCTCCTTCATTTTTCGGAGTCCCATCTGGAGGCAGGGCTCCGCTAGACAATTCGCGGCCCAATTGGCTACCTCTGGGGGCGGTCGGACGGTCAAACGGAGTGCGGCGATGGCCTGTATCCCGAGCAGCACGGGTGGGCCCATCTTCGGTAAAACGGTGAAGTCTTCGGTGTGTTCGACGTCTCCCACGCGGAACGTTAAACGGACGGTGCCGGATGGACGCATCTCCGATCCATCGGCGAGGCAAATCCGTTGATATCCGTCGGCGGGTCGAATTCCTCGTTCTCGGGCCCATTCCATGGCCTCTGCATTGATGCACGAGAGCTGTGCTCCAGTGTCCAGCATGGCATCAATTTCTCGTCCGAGTACGACGATTGGCAGAAGCGGCCTGGGCGTGTAACGGATCGGCGGGCCCGGGTTTACTGGCGCCGGCTCGGCGACGTCGGGCCCCGTGGCCCGTTTCCCGGCGGGTGGCAATCACGGGTTAACACTTCGTCGCGGCCACATCGCGAGCAAAACTTCCTGTATGCGTTCCGGCACTCGGAACGGTAATGTCCGCGTTGCTTGCACCGCCAGCAGTGGGTCATCGGATCGTACTGACCCTCTGATTTTTCGGAGCGGCCGGTTCCTGGCGTGGTGCTGAGGCGAGCGAGCCGCGATTCAATAGGCTCGGTGACTGCGACACTACGTTCGGCGGCTTCGGCTGCGTGAATCGGCACGGCACGTGTTGCGATTCTCCGCTCCGCAGGACTCTCCTCGGCGTTTTCGGAAGCCTGCTCAATCTGCTGGACGCGCGCTAGGAGATCTCGGGGGTTCTTCACATCCGGACGGTAAATGAGTTTCCGGTGCTCCGGCCGCATATTCTCGAACAGCAGATCTAGGCGGTGGCGGTCGTCCATCTGTGCCCGTCGCATGAGCATGATTATGGAATTCATGAACTCATGGAAGGGTTCGTTCGGACGTTGGCGCCGTGTTCGAGCCTCGTTCTCTTGCTGGAACCGGGAACGATTCGATGCAAATACTTGCACAAACTCGTCCGAGAACTCGGCCCATGTGTTGATGTCGGCTCGACTGTTGCGGTACCAGACCTGGGCCGATCCTCGCAGTAATTCTGGTACCCCACGGAGCAGGTCGGCATCGGTGAGATCGTACGTGCTCTGGAGCTCGGACATTCGCTCCAAGAACGATAGCGGATCCTTCCCATCGGTGACGTTACCGGACTTTCGGAGTCGGTCGATGCTCCGATACGGATCGGCTTTCTCGGTGACAGCTGTCACCTTATCACTGCTGGGTGCCATACTCCGGGTGCTGACGCCTTCCTTCGGCTCCGCCATTTCTGGAGGCTCGTTGGTTTGCCGCTGGACGTACTCAGTTAACCGTTGGCGTAGTTCTTCAGCGGTCCCGGTCGTTGACAGATTGCTACGTTGTAGCTCGGCGACCAGTTGATCCTTTGTCAGACGGATCCGTTTCATCCAGTCTGCTCTTCCTTCGGCTGGTCGAAGTTCCCGTAGATTTCCGCTAGGTGGCGGCGCGGTCCCTTGTCACTTCGCGATCGCGACGCACGATTCACCTTCCGTCTTTCGGCACTAGATGTCCGTCACCGTTCTTCCGCGGCACTTCGCGTGGTCACTAGATGGCGCGCGCGGCACCGCGATCGCGATGTACGATTCCACTTTTCACAATTGTCACGAGGTGTCAATAACTGTCGCTTCGCGGCACTTTCCGTGGGTTTTAATTTCGTCCCGCGTCACTAGATGGCGCGCGCGGCACTGTTCTTCACTGTCGGTCTTCGGTTGGCGACACTGGAACTCGCGGCTCGCGTTTTTCGCGGCGAGTTAACCTCCAAGACCACGTGGCCGGTTAACCTAGAAACTTGCGACGCGCCACGTGGTTGCCGCGCGCACGTGGTTGAAACACGCGCCCGGTCGACACTTTCCGCGGTTTGTTCGCGACACTTTTTAAAGTCCCTGTTCGGGCGCCATGTAACGAGTCCGGAAATCTCGTTACAACCGGATCTCTCCCTCGTTGCTGAATGGCTCGCCGAGCCAGGGTTCGCGGCGAGGGAAGCGGACGGAAACGGTGGTTCGGACGAGGAGCGAAATGAATAGAACACTCGATATAGTTTTTGGTGTCTCACGGGGCCGCGACTCGCGAGGATGCCGATCGCGATAGGTTCGCGGGTGCGCGTGCACGGATTCGCGGTTCGTGGATCTGGCGGTCGGCGACGGCGACGGCTCGTCGAGGCAGATGAGCGGACTCTCCGCGACGGCTCGTCGACTTACTAGGGCACGGGAACCGGCGGCTCGCGGTAACGGGTATTCAGGGTCGGTCAGGTCAGCGGTAACGGTGAGAGTCGCTCGACGGCGCGTTGAGCGGGCGAGGAGGCAACGGCGCGTTGCACCGGGTGTTCCGACGGCTCGTGGGAACGGCGACGGGAACTTCGGCGCGAAGCTTTTGAAGGATTCGCTCGACGGCGCGTTGAGCGGGCGAGGAAGCAACGGCGCGTTGCCCGGGGTTTCACCGGCTCGTGAAACGGTAACGGGAGCTTCGACGGCGCGTGAAGCGAAGGTTAGAATCGTTCACGGCGCGTGAGACGGGCGAGGATACAGCGGCGCGCTGCAGAAGGTGTTCCGACGGCTCGTTGGAACGGCGGAAGGAACTTCGGCGCGAAGCTGTTTCGAAGGATTCGTTCGACGGCTCGTGGAACGGGCGAGGAAGCAACGGCGCGTTGCAAAAGGTGTCTCGACGGCCCGTGGAGACGGCGACGGGAACTTCGGCGCGAAGCTGTTACGGTGGACGGTGCGGATGCAACGGCGCGTTGCTCGGGTAACGGGAACGGTCAGGTCGGGAGATTGACGGCTCGTCAAGGCAAGGCGCTTACCGGTAGTCCGCTCAGTCTAGGCGGCTCGCCAGCTGAACTCAGAAAGAGAGCGAGTCGTCTTCCGCGTTGCCTTTTATAGGCAAATAAGGTGATTACTGCGGGGGGCGCGGGTTGCGGTGTGCACGAGCGATTCGCGGAATCGCTCGGGCGGCGTCTGCTTCGGGGCGCGAAAACGCGGGAAGACGCGTAATACAATGTCGCGCCTGGTTATGAGGCGTGAAATCGCTTCGCGCGGATTCGGGTTCGGTCGGGATCGGTCGGCGCGCTTCGGCTGTACGCGAGTCTTCGCGTTCGTAACAGAGCTGTACTGAGCCCGCTGTACAGGTCTGTTACAGCGTTATGCCTTATGCCTTACGGTTTGCGTTATGCGTTATGCGTTATGCGTTATGCGTTATGCGTTATGCGTTATGCGTTGTGCGATATACGTTTGCGTTATGCGTTATGCATTATGCGTTATACGGTATACGTTATGCGTTATACGTTATGCGTTATGCGTCATGCGTTATGCTTTATGCGTTATGCATTATGCGTTATGCGTGATCTGACATGCGTTATGCGTTATGCGTTATGCGTTATGCTTTATGCCTTATGGTTTGCGTTATGCGTTATGCGTTACGCGTTATGCATAATGCGTTATATGTTATGTATTATGCGTTATGCCTTATGAGTTATGCGATAAGCGTCATGCATCAAGCCTTATGCGTTATGCGATATGCGATATGCGTCATGCATCAAGCCTTATGCGTTATGGGTTATGCGTTTTGCGTTATGCGTTATGCGTTATGCGTTATGCGTTATGCGTTATGCGTTATGCGTTATGCGTTATGCGTTATGCGTTATGCGTTATGCGTTATGCGTTATGCGTTATGCGTTTTGCTTTATGCGCTATGCGTTATGGGTTATGATTTATGCGTTATGCGTTATGCGTTATGCTTTATGCGTTATGCGTTATGCGTTATGCGTTATACGGTATGCGTTATACGGTATGCGTTATGCGTTATGCGTTATGCGTTATGCGTTATGCGATATACGTTATGGGTTATGCCTTATGGTTTGCGTTATGCGTTATGCGTTATGCGTTATGCGTTATACGGTATGCGTTATGCGTTATGCGTTATGCGTTATGCGTTATGCGTTATGCGTTATGCGTTATGCGTTATGCGTTATGCATTATGCCTTATGGTTTGCGTTATGCGTTATGCGTTATGCGTTATGCGTTATGCGTTATGCGTTATGCGTTATGCGTTATGCGTTATGCGTTATGCGTTATGCGTTATGCGTTGTGCGTTATACGTTTGCGTTATGCGTTATGCATTATGCGTTATACGGTATACGTTATGCGTTATACGTTATGCGTTAAGCGTTATGCGTTATGCTTTATGCGTTATGCATTATGCGTTATGCGTGATCTGACATGCGTTATGCGTTATGCTTTATGCCTTATGGTTTGCGTTATGCGTTATGCGTTATGCGTTATGCGTTATGCGTTATGCGTTATGCGTTATGGGTTATGCGTTATGCGATATGCGTTATGCGTTATGCGTTATGCGTTATGCGTTATGCGTTATGCGTTATGCGTTATACGGTATGCGTTATGCGTTATACGTTATGCGTTATGCGTTATGCGTTATGCGTTATGCGTTATGGGTTATGCGTTATGCGTTATGGTTATGCATTTTGCGTTATGAGTTACAAGTTATGCTTTATGCGTTATGCGTTATTGCGTTAGGGGTTATGCGTTATGCGTTATGCATTATGCGTTATACGTTATGCGTTATGCGATATGCGTTATGCGTTATGTTTCATGCGTTATGCGTTATGCGTTATGCTTTATGCGTTATGCGTTATGCGTTATGCGTTATGCGTTATACGGTATGCTTTATGCGTTATACGTTATGCGTTATGCGATATGCGTTATGGGTTATGCTTCATGCGTTATGCGTTATGCGTTATGGGTTATGCGTTATGCGTTATGCGTTATGCGTTATGCGTTATGCGTTATACGTTATGCGTTATGCCTAATGCGTTATGCGTTATGCGTTATGCGTTATGCGTTATGCGTTATGCGTTATGCGTTATGCGTTATGCGTTATGCGTTATGCGTTATGCGTTATGCGTTATGCGTTATGCGTTATGCGTTATGCGTTATGCGTTATGCGTTATGCGTTATGCGTTATGCGTTATGCGTTATGCGTTATGCGTTATGCGTTATGCGTTATGCGTTATGCGTTATGCGTTATGCGTTATGCGTTATGCGTTATGCGTTATGCGTTATGCGTTATGCGTTATGCGTTATGCGTTATGCGTTATGCGTTATGCGTTATGCGTTATGCGTTATGCGTTATGCGTTATGCGTTATGCGTTATGCGTTGTGCGATATACGTTTGCGTTATGCGTTATGCATTATGCGTTATACGGTATACGTTATGCGTTATACGTTATGCGTTATGCGTCATGCGTTATGCTTTATGCGTTATGCATTATGCGTTATGCGTGATCTGACATGCGTTATGCGTTATGCGTTATGCGTTATGCTTTATGCCTTATGGTTTGCGTTATGCGTTATGCGTTACGCGTTATGCATAATGCGTTATATGTTATGTATTATGCGTTATGCCTTATGAGTTATGCGATAAGCGTCATGCATCAAGCCTTATGCGTTATGCGATATGCGATATGCGTCATGCATCAAGCCTTATGCGTTATGGGTTATGCGTTTTGCGTTATGCGTTATGCGTTATGCGTTATGCGTTATGCGTTATGCGTTATGCGTTATGCGTTATGCGTTATGCGTTATGCGTTATGCGTTATGCGTTATGCGTTATGCGTTATGCGTTTTGCTTTATGCGCTATGCGTTATGGGTTATGATTTATGCGTTATGCGTTATGCGTTATGCTTTATGCGTTATGCGTTATGCGTTATGCGTTATACGGTATGCGTTATACGGTATGCGTTATGCGTTATGCGTTATGCGTTATGCGTTATGCGATATACGTTATGCATTATGCCTTATGGTTTGCGTTATGCGTTATGCGTTATGCGTTATGCGTTATACGGTATGCGTTATGCGTTATGCGTTATGCGTTATGCGTTATGCGTTATGCGTTATGCGTTATGCGTTATGCGTTATGCATTATGCCTTATGGTTTGCGTTATGCGTTATGCGTTATGCGTTATGCGTTATGCGTTATGCGTTATGCGTTATGCGTTATGCGTTATGCGTTATGCGTTATGCGTTATGCGTTATGCGTTGTGCGTTATACGTTTGCGTTATGCGTTATGCATTATGCGTTATACGGTATACGTTATGCGTTATACGTTATGCGTTAAGCGTTATGCGTTATGCTTTATGCGTTATGCATTATGCGTTATGCGTGATCTGACATGCGTTATGCGTTATGCTTTATGCCTTATGGTTTGCGTTATGCGTTATGCGTTATGCGTTATGCGTTATGCGTTATGCGTTATGCGTTATGGGTTATGCGTTATGCGATATGCGTTATGCGTTATGCGTTATGCGTTATGCGTTATGCGTTATGCGTTATGCGTTATACGGTATGCGTTATGCGTTATACGTTATGCGTTATGCGTTATGCGTTATGCGTTATGCGTTATGGGTTATGCGTTATGCGTTATGGTTATGCGTTTTGCGTTATGAGTTACACGTTATGCTTTATGCGATATACGTTATTGCGTTAGGGGTTATGCGTTATGCGTTATGCATTATGCGTTATACGTTATGCGTTATGCGATATGCGTTATGGGTTATGTTTCATGCGTTATGCGTTATGCGTTATGCTTTATGCGTTATGCGTTATGCGTTATGCGTTATGCGTTATACGGTATGCTTTATGCGTTATACGTTATGCGTTATGCGATATGCGTTATGGGTTATGCTTCATGCGTTATGCGTTATGCGTTATGCGTTATGCGTTATGCGTTGTGCGATATACGTTTGCGTTATGCGTTATGCATTATGCGTTATACGGTATACGTTATGCGTTATACGTTATGCGTTATGCGTCATGCGTTATGCTTTATGCGTTATGCATTATGCGTTATGCGTGATCTGACATGCGTTATGCGTTATGCGTTATGCGTTATGCTTTATGCCTTATGGTTTGCGTTATGCGTTGTGCGATATACGTTTGCGTTATGCGTTATGCATTATGCGTTATACGGTATACGTTATGCGTTATACGTTATGCGTTATGCGTCATGCGTTATGCTTTATGCGTTATGCATTATGCGTTATGCGTGATCTGACATGCGTTATGCGTTATGCGTTATGCGTTATGCTTTATGCCTTATGGTTTGCGTTATGCGTTATGCGTTACGCGTTATGCATAATGCGTTATATGTTATGTATTATGCGTTATGCCTTATGAGTTATGCGATAAGCGTCATGCATCAAGCCTTATGCGTTATGCGATATGCGATATGCGTCATGCATCAAGCCTTATGCGTTATGGGTTATGCGTTTTGCGTTATGCGTTATGCGTTATGCGTTATGCGTTATGCGTTATGCGTTATGCGTTATGCGTTATGCGTTATGCGTTATGCGTTATGCGTTATGCGTTATGCGTTATGCGTTTTGCTTTATGCGCTATGCGTTATGGGTTATGATTTATGCGTTATGCGTTATGCGTTATGCTTTATGCGTTATGCGTTATGCGTTATGCGTTATACGGTATGCGTTATACGGTATGCGTTATGCGTTATGCGTTATGCGTTATGCGTTATGCGATATACGTTATGCATTATGCCTTATGGTTTGCGTTATGCGTTATGCGTTATGCGTTATGCGTTATACGGTATGCGTTATACGGTATGCGTTATGCGTTATGCGTTATGCGTTATGCGTTATGCGTTATGCGTTATGCGTTATGCATTATGCCTTATGGTTTGCGTTATGCGTTATGCGTTATGCGTTATGCGTTATGCGTTATGCGTTATGCGTTATGCGTTATGCGTTATGCGTTATGCGTTATGCGTTATGCGTTGTGCGTTATACGTTTGCGTTATGCGTTATGCATTATGCGTTATACGGTATACGTTATTCGTTATACGTTATGCGTTAAGCGTTATGCGTTATGCTTTATGCGTTATGCATTATGCGTTATGCGTGATCTGACATGCGTTATGCGTTATGCTTTATGCCTTATGGTTTGCGTTATGCGTTATGCGTTATGCGTTATGCGTTATGCGTTATGCGTTATGCGTTATGGGTTATGCGTTATGCGATATGCGTTATGCGTTATGCGTTATGCGTTATGCGTTATGCGTTATGCGTTATGCGTTATACGGTATGCGTTATGCGTTATACGTTATGCGTTATGCGTTATGCGTTATGCGTTATGCGTTATGGGTTATGCGTTATGCGTTATGGTTATGCGTTTTGCGTTATGAGTTACACGTTATGCTTTATGCGATATACGTTATTGCGTTAGGGGTTCTGCGTTATGCGTTATGCATTATGCGTTATACGTTATGCGTTATGCGATATGCGTTATGGGTTATGTTTCATGCGTTATGCGTTATGCGTTATGCTTTATGCGTTATGCGTTATGCGTTATGCGTTATGCGTTATACGGTATGCTTTATGCGTTATACGTTATGCGTTATGCGATATGCGTTATGGGTTATGCTTCATGCGTTATGCGTTATGCGTTATGGGTTATGCGTTATGCGTTATGCGTTATGCGTTATGCGTTATGCGTTATACGTTATGCGTTATGCCTAATGCGTTATGCGTTATGCGTTATGCGTTATGCGTTATGCGTTATGCGTTGTGCGTTATACGTTTGCGTTATGCGTTATGCGTTATGCGTTATGCGTTATGCGTTATGCGTTATGCGTTATGCGTTATGCGTTATGCGTTATGCGTTATGCGTTATGCGTTATGCGTTATGCGTTATGCGTTATGCGTTATGCGTTATGCGTTATGCGTTATGCGTTATGCGTTATGCGTTATGCGTTATGCGTTATGCGTTATGCGTTATGCGTTATGCGTTATGCGTTATGCGTTATGCGTTATGCGTTATGCGTTATGCGTTATGCGTTATGCGTTATGCGTTATGCGTTATGCGTTATGCGTTATGCGTTATGCGTTATGCGTTATGCGTTATGCGTTATGCGTTATGCGTTATGCGTTATGCGTTGTGCGATATACGTTTGCGTTATGCGTTATGCATTATGCGTTATACGGTATACGTTATGCGTTATACGTTATGCGTTATGCGTCATGCGTTATGCTTTATGCGTTATGCATTATGCGTTATGCGTGATCTGACATGCGTTATGCGTTATGCGTTATGCGTTATGCTTTATGCCTTATGGTTTGCGTTATGCGTTATGCGTTACGCGTTATGCATAATGCGTTATATGTTATGTATTATGCGTTATGCCTTATGAGTTATGCGATAAGCGTCATGCATCAAGCCTTATGCGTTATGCGATATGCGATATGCGTCATGCATCAAGCCTTATGCGTTATGGGTTATGCGTTTTGCGTTATGCGTTATGCGTTATGCGTTATGCGTTATGCGTTATGCGTTATGCGTTATGCGTTATGCGTTATGCGTTATGCGTTATGCGTTATGCGTTATGCGTTTTGCTTTATGCGCTATGCGTTATGGGTTATGATTTATGCGTTATGCGTTATGCGTTATGCTTTATGCGTTATGCGTTATGCGTTATGCGTTATACGGTATGCGTTATACGGTATGCGTTATGCGTTATGCGTTATGCGTTATGCGTTATGCGATATACGTTATGCATTATGCCTTATGGTTTGCGTTATGCGTTATGCGTTATGCGTTATGCGTTATACGGTATGCGTTATACGGTATGCGTTATGCGTTATGCGTTATGCGTTATGCGTTATGCGTTATGCGTTATGCGTTATGCATTATGCCTTATGGTTTGCGTTATGCGTTATGCGTTATGCGTTATGCGTTATGCGTTATGCGTTATGCGTTATGCGTTATGCGTTATGCGTTATGCGTTATGCGTTGTGCGTTATACGTTTGCGTTATGCGTTATGCATTATGCGTTATACGGTATACGTTATGCGTTATACGTTATGCGTTAAGCGTTATGCGTTATGCTTTATGCGTTATGCATTATGCGTTATGCGTGATCTGACATGCGTTATGCGTTATGCTTTATGCCTTATGGTTTGCGTTATGCGTTATGCGTTATGCGTTATGCGTTATGCGTTATGCGTTATGCGTTATGGGTTATGCGTTATGCGATATGCGTTATGCGTTATGCGTTATGCGTTATGCGTTATGCGTTATGCGTTATGCGTTATACGGTATGCGTTATGCGTTATACGTTATGCGTTATGCGTTATGCGTTATGCGTTATGCGTTATGCGTTATGGGTTATGCGTTATGCGTTATGGTTATGCGTTTTGCGTTATGAGTTACACGTTATGCTTTATGCGATATACGTTATTGCGTTAGGGGTTATGCGTTATGCGTTATGCATTATGCGTTATACGTTATGCGTTATGCGATATGCGTTATGGGTTATGTTTCATGCGTTATGCGTTATGCGTTATGCTTTATGCGTTATGCGTTATGCGTTATGCGTTATGCGTTATACGGTATGCTTTATGCGTTATACGTTATGCGTTATGCGATATGCGTTATGGGTTATGCTTCATGCGTTATGCGTTATGCGTTATGGGTTATGCGTTATGCGTTATGCGTTATGCGTTATGCGTTATGCGTTATACGGTATGCGTTATGCCTAATGCGTTATGCGTTATGCGTTATGCGTTATGCGTTATGCGTTATGCGTTGTGCGTTATACGTTTGCGTTATGCGTTATGCGTTATGCGTTATGCGTTATGCGTTATGCGTTATGCGTTATGCGTTATGCGTTATGCGTTATGCGTTATGCGTTATGCGTTATGCGTTATGCGTTATGCGTTATGCGTTATGCGTTATGCGTTATGCGTTATGCGTTATGCGTTATGCGTTATGCGTTATGCGTTATGCGTTATGCGTTATGCGTTATGCGTTATGCGTTATGCGTTATGCGTTATGCGTTATGCGTTATGCGTTATGCGTTATGCGTTATGCGTTATGCGTTATGCGTTATGCGTTATGCGTTATGCGTTATGCGTTGTGCGATATACGTTTGCGTTATGCGTTATGCATTATGCGTTATACGGTATACGTTATGCGTTATACGTTATGCGTTATGCGTCATGCGTTATGCTTTATGCGTTATGCATTATGCGTTATGCGTGATCTGACATGCGTTATGCGTTATGCGTTATGCGTTATGCGTTATGCGTTATGGTTTGCGTTATGCGTTATGCGTTACGCGTTATGCATAATGCGTTATATGTTATGTATTATGCGTTATGCCTTATGAGTTATGCGATAAGCGTCATGCATCAAGCCTTATGCGTTATGCGATATGCGATATGCGTCATGCATCAAGCCTTATGCGTTATGGGTTATGCGTTTTGCGTTATGCGTTATGCGTTATGCGTTATGCGTTATGCGTTATGCGTTATGCGTTATGCGTTATGCGTTATGCGTTATGCGTTATGCGTTATGCGTTATGCGTTTTGCTTTATGCGCTATGCGTTATGGGTTATGATTTATGCGTTATGCGTTATGCGTTATGCTTTATGCGTTATGCGTTATGCGTTATGCGTTATACGGTATGCGTTATACGGTATGCGTTATGCGTTATGCGTTATGCGTTATGCGTTATGCGATATACGTTATGCATTATGCCTTATGGTTTGCGTTATGCGTTATGCGTTATGCGTTATGCGTTATACGGTATGCGTTATACGGTATGCGTTATGCGTTATGCGTTATGCGTTATGCGTTATGCGTTATGCGTTATGCGTTATGCATTATGCCTTATGGTTTGCGTTATGCGTTATGCGTTATGCGTTATGCGTTATGCGTTATGCGTTATGCGTTATGCGTTATGCGTTATGCGTTATGCGTTGTGCGTTATACGTTTGCGTTATGCGTTATGCATTATGCGTTATACGGTATACGTTATGCGTTATACGTTATGCGTTAAGCGTTATGCGTTATGCTTTATGCGTTATGCATTATGCGTTATGCGTGATCTGACATGCGTTATGCGTTATGCTTTATGCCTTCTGGTTTGCGTTATGCGTTATGCGTTATGCGTTATGCGTTATGCGTTATGCGTTATGCGTTATGGGTTATGCGTTATGCGATATGCGTTATGCGTTATGCGTTATGCGTTATGCGTTATGCGTTATGCGTTATGCGTTATACGGTATGCGTTATGCGTTATACGTTATGCGTTATGCGTTATGCGTTATGCGTTATGCGTTATGGGTTATGCGTTATGCGTTATGGTTATGCGTTTTGCGTTATGAGTTACACGTTATGCTTTATGCGATATACGTTATTGCGTTAGGGGTTATGCGTTATGCGTTATGCATTATGCGTTATACGTTATGCGTTATGCGATATGCGTTATGGGTTATGTTTCATGCGTTATGCGTTATGCGTTATGCTTTATGCGTTATGCGTTATGCGTTATGCGTTATGCGTTATACGGTATGCTTTATGCGTTATACGTTATGCGTTATGCGATATGCGTTATGGGTTATGCTTCATGCGTTATGCGTTATGCGTTATGGGTTATGCGTTATGCGTTATGCGTTATGCGTTATGCGTTATGCGTTATACGTTATGCGTTATGCCTAATGCGTTATGCGTTATGCGTTATGCGTTATGCGTTATGCGTTATGCGTTGTGCGTTATACGTTTGCGTTATGCGTTATGCGTTATGCGTTATGCGTTATGCGTTATGCGTTATGCGTTATGCGTTATGCGTTATGCGTTATGCGTTATGCGTTATGCGTTATGCGTTATGCGTTATGCGTTATGCGTTATGCGTTATGCGTTATGCGTTATGCGTTATGCGTTATGCGTTATGCGTTATGCGTTATGCGTTATGCGTTATGCGTTATGCGTTATGCGTTATGCGTTATGCGTTATGCGTTATGCGTTATGCGTTATGCGTTATGCGTTATGCGTTATGCGTTATGCGTTATGCGTTATGCGTTATGCGTTATGCGTTATGCGTTATGCGTTATGCGTTATGCGTTGTGCGTTACACGTTTGCGTTATGCTTTATGCATTATGCGTTATACGGTATACGTTATGCGTTATACGTTATGCGTTATGCGTTATGCGTTATGCTTTATGCGTTATGCATTATGCGTTGTGCGAGATCTGACATGCGTTATGCGTTATGCGTTATGCGTTATGCCTTATGCCTTACGGTTTGAGTTACGCGTTATGCGTTATGCGTTATGCGTTATGCGTTATGCGTTATGCGTTATGCGTTATGCGTTATGCGTTGTGCGTTATACGTTTGCGTTATGCGTTATGCATTATGCGTTATACGGTATACGTTATGCGTTATACGTTATGCGTTATGCGTCATGCGTTATGCTTTATGCGTTATGCATTATGCGTTATGCGTGATCTGACATGCGTTATGCGTTATGCGTTATGCGTTATGCTTTATGCCTTATGGTTTGCGTTATGCGTTATGCGTTATGCGTTATGCATAATGCGTTATACGTTATGTATTATGCGTTATGCCTTATGCGTTATGCGATAAGCGTCATGCATCAAGCCTTATGCGTTATGCGATATGCGATATGCGTCATGCATCAAGCCTTATGCGTTATGGGTTATGCGTTTTGCGTTATGCGTTATGCGTTATGCGTTATGCGTTATGCGTTATGCGTTATGCGTTATGCGTTATGCGTTATGCGTTATGCGTTATGCGTTATGCGTTATGCGTTTTGCTTTATGCGTTATGCGTTATGGGTTATGATTTATGCGTTATGCGTTATGCGTTATGCTTTATGCGTTATGCGTTATGCGTTATGCGTTATGCGTTATACGGTATGCGTTATACGGTATGCGTTATGCGTTATGCGTTATGCGTTATGCGTTATGCGTTATACGTTATGCGTTATGCGTTATGCGTTATGCTTTATGCGTTATGCATTATGCGTTATGCGTGATCTGACATGCTTTATGCGTTATGCGTTATGCGTTATGCCTTATGCCTTATGGTTTGCGTTATGCGTTATGCGTTATGCGTTATGCGTTATGCGTTATGCGTTATGCGTTATGCGTTATGCGTTATGCGTTGTGCGTTATACGTTTGCGTTATGCGTTATGCATTATGCGTTATACGGTATACGTTATGCGTTATACGTTATGCGTTATGCATTATGCGTTATGCGTTATGCGTTATGGGTTATGCGTTATTGCGTTAGGGGTTATGCGGTATGCGTTATGCTTTATGCGTTATACGTTATGCGTTATGCGATATGCGTTATGCGTTATGGGTTATGCGTTATGGGTTATGCGTTATGCGTTATGCGTTATGCGTTATGCGATATGCGTTATGCGTTATGCGTTATGCCTAATGCGTTATGCGTTATGCGTTATGCGTTATGCGTTATGCGTTATGCGTTATGCGTTATGCGTTGTGCGTTACACGTTTGCGTTATGCGTTATGCATTATGCGTTATACGGTATGCGTTATGCGTTATACGTTTTGCGTTATGCGTTATGCGTTATGCTTTATGCGTTATGCATTATGCGTTATGCGTGATCTGACATGCGTTATGCGTTATGCGTTATGCGTTATGCCTTATGCCTTATGGTTTGCGTTATGCGTTATGCGTTATGCGTTATGCGTTATGCGTTATGCGTTATGCGTTATGCGTTATGCGTTGTGCGTTATACGTTATGCGTTTTGCTTTATGCGTTATGCGTTATGGGTTATGCGTTATGCGTTATGCGTTATGCGTTATGCTTTATGCGTTATGCGTTATGCGTTATGCGTTATGCGTTATGCGTTATGCGTTATGCGTTATGCGTTATGCGTTATGCGTTATGCGTTATGCGTTATGCGTTATGCGTCATGCGTTATGCGTTATGCGTTATGCGTTATACGGTATGCGTTATGCGTTATACGTTATGCATTATGCGTTATGCGTTATGCGTTATGGGTTATGCGATATGCGTTATGAGTTACAAGTTATGCTTTATGCGTTATGCGTTATTGCGTTAGGGGTTATGCGTTATGCGTTATGCTTTATGCGTTATACGTTATGCGTTATGCGATATGCGTTAGGGGTTATGCTTCATGCGTTATGCGTTATGCGTTATGCTTTATGCGTAATGCGTTATGCGTTATGCGTTATGCGTTATACGGTATACGTTATGCGTTATGCGTTATGCGTTATGCGTTATGCGTTATGCGTTATGCGTTATGCTTTATGCGTAATGCGTTATGCGTTATGCGTTATGCGTTATACGGTATGCTTTATGCGTTATACGTTATGCGTTATGCGATATGCGTTATGGGTTATGCTTCATGCGTTATGCGTTATGCGTTATGGGTTATGCGTTATGCGTTATGCGTCATGCGTTATGCGTTATGCGTTATACGTTATGCGTTATGCCTAATGTGTTATGCGTTATGCGTTATGCGTTATGCGTTATGTGTTGTGCGTTATACGTTTGCGTTATGCGTTATGCGTTATGCGTTATGCGTTATGCGTTATGCGTTATGCGTTATGCGTTATGCGTTATGCGTTATGCGTTGTGCGTTATACGTTTGCGTTATGCGTTATGCGTTATGCGTTATGCGATATGCGTTGTGGGTTATGCTTCATGCGTTATGCGTTATGCGTTATGGGTTATGCGTTGTGCGTTATGCGTTATGCGTTATGCGTTGTGCGTTATACGTTTGCGTTATGCGTTATGCGTTATGCGTTATGCGTTATGCGTTATGCGTTATGCGTTATGCGTTATGCGTTATGCGTTATGCGTTATGCGTTATGCGTTATGCGTTATGCGTTATGCGTTATGCGTTATGCGATGTGCGTTACACGTTTGCGTTATGCGTTATGCATTATGCGTTATACGGTATACGTTATGCGTTATACGTTATGCGTTATGCGTTATGCGTTATGCGTTATGCGTTATGCGTTATGCGTTATGCGTTATGCGTTATGCGTTGTGCGTTATACGTTTGCGTTATGCGTTATGCATTATGCGTTATACGGTATACGTTATGCGTTATACGTTATGCGTTATGCGTCATGCGTTATGCTTTATGCGTTATGCATTATGCGTTATGCGTGATCTGACATGCGTTATGCGTTATGCGTTATGCGTTATGCTTTATGCCTTATGGTTTGCGTTATGCGTTATACGTTATGCGTTATGCGATATGCGTTATGCGTTATGCGTTATGCGTTATGCGTTATGCGTTATGCTTTATGCGTTATGCGTTATGCGTTATGCGTTATGCGTTATGCGTTGTGCGTTACACGTTTGCGTTATGCGTTATGCATTATGCGTTATGCATTATGCGTTATGCGTGATCTGACATGCGTTATGCGTTATGCGTTATGCGTTATGCCTTATGCCTTACGGTTTGCGTTATGCGTTATGCGTTATGCGTTATGCGTTATGCGTTATGCGTTATGCGTTATGCGTTATGCGTTATGCGTTATGCGTTAAGCGTTGTGCGTTATACGTTTGCGTTATGCGTTATGCATTATGCGTTATGCCTTATGCCTTACGGTTTGCGTTATGCGTTATGCGTTATGCGTTATGCGTCATGCGTTATGCTTTATGCGTTATGCATTATGCGTTATGCGTGATCTGACATGCGTTATGCGTTATGCGTTATGCGTTATGCTTTATGCCTTATGGTTTGCGTTATGCGTTATGCGTTATGCGTTATGCATAATGCGTTATACGTTATGTATTATGCGTTATGCCTTATGCGTTATGCGATAAGCGTCATGCATCAAGCCTTATGCGTTATGCGATATGCGATATGCGTCATGCATCAAGCCTTATGCGTTATGGGTTATGCGTTTTGCGTTATGCGTTATGCGTTATGCGTTATGCGTTATGCGTTATGCGTTATGCGTTATGCGTTATGCGTTATGCGTTATGCGTTATGCGTTATGCGTTATGCGTTATGCGTTATGCGTTATGCGTTATGCGTTATGCGTTATGCGTTATGCGTTATGCGTTTTGCTTTATGCGTTATGCGTTATGGGTTATGATTTATGCGTTATGCGTTATGCGTTATGCTTTATGCGTTATGCGTTATGCGTTATGCGTTATACGGTATGCGTTATACGGTATGCGTTATGCGTTATGCGTTATGCGTTATGCGTTATGCGTTATACGTTATGCGTTATGCGTTATGCGTTATGCTTTATGCGTTATGCATTATGCGTTATGCGTGATCTGACATGCTTTATGCGTTATGCGTTATGCGTTATGCCTTATGCCTTATGGTTTGCGTTATGCGTTATGCGTTATGCGTTATGCGTTATGCGTTATGCGTTATGCGTTATGCGTTATGCGTTATGCGTTATGCGTTATGCGTTATGCGTTATGCGTTATGCGTTGTGCGTTATACGTTTGCGTTATGCGTTATGCATTATGCGTTATACGGTATACGTTATGCGTTATACGTTATGCGTTAAGCGTTATGCGTTATGCTTTATGCGTTATGCATTATGCGTTATGCGTGATCTGACATGCGTTATGCGTTATGCTTTATGCCTTATGGTTTGCGTTATGCGTTATGCGTTATGCGTTATGCGTTATGCGTTATGCGTTATGCGTTATGGGTTATGCGTTATGCGATATGCGTTATGCGTTATGCTTTATGCGTTATGCGTTATGTGTTATGCGTAATGCGTTATGCGTTATGCGTTATGCGATATGCGTTATGCGTTATGCTTTATGCGTTATGCGTTATGCGTTATGCGTTATGCGTTATGCGTTATGCGTTATACGGTATGCGTTATGCGTTATGCGTTATGCTTTATGCGTTATGCGTTATGCGTTATGCGTTATGCGTTATGCGTTATGCGTTATACGGTATGCGTTATGCGTTATACGTTATGCGTTATGCGTTATGCGTTATGCGTTATGCGTTATGCGTTATGCGTTATGCGTTATGCGTTATACGGTATGCGTTATGCGTTATACGTTATGCGTTATGCGTTATGCGTTATGCGTTATGCGTTATGGGTTATGCGATATGCGTTATGAGTTACACGTTATGCTTTATGCGTTATGCGTTATTGCGTTAGGGGTTATGCGGTATGCGTTATGCTTTATGCGTTATACGTTATGCGTTATGCGATATGCGTTATGCGTTATGCGTTATGCCTAATGCGTTATGCGTTATGCGTTATGCGTTATGCGTTATGCGTTATGCGTTATGCGTTGTGCGTTACACGTTTGCGTTATGCGTTATGCATTATGCGTTATGCGTTATGCGTTATGCGTTATGCGTTGTGCGTTACACGTTTGCGTTATGCGTTATGCATTATGCGTTATACGGTATGCGTTATGCGTTATACGTTTTGCGTTATGCGTTATGCGTTATGCTTTATGCGTTATGCATTATGCGTTATGCGTGATCTGACATGCGTTATGCGTTATGCGTTATGCGTTATGCCTTATGCCTTATGGTTTGCGTTATGCGTTATGCGTTATGCGTTATGCGTTATGCGTTATGCGTTATGCGTTATGCGTTGTGCGTTATACGTTATGCGTTTTGCTTTATGCGTTATGCGTTATGGGTTATGCGTTATGCGTTATGCGTTATGCGTTATGCTTTATGCGTTATGCGTTATGCGTTATGCGTTATGCGTTATGCGTTATACGGTATGCGTTATGCGTTATGCGTTATGCGTTATGCGTTATGCGTTATGCGTTATGCGTCATGCGTTATGCGTTATGCGTTATGCGTTATACGGTATGCGTTATGCGTTATACGTTATGCATTATGCGTTATGCGTTATGCGTTATGGGTTATGCGATATGCGTTATGAGTTACAAGTTATGCTTTATGCGTTATGCGTTATTGCGTTAGGGGTTATGCGTTATGCGTTATGCTTTATGCGTTATACGTTATGCGTTATGCGATATGCGTTAGGGGTTATGCTTCATGCGTTATGCGTTATGCGTTATGCTTTATGCGTAATGCGTTATGCGTTATGCGTTATGCGTTATACGGTATACGTTATGCGTTATGCGTTATGCGTTATGCGTTATGCGTTATGCGTTATGCGTTATGCGTTATGCTTTATGCGTAATGCGTTATGCGTTATGCGTTATGCGTTATACGGTATGCTTTATGCGTTATACGTTATGCGTTATGCGATATGCGTTATGGGTTATGCTTCATGCGTTATGCGTTATGCGTTATGGGTTATGCGTTATGCGTTATGCGTCATGCGTTATGCGTTATGCGTTATACGTTATGCGTTATGCCTAATGCGTTATGCGTTATGCGTTATGCGTTATGCGTTATGCGTTGTGCGTTATACGTTTGCGTTATGCGTTATGCGTTATGCGTTATGCGTTATGCGTTATGCGTTATGCGTTATGCGTTATGCGTTATGCGTTGTGCGTTATACGTTTGCGTTATGCGTTATGCGTTATGCGTTATGCGATATGCGTTGTGGGTTATGCTTCATGCGTTATGCGTTATGCGTTATGCGTTATGCGTTGTGCGTTATGCGTTATGCGTTATGCGTTGTGCGTTATACGTTTGCGTTATGCGTTATGCGTTATGCGTTATGCGTTATGCGTTATGCGTTATGCGTTATGCGTTATGCGTTATGCGTTATGCGTTATGCGTTATGCGTTATGCGTTATGCGTTATGCGTTATGCGTTATGCGTTATGCGTTATGCGTTATGCGTTATGCGTTATGCGTTATGCGATGTGCGTTACACGTTTGCGTTATGCGTTATGCATTATGCGTTATACGGTATACGTTATGCGTTATACGTTATGCGTTATGCGTTATGCGTTATGCTTTATGCGTTATGCATTATGCGTTATGCGTGATCTGACATGCGTTATGCGTTATGCGTTATGCGTTATGCTTTATGCCTTATGGTTTGCGTTATGCGTTATGCGTTATGCGTTATGCATAATGCGTTATACGTTATGTATTATGCGTTATGCGTTATGCGTTATGCGTTATGCGTTATGCGTTATGCGTTATGCGTTGTGCGTTATGCGTTGTGCGTTATACGTTTGCGTTATGCGTTATGCGTTATGCGTTATGCGTTATGCGTTATGCGTTATGCTTTATGCGTTATGCGTTATGCGTTATGCGTTGTGCGTTACACGTTTGCGTTATGCGTTACGCATTATGCGTTATACGGTATGCTTTATGCGTTATACGTTATGCGTTATGCGATATGCGTTATGGGTTATGCTTCATGCGTTATGCGTTATGCGTTATGCGTTATGCGTTATGCGTTATGGGTTATGCGTTATGCGTTATGCGTTATGCGTTATGCGTTATGCGTTATACGTTATGCGTTATGCCTAATGCGTTATGCGTTATGAGTTATGCGTTATGCGTTATGCGTTATGCGTTGTGCGTTATACGTTTGCGTTATGCGTTATGCGTTATGCGTTATGCGTTATGCGTTATGCGTTATGCGTTATGCGTTATGCGTTATGCGTTATGCGTTATGCGTTATGCGTTATGCGTTGTGCGTTATACGTTTGCGTTATGCGTTATGCGTTATGCGTTATGCGATATGCGTTATGGGTTATGCTTCATGCGTTATGCGTTATGCGTTATGGGTTATGCGTTATGCGTTATGCGTTATGCGTTGTGCGTTATACGTTTGCGTTATGCGTTATGCGTTATGCGATGTGCGTTACACGTTTGCGTTATGCGTTATGCATTATGCGTTATACGGTATACGTTATGCGTTATACGTTATGCGTTATGCGTTATGCGTTATGCTTTATGCGTTATGCATTATGCGTTATGCGTGATCTGACATGCGTTATGCGTTATGCTTTATGCCTTATGGTTTGCGTTATGCGTTATGCGTTATGCGTTATGCGTTATGCGTTATGCGTTATGCGTTATGCGTTATGCGTTATGGGTTATGCGTTATGCGATATGCGTTATGCGTTATGCTTTATGCGTTATGCGTTATTTGTTATGCGTTATGCGTTATGCGTTATGCGTTATGCGATATGCGTTATGCGTTATGCTTTATGCGTTATGCGTTATGCGTTATGCGTTATGCGTTATGCGTTATACGGTATGCGTTATGCGTTATGCGTTATGCGTTATGCGTTATGCGTTATGCGTTATGCGTTATGCGTTATGCGTTATGCGTTATGCGTTATACGGTATGCGTTATGCGTTATACGTTATGCGTTATGCGTTATGCGTTATGCGTTATGCGTTATGCGTTATGCGTTATACGGTATGCGTTATGCGTTATACGTTATGCGTTATGCGTTATGCGTTATGCGTTATGGGTTATGCGATATGCGTTATGAGTTACACGTTATGCTTTATGCGTTATGCGTTATTGCGTTAGGGGTTATGCGGTATGCGTTATGCTTTATGCGTTATACGTTATGCGTTATGCGATATGCGTTATGCGTTATGCGTTATGCCTAATGCGTTATGCGTTATGCGTTATGCGTTATGCGTTATGCGTTATGCGTTATGCGTTATGCGTTGTGCGTTACACGTTTGCGTTATGCGTTATGCATTATGCGTTATGCGTTATGCGTTATGCGTTATGCGTTGTGCGTTACACGTTTGCGTTATGCGTTATGCATTATGCGTTATACGGTATGCGTTATGCGTTATACGTTTTGCGTTATGCGTTATGCGTTATGCTTTATGCGTTATGCATTATGCGTTATGCGTGATCTGACATGCGTTATGCGTTATGCGTTATGCGTTATGCCTTATGCCTTATGGTTTGCGTTATGCGTTATGCGTTATGCGTTATGCGTTATGCGTTATGCGTTATGCGTTGTGCGTTATACGTTATGCGTTTTGCTTTATGCGTTATGCGTTATGGGTTATGCGTTATGCGTTATGCGTTATGCGTTATGCTTTATGCGTTATGCGTTATGCGTTATGCGTTATGCGTTATGCGTTATACGGTATGCGTTATGCGTTATGCGTTATGCGTTATGCGTTATGCGTTATGCGTTATGCGTCATGCGTTATGCGTTATGCGTTATGCGTTATACGGTATGCGTTATGCGTTATACGTTATGCATTATGCGTTATGCGTTATGCGTTATGGGTTATGCGATATGCGTTATGAGTTACAAGTTATGCTTTATGCGTTATGCGTTATTGCGTTAGGGGTTATGCGTTATGCGTTATGCTTTATGCGTTATACGTTATGCGTTATGCGATATGCGTTAGGGGTTATGCTTCATGCGTTATGCGTTATGCGTTATGCTTTATGCGTAATGCGTTATGCGTTATGCGTTATGCGTTATACGGTATACGTTATGCGTTATGCGTTATGCGTTATGCGTTATGCGTTATGCGTTATGCGTTATGCTTTATGCGTTATGCGTTATGCGTTATGCGTTATGCGTTATACGGTATGCTTTATGCGTTATACGTTATGCGTTATGCGATATGAGTTATGGGTTATGCTTCATGCGTTATGCGTTATGCGTTATGGGTTATGCGTTATGCGTTATGCGTCATGCGTTATGCGTTATGCGTTATACGTTATGCGTTATGCCTAATGCGTTATGCGTTATGCGTTATGCGTTATGCGTTATGCGTTGTGCGTTATACGTTTGCGTTATGCGTTATGCGTTATGCGTTATGCGTTATGCGTTATGCGTTATGCGTTATGCGTTATGCGTTATGCGTTATGCGTTATGCGTTATGCGTTATGCGTTATGCGTTATGCGTTATGCGTTATGCGTTATGCGTTATGCGTTATGCGTTATGCGATGTGCGTTACACGTTTGCGTTATGCGTTATGCATTATGCGTTATACGGTATACGTTATGCGTTATACGTTATGCGTTATGCGTTATGCGTTATGCTTTATGCGTTATGCATTATGCGTTATGCGTGATCTGACATGCGTTATGCGTTAAGCGTTATGCGTTATGCTTTATGCCTTATGGTTTATGTTATGCGTTATGCGTTATGCGTTATGCATAATGCGTTATACGGTATACGTTATGCGTTATACGTTATGCGTTATGCGTTATGCGTTATGCTTTATGCGTTATGCATTATGCGTTATGCGTGATCTGACATGCGTTATGCGTTATGCGTTATGCGTTATGCTTTATGCCTTATGGTTTGCGTTATGCGTTATGCGTTATGTGTTATGCATAATGCGTTATACGTTATGTATTATGCGTTATGCGTTATGCGTTATGCGTTATGCGTTATGCGTTGTGCGTTATACGTTTGCGTTATGCGTTATGCATTATGCGTTATACGGTATACGTTATGCGTTATACGTTATGCGTTATGCGTCATGCGTTATGCTTTATGCGTTATGCATTATGCGTTATGCGTGATCTGACATGCGTTATGCGTTATGCGTTATGCTTTATGCCTTATGGTTTGCGTTATGCGTTATGCGTTATGCGTTATGCATAATGCGTTATACGTTATGTATTATGCGTTATGCCTTATGCGTTATGCGATAAGCGTCATGCATCAAGCCTTATGCGTTATGCGATATGCGATATGCGTCATGCATCAAGCCTTATGCGTTATGGGTTATGCGTTTTGCGTTATGCGTTATGCGTTATGCGTTATGCGTTATGCGTTATGCGTTATGCGTTATGCGTTATGCGTTATGCGTTATGCGTTATGGGTTATGCGTTATGCGTTATGCGTTATGCGTTATGCGTTATGCGTTATACGTTATGCGTTATGCCTAATGCGTTATGCGTTATGCGTTATGCGTTATGCGTTATGCGTTATGCGTTATACGTTATGCGTTATGCCTAATGCGTTATGCGTTATGCGTTATGCGTTATGCGTTATGCGTTGTGCGTTATACGTTTGCGTTATGCGTTATGCGTTATGCGTTATGCGTTATGCGTTATGCGTTATGCGTTATGCGTTATGCGTTATGCGTTATGCGTTATGCGTTATGCGTTATGCGTTATGCGTTATGCGTTATGCGTTATGCGTTATGCGTTATGCGTTATGCGTTATGCGTTATGCGTTATGCGTTATGCGTTATGCGTTATGCGTTATGCGTTATGCGTTATGCGTTATTCGTTATGCGTTATGCGTTATGCGTTGTGCGTTACACGTTTGCGTTATGCGTTATGCATTATGCGTTATACGGTATACGTTATGCGTTATACGTTATGCGTTATGCGTTATGCGTTATGCTTTATGCGTTATGCATTATGCGTTATGCGTGATCTGACATGCGTTATGCGTTATGCGTTATGCGTTATGCCTTATGCCTTACGGTTTGCGTTATGCGTTATGCGTTATGCGTTATGCGTTATGCGTTATGCGTTGTGCGTTATACGTTTGCGTTATGCGTTATGCATTATGCGTTATACGGTATACGTTATGCGTTATACGTTATGCGTTATGCGTCATGCGTTATGCTTTATGCGTTATGCATTATGCGTTATGCGTGATCTGACATGCGTTATGCGTTATGCGTTATGCGTTATGCTTTATGCTTTATGCCTTATGGTTTGCGTTATGCGTTATGCGTTATGCGTTATGGATAATGCGTTATACGTTATGTATTATGCGTTATGCCTTATGCGTTATGCGATAAGCGTCATGCATCAAGCCTTATGCGTTATGCGATATGCGATATGCGTCATGCATCAAGCCTTATGCGTTATGGGTTATGCGTTTTGCGTTATGCGTTATGCGTTATGCGTTATGCGTTATGCGTTATGCGTTATGCGTTATGCGTTATGCGTTATGCGTTATGCGTTATGCGTTATGCGTTATGCGTTATGCGTTATGCGTTATGCGTTATGCGTTATGCGTTTTGCTTTATGCGTTATGCGTTATGGGTTATGCGTTATGCGTTATACGTTATGCGTTATGCTTTATGCGTTATGCGTTATGCGTTATGCATTATACGGTATGCGTTATACGGTATGCGTTATGCGTTATGCGTTATGCGTTATGCGTTATGCGTTATGCTTTATGCGTTATACGGTATGCGTTATGCGTTATACGTTATGCGTTATGCGTTATGCGTTATGCGTTATGCGTTATGGGTTATGCGTTATGCGTTATGGTTATGCGTTTTGCGTTATGAGTTACACGTTATGCTTTATGCGATATACGTTATTGCGTTAGGGGTTATGCGTTATGCGTTATGCTTTATGCGTTATACGTTATGCGTTATGCGATATGCGTTATGGGTTATGTTTCATGCGTTATGCGTTATGCGTTATGCTTTATGCGTTATGCGTTATGCGTTATGCGTTGTGCGTTACACGTTTGCGTTATGCGTTATGCATTATGCGTTATGCGTTATGCGTTATGCGTTATGCGTTATGCGTTGTGCGTTATACGTTATGCGTTTTGCTTTATGCGTTATGCGTTATGGGTTATGCGTTATGCGTTATGCGTTATGCGTTATGCTTTATGCGTTATGCGTTATGCGTTATGCGTTATGCGTTATACGTTATACGGTATGCGTTATGCGTTATGCGTTATGCGTTATGCGTTATGCGTTATGCGTTATGCGTTATGCGTTATGCGTTTTGCGTTATGCGTTATGCGTTATGCGTTATGCGTTATGCGTTATACGGTATGCGTTATGCGTTATACGTTATGCGTTATGCGTTATGCGTTATGGGTTATGCGATATGCGTTATGAGTTACACGTTATGCTTTATGCGTTATGCGTTATTGCGTTAGGGGTTATGCGTTATGCGTTATGCTTTATGCGTTATACGTTATGCGTTATGCGATATGCGTTATGGGTTATGCTTCATGCGTTATGCGTTATGCGTTATGCTTTATGCGTAATGCGTTATGCGTTATGCGTTATGCGTTATACGGTATACGTTATGCGTTATGCGTTATGCGTTATGCGTTATGCGTTATGCGTTATGCGTTATACGGTATGCGTTATGCGTTATACGTTATGCGTTATGCGTTATGTGTTATGGGTTATGGGTTATGCTTCATGCGTTATGCGTTATGCGTTATGCTTTATGCGTTATGCGTTATGCGTTATGCGTTATGCGTTATACGTTATACGGTATGCGTTATGCGTTATGCGTTATGCGTTATGCGTTATGCGTTATGCGTTATGCGTTATGCGTTATGCGTTTTGCGTTATGCGTTATGCGTTATGCGTTATGCGTTATGCGTTATACGGTATGCGTTATGCGTTATACGTTATGCGTTATGCGTTATGCGTTATGGGTTATGCGATATGCGTTATGAGTTACACGTTATGCTTTATGCGTTATGCGTTATTGCGTTAGGGGTTATGCGTTATGCGTTATGCTTTATGCGTTATACGTTATGCGTTATGCGATATGCGTTATGGGTTATGCTTCATGCGTTATGCGTTATGCGTTATGCTTTATGCGTAATGCGTTATGCGTTATGCGTTATGCGTTATACGGTATACGTTATGCGTTATGCGTTATGCGTTATGCGTTATGCGTTATGCGTTATGCGTTATACGGTATGCGTTATGCGTTATACGTTATGCGTTATGCGTTATGTGTTATGGGTTATGGGTTATGCTTCATGCGTTATGCGTTATGCGTTATGCTTTATGCGTTATGCGTTATGCGTTATGCGTTATGCGTTATGCGTTATACGGCATGCGTTATGCGTTATGCGTTATGCGTTATGCGTTATGCGTTATACGGTATGCGTTATGCGTTATACGTTATGCGTTATGCGTTATGCGTTATGCGTTATGCGTTATGGGTTATGCGTTATGCGTTATGGTTATGCGTTTTGCGTTATGAGTTACACGTTATGCTTTATGCGATATACGTTATTGCGTTAGGGGTTATGCGTTATGCGTTATGCTTTATGCGTTATACGTTATGCGTTATGCGATATGCGATATGGGTTATGTTTCATGCGTTATGCGTTATGCGTTATGCTTTATGCGTTATGCGTTATGCGTTATGCGTTATGCGTTATGCGTTATACGGTATGCTTTATGCGTTATACGTTATGCGTTATGCGATATGCGTTATGGGTTATGCTTCATGCGTTATGCGTTATGCGTTATGGGTTATGCGTTATGCGTTATGCGTTATGCGTTATGCGTTATGCGTTATACGTTATGCGTTATGCCTAATGCGTTATGCGTTATGCGTTATGCGTTATGCGTTATGCGTTATGCGTTATGGGTTATGCGTTATGCGTTATGGTTATGCGTTTTGCGTTATGAGTTACACGTTATGCTTTATGCGATATACGTTATTGCGTTAGGGGTTATGCGTTATGCGTTATGCTTTATGCGTTATACGTTATGCGTTATGCGATATGCGATATGGGTTATGTTTCATGCGTTATGCGTTATGCGTTATGCTTTATGCGTTATGCGTTATGCGTTATGCGTTATGCGTTATGCGTTAAACGGTATGCTTTATGCGTTATACGTTATGCGTTATGCGATATGCGTTATGGGTTATGCTTCATGCGTTATGCGTTATGCGTTATGGGTTATGCGTTATGCGTTATGCGTTATGCGTTATGCGTTATGCGTTATGCGTTATGCGTTATACGTTATGCGTTATGCCTAATGCGTTATGCGTTATGCGTTATGCGTTATGCGTTATGCGTTATGCGTTATACGTTATGCGTTATGCCTAATGCGTTATGCGTTATGCGTTATGCGTTATGCGTTGTGCGTTATACGTTTGCGTTATGCGTTATGCGTTATGCGTTATGCGTTATGCGTTATGCGTTATGCGTTATGCGTTATGCGTTATGCGTTATGCGTTATGCGTTATGCGTTATGCGTTATGCGTTATGCGTTATGCGTTATGCGTTATGCGTTATGCGTTATGCGTTATGCGTTATGCGTTATGCGTTATGCGTTATGCGTTATGCGTTATGCGTTATGCGTTATGCGTTATGCGTTATGCGTTATGCGTTATGCGTTATGCGTTGTGCGTTACACGTTTGCGTTATGCGTTATGCATTATGCGTTATACGGTATACGTTATGCGTTATACGTTATGCGTTATGCGTTATGCGTTATGCTTTATGCGTTATGCATTATGCGTTATGCGTGATCTGACATGCGTTATGCGTTATGCGTTATATGTTATGCCTTATGCCTTACGGTTTGCGTTATGCGTTATGCGTTATGCGTTATGCGTTATGCGTTATGCGTTATGCGTTGTGCGTTATACGTTTGCGTTATGCGTTATGCATTATGCGTTATACGGTATACGTTATGCGTTATACGTTATGCGTTATGCGTCATGCGTTATGCTTTATGCGTTATGCATTATGCGTTATGCGTGATCTGACATGCGTTATGCGTTATGCGTTATGCGTTATGCTTTATGCCTTATGGTTTGCGTTATGCGTTATGCGTTATGCGTTATGCATAATGCGTTATACGTTATGTATTATGCGTTATGCCTTATGCGTTATGCGATAAGCGTCATGCATCAAGCCTTATGCGTTATGCGATATGCGATATGCGTCATGCATCAAGCCTTATGCGTTATGGGTTATGCGTTTTGCGTTATGCGTTATGCGTTATGCGTTATGCGTTATGCGTTATGCGTTATGCGTTATGCGTTATGCGTTATGCGTTATGCGTTATGCGTTATGCGTTATGCGTTTTGCTTTATGCGTTATGCGTTATGGGTTATGCGTTATGCGTTATACGTTATGCGTTATGCTTTATGCGTTATGCGTTATGCGTTATGCATTATACGGTATGCGTTATACGGTATGCGTTATGCGTTATGCGTTATGCGTTATGCGTTATGCGTTATGCGTTATACGGTATGCGTTATGCGTTATACGTTATGCGTTATGCGTTATGCGTTATGCGTTATGCGTTATGGGTTATGCGTTATGCGTTATGGTTATGCGTTTTGCGTTATGAGTTACACGTTATGCTTTATGCGATATACGTTATTGCGTTAGGGGTTATGCGTTATGCGTTATGCTTTATGCGTTATACGTTATGCGTTATGCGATATGCGTTATGGGTTATGTTTCATGCGTTATGCGTTATGCGTTATGCTTTATGCGTTATGCGTTATGCGTTATGCGTTATGCGTTATACGGTATGCTTTATGCGTTATACGTTATGCGTTATGCGATATGCGTTATGGGTTATGCTTCATGCGTTATGCGTTATGCGTTATGGGTTATGCGTTATGCGTTATGCGTTATGCGTTATGCGTTATGCGTTATACGTTATGCGTTATGCCTAATGCGTTATGCGTTATGCGTTATGCGTTATGCGTTATGCGTTATGCGTTGTGCGTTATACGTTTGCGTTATGCGTTATGCGTTATGCGTTATGCTTTATGCGTTATGCGTTATGCGTTATGCGTTATGCGTTATGCGTTGTGCGTTACACGTTTGCGTTATGCGTTATGCGTTATGCGTTATGCGTTATGCGTTATGCGTTGTGCGTTATACGTTTGCGTTATGCGTTATGCATTATGCGTTATACGGTATACGTTATGCGTTATACGTTATGCGTTATGCGTCATGCGTTATGCTTTATGCGTTATGCATTATGCGTTATGCGTGATCTGACATGCGTTATGCGTTATGCGTTATGCGTTATGCTTTATGCCTTATGGTTTGCGTTATGCGTTATGCGTTATGCGTTATGCATAATGCGTTATACGTTATGTATTATGCGTTATGCCTTATGCGTTATGCGATAAGCGTCATGCATCAAGCCTTATGCGTTATGCGATATGCGATATGCGTCATGCATCAAGCCTTATGCGTTATGGGTTATGCGTTTGGCGTTATGCGTTATGCGTTATGCGTTATGCGTTATGCGTTATGCGTTATGCGTTATGCGTTATGCGTTATGCGTTATGCGTTATGCGTTTTGCTTTATGCGTTATGCGTTATGGGTTATGATTTATGCGTTATGCGTTATGCGTTATGCTTTATGCGTTATGCGTTATGCGTTATGCGTTATACGGTATGCGTTATACGGTATGCGTTATGCGTTATGCGTTATGCGTTATGCGTTATGCGTTATGCGTTATACGTTATGCGTTATGCGTTATGCCTTATGCTTTATGCGTTATGCATTATGCGTTATGCGTGATCTGACATGCTTTATGCGTTATGCGTTATGCGTTATGCATTATGCCTTATGGTTTGCGTTATGCGTTATGCGTTATGCGTTATGCGTTATGCGTTATGCGTTATGCGTTATGCGTTATGCGTTATGCGTTATGCGTTATGCGTTATGCGTTGTGGGTTATACGTTTGCGTTATGCGTTATGCATTATGCGTTATACGGTATACGTTATGCGTTATACGTTATGCGTTAAGCGTTATGCGTTATGCTTTATGCGTTATGCATTATGCGTTATGCGTGATCTGACATGCGTTATGCGTTATGCTTTATGCCTTATGGTTTGCGTTATGCGTTATGCGTTATGCGTTATGCGTTATGCGTTATGCGTTATGCGTTATGCGTTATGGGTTATGCGTTATGCGATATGCGTAATGCGTTATGCGTTATGCGTTATGCGTTATGCGTTATACGGTATGCGTTATGCGTTATACGTTATGCGTTATGCGTTATGCGTTATGCGTTATGCGTTATGCGTTATGGGTTATGCGTTATGCGTTATGGTTATGCGTTTTGCGTTATGAGTTACACGTTATGCTTTATGCGATATACGTTATTGCGTTAGGGGTTATGCGTTATGCGTTATGCTTTATGCGTTATACGTTATGCGTTATGCGATATGCGTTATGGGTTATGTTTCATGCGTTATGCGTTATGCGTTATGCTTTATGCGTTATGCGTTATGCGTTATGCGTTATGCGTTATACGGTATGCTTTATGCGTTATACGTTATGCGTTATGCGATATGCGTTATGGGTTATGCTTCATGCGTTATGCGTTATGCGTTATGCGTTATGCGTTATGCGTTATGCGTTATGCGTTATGCGTTATGCGTTATACGTTATGCGTTATGCCTAATGCGTTATGCGTTATGCGTTATGCGTTATGCGTTATGCGTTATGCGTTATGCGTTATACGTTTGCGTTATGCGTTATGCGTTATGCGTTATGCGTTATGCGTTATGCGTTATGCGTTATGCGTTATGCGTTATGCGTTATGCGTTATGCGTTATGCGTTATGCGTGATCTGACATGCGTTATGCGTTATGCTTTATGCCTTATGGTTTGCGTTATGCGTTATGCGTTATGCGTTATGCGTTATGCGTTATGCGTTATGCGTTATGGGTTATGCGTTATGCGATATGCGTTATGCGTTATGCGTTATGCGTTATGCGTTATGCGTTATACGGTATGCGTTATGCGTTATACGTTATGCGTTATGCGTTATGCGTTATGCGTTATGCGTTATGCGTTATGCGTTATGCGTTATGCTTTATGCGTTATGCATTATGCGTTATGCGTGATCTGACATGCGTTATGCGTTATGCTTTATGCCTTATGGTTTGCGTTATGCGTTATGCGTTATGCGTTATGCGTTATGCGTTATGCGTTATGCGTTATGGGTTATGCGTTATGCGATATGCGTTATGCGTTATGCGTTATGCGTTATGCGTTATGCGTTATACGGTATGCGTTATGCGTTATACGTTATGCGTTATGCGTTATACGTTTGCGTTATGCGTTATGCATTATGCGTTATACGGTATACGTTATGCGTTATACGTTATGCGTTATGCGTCATGCGTTATGCTTTATGCGTTATGCATTATGCGTTATGCGTGATCTGACATGCGTTATGCGTTATGCGTTATGCGTTATGCTTTATGCCTTATGGTTTGCGTTATGCGTTATACGTTATGCGTTATGCGATATGCGTTATGCGTTATGCGTTATGCGTTATGCGTTATGCGTTATGCTTTATGCGTTATGCGTTATGCGTTATGCGTTATGCGTTATGCGTTATGCGTTATGCGTTATGCGTTATGCGTTATGCGTTATGCGTTATGCGTTATGCGTTATGCGTTATGCGTTATGCGTTATGCGTTATGCGATATGCGTTATGCGTTATGCGTTATGCGTTGTGGGTTACACGTTTGCGTTATGCGTTATGCATTATGCGTTATACGGTATACGTTATGCGTTATACGTTATGCGTTATGCGTTATGCGTTTTGCTTTATGCGTTATGCATTATGCTTTATGCGTGATCTGACATGCGTTATGCGTTATGCGTTATGCGTTATGCCTTATGCCTTACGGTTTGCGTTATGCGTTATGCGTTATGCGTTATGCGTTATGCGTTATGCGTTATGCGTTATGCGTTATGCGTTATGCGTTATGCGTTATGCGTTGTGCGTTATACGTTTGCGTTATGCGTTATGCATTATGCGTTATACGGTATACGTTATGCGTTATACGTTATGCGTTATGCGTCATGCGTTATGCTTTATGCGTTATGCATTATGCGTTATGCGTGATCTGACATGCGTTATGCGTTATGCGTTATGCGTTATGCTTTATGCCTTATGGTTTGCGTTATGCGTTATGCGTTATGCGTTATGCATAATGCGTTATACGTTATGTATTATGCGTTATGCCTTATGCGTTATGCGATAAGCGTCATGCATCAAGCCTTATGCGTTATGCGATATGCGATATGCGTCATGCATCAAGCCTTATGCGTTATGGGTTATGCGTTTGGCGTTATGCGTTATGCGTTATGCGTTATGCGTTATGCGTTATGCGTTATGCGTTATGCGTTATGCGTTATGCGTTATGCGTTATGCGTTTTGCTTTATGCGTTATGCGTTATGGGTTATGATTTATGCGTTATGCGTTATGCGTTATGCTTTATGCGTTATGCGTTATGCGTTATGCGTTATACGGTATGCGTTATACGGTATGCGTTATGCGTTATGCGTTATGCGTTATGCGTTATGCGTTATGCGTTATACGTTATGCGTTATGCGTTATGCCTTATGCTTTATGCGTTATGCATTATGCGTTATGCGTGATCTGACATGCTTTATGCGTTATGCGTTATGCGTTATGCATTATGCCTTATGGTTTGCGTTATGCGTTATGCGTTATGCGTTATGCGTTATGCGTTATGCGTTATGCGTTATGCGTTATGCGTTATGCGTTATGCGTTATGCGTTATGCGTTGTGGGTTATACGTTTGCGTTATGCGTTATGCATTATGCGTTATACGGTATACGTTATGCGTTATACGTTATGCGTTAAGCGTTATGCGTTATGCTTTATGCGTTATGCATTATGCGTTATGCGTGATCTGACATGCGTTATGCGTTATGCTTTATGCCTTATGGTTTGCGTTATGCGTTATGCGTTATGCGTTATGCGTTATGCGTTATGCGTTATGCGTTATGCGTTATGGGTTATGCGTTATGCGATATGCGTAATGCGTTATGCGTTATGCGTTATGCGTTATGCGTTATACGGTATGCGTTATGCGTTATACGTTATGCGTTATGCGTTATGCGTTATGCGTTATGCGTTATGCGTTATGGGTTATGCGTTATGCGTTATGGTTATGCGTTTTGCGTTATGAGTTACACGTTATGCTTTATGCGATATACGTTATTGCGTTAGGGGTTATGCGTTATGCGTTATGCTTTATGCGTTATACGTTATGCGTTATGCGATATGCGTTATGGGTTATGTTTCATGCGTTATGCGTTATGCGTTATGCTTTATGCGTTATGCGTTATGCGTTATGCGTTATGCGTTATACGGTATGCTTTATGCGTTATACGTTATGCGTTATGCGATATGCGTTATGGGTTATGCTTCATGCGTTATGCGTTATGCGTTATGGGTTATGCGTTATGCGTTATGCGTTATGCGTTATGCGTTATGCGTTATACGTTATGCGTTATGCCTAATGCGTTATGCGTTATGCGTTATGCGTTATGCGTTATGCGTTATGCGTTGTGCGTTATACGTTTGCGTTATGCGTTATGCGTTATGCGTTATGCGTTATGCGTTATGCGTTATGCGTTATGCGTTATGCGTTATGCGTTATGCGTTATGCGTTATGCGTTATGCGTGATCTGACATGCGTTATGCGTTATGCCTTATGCCTTATGGTTTGCGTTATGCGTTATGCGTTATGCGTTATGCGTTATGCGTTATGCGTTATGCGTTATGGGTTATGCGTTATGCGATATGCGTTATGCGTTATGCGTTATGCGTTATGCGTTATGCGTTATACGGTATGCGTTATGCGTTATACGTTATGCGTTATGCGTTATGCGTTATGCGTTATGCGTTATGGGTTATGCGTTATGCGTTATGCTTTATGCGTTATGCATTATGCGTTATGCGTGATCTGACATGCGTTATGCGTTATGCTTTATGCCTTATGGTTTGCGTTATGCGTTATGCGTTATGCGTTATGCGTTATGCGTTATGCGTTATGCGTTATGGGTTATGCGTTATGCGATATGCGTTATGCGTTATGCGTTATGCGTTATACGGTATGCGTTATGCGTTATACGTTATGCGTTATGCGTTATACGTTTGCGTTATGCGTTATGCATTATGCGTTATACGGTATACGTTATGCGTTATACGTTATGCGTTATGCGTCATGCGTTATGCTTTATGCGTTATGCATTATGCGTTATGCGTGATCTGACATGCGTTATGCGTTATGCGTTATGCGTTATGCTTTATGCCTTATGGTTTGCGTTATGCGTTATACGTTATGCGTTATGCGATATGCGTTATGCGTTATGCGTTATGCGTTATGCGTTATGCGTTATGCTTTATGCGTTATGCGTTATGCGTTATGCGTTATGCGTTATGCGTTATGCGTTATGCGTTATGCGTTATGCGTTATGCGTTATGCGTTATGCGTTATGCGTTATGCGTTATGCGTTATGCGTTATGCGTTATGCGATATGCGTTATGCGTTATGCGTTATGCGTTGTGCGTTACACGTTTGCGTTATGCGTTATGCATTATGCGTTATACGGTATACGTTATGCGTTATACGTTATGCGTTATGCGTTATGCGTTATGCTTTATGCGTTATGCATTATGCGTTATGCGTGATCTGACATGCGTTATGCGTTATGCGTTATGCGTTATGCCTTCTGCCTTACGGTTTGCGTTATGCGTTATGCGTTATGCGTTATGCGTTATGCGTTATGCGTTATGCGTTATGCGTTATGCGTTATGCGTTATGCGTTATGCGTTGTGCGTTATACGTTTGCGTTATGCGTTATGCATTATGCGTTATACGGTATACGTTATGCGTTATACGTTATGCGTTATGCGTCATGCGTTATGCTTTATGCGTTATGCATTATGCGTTATGCGTGATCTGACATGCGTTATGCGTTATGCGTTATGCGTTATGCTTTATGCCTTATGGTTTGCGTTATGCGTTATGCGTTATGCGTTATGCATAATGCGTTATACGTTATGTATTATGCGTTATGCCTTATGCGTTATGCGATAAGCGTCATGCATCAAGCCTTATGCGTTATGCGATATGCGATATGCGTCATGCATCAAGCCTTTTGCGTTATGGGTTATGCGTTTTGCGTTATGCGTTATGCGTTATGCGTTATGCGTTATGCGTTATGCGTTATGCGTTATGCGTTATGCGTTATGCGTTATGCGTTATGCGTTATGCGTTATGCGTTTTGCTTTATGCGTTATGCGTTATGGGTTATGATTTATGCGTTATGCGTTATGCGTTATGCTTTATGCGTTATGCGTTATGCGTTATGCGTTATACGGTATGCGTTATGCGTTATGCGTTATGCGTTATGCGTTATGCGTTATGCGTTATGCGTTATACGTTATGCATTATGCCTTATGGTTTGCGTTATGCGTTATGCGTTATGCGTTATGCGTTATACGGTATGCGTTATACGGTATGCGTTATGCGTTATGCGTTATGCGTTATGCGTTATGCGTTATGCGTTATGCATTATGCCTTATGGTTTGCGTTATGCGTTATGCGTTATGCGTTATGCGTTATGCGTTATGCGTTATGCGTTATGCGTTATGCGTTATGCGTTATGCGTTATGCGTTATGCGTTATGCGTTGTGCGTTATACGTTTGCGTTATGCGTTATGCATTATGCGTTATACGGTATGCGTTATGCGTTATACGTTATGCGTTAAGCGTTATGCGTTATGCTTTATGCGTTATGCATTATGCGTTATGCGTGATCTGACATGCGTTATGCGTTATGCTTTATGCCTTATGGTTTGCGTTATGCGTTATGCGTTATGCGTTATGCGTTATGCGTTATGCGTTATGCGTTATGCGTTATGCGTTATGCGATATGCGTTATGCGTTATGCGTTATGCGTTATGCGTTATGCGTTATGCGTTATACGGTATGCGTTATGCGTTATACGTTATGCGTTATGCGTTATGCGTTATGCGTTATGCGTTATGGGTTATGCGTTATGCGTTATGGTTATGCGTTTTGCGTTATGAGTTACACGTTATGCTTTATGCGATATACGTTATTGCGTTAGGGGTTATGCGTTATGCGTTATGCTTTATGTGTTATACGTTATGCGTTATGCGATATGCGTTATGGGTTATGTTTCATGCGTTATGCGTTATGCGTTATGCTTTATGCGTTATGCGTTATGCGTTATGCGTTATGCGTTATACGGTATGCTTTATGCGTTATACGTTATGCGTTATGCGATATGCGTTATGGGTTATGCTTCATGCGTTATGCGTTATGCGTTATGGGTTATGCGTTATGCGTTATGCGTTATGCGTTATGCGTTATGCGTTATACGTTATGCGTTATGCCTAATGCGTTATGCGTTATGCGTTATGCGTTATGCGTTATGCGTTATGCGTTGTGCGTTATACGTTTGCGTTATGCGTTATGCGTTATGCGTTATGCGTTATGCGTTATGCGTTATACGTTATGCGTTATGCGTTATGCGTTATGCGTTATGCGTTATGCGTTATGCGTTATGCGTTATGCGTTATGCGTTATGCGTTATGCGTTATGCGTTATGCGTTATGCGTTATGCGTTATGCGTTATGCGTTATGCGTTATGCGTTATGCGTTATGCGTTATGCGTTATGCGTTATGCGTTATGCGTTATGCGTTATGCGTTATGCGTTATGCGTTATGCGTTATGCGTTATGCGTTATGCGTTATGCGTTATGCGTTATGCGTTGTGCGTTACACGTTTGCGTTATGCGTTATGCATTATGCGTTATACGGTATACGTTATGCGTTATACGTTATGCGTTATGCGTTATGCGTTATGCGTTATACGGTATGCTTTATGCGTTATACGTTATGCGTTATGCGATATGCGTTATGGGTTATGCTTCATGCGTTATGCGTTATGCGTTATGGGTTATGCGTTATGCGTTATGCGTTATGCGTTATGCGTTATGCGTTATACGTTATGCGTTATGCCTAATGCGTTATGCGTTATGCGTTATGCGTTATGCGTTATGCGTTATGCGTTATGCGTTATGCGTTGTGCGTTACACGTTTGCGTTATGCGTTATGCATTATGCGTTATACGGTATACGTTATGCGTTATACGTTATGCGTTATGCGTTATGCGTTATGCTTTATGCGTTATGCATTATGCGTTGTGCGAGATCTGACATGCGTTATGCGTTATGCGTTATGCGTTATGCCTTATGCCTTACGGTTTGAGTTACGCGTTATGCGTTATGCGTTATGCGTTATGCGTTATGCATTTATGCGTTATGCGTTATGCGTTATGCGTTATGCGTTATGCGTTGTGCGTTATACGTTTGCGTTATGCGTTATGCATTATGCGTTATACGGTATACGTTATGCGTTATACGTTATGCGTTATGCGTCATGCGTTATGCTTTATGCGTTATGCATTATGCGTTATGCGTTATGCTTTATGCGTTATGCGTTATGCCTTATGCGTTATGCGTTATGCGTTATGCGTTATGCGTTATGCGTTATGCGTTATGCGTTATGCGTTATGCGTTATGCGTTATGCGTTATGCGTTATGCGTTATGCGTTATGCGTTATGCGTTATGCGATATGCGTTATGCGTTATGCGTTATGCGTTGTGCGTTACACGTTTGCGTTATGCGTTATGCATTATGCGTTATACGGTATACGTTATGCGTTATACGTTATGCGTTATGCGTTATGCGTTATGCTTTATGCGTTATGCATTATGCGTTATGCGTGATCTGACATGCGTTATGCGTTATGCGTTATGCGTTATGCCTTATGCCTTACGGTTTGCGTTATGCGTTATGCGTTATGCGTTATGCGTTATGCGTTATGCGTTATGCGTTATGCGTTATGCGTTATGCGTTATGCGTTGTGCGTTATACGTTTGCGTTATGCGTTATGCATTATGCGTTATACGGTATACGTTATGCGTTATACGTTATGCGTTATGCGTCATGCGTTATGCTTTATGCGTTATGCATTATGCGTTATGCGTGATCTGACATGCGTTATGCGTTATGCGTTATGCGTTATGCTTTATGCCTTATGGTTTGCGTTATGCGTTATGCGTTATGCGTTATGCATAATGCGTTATACGTTATGTATTATGCGTTATGCCTTATGCGTTATGCGATAAGCGTCATGCATCAAGCCTTATGCGTTATGCGATATGCGATATGCGTCATGCATCAAGCCTTATGCGTTATGGGTTATGCGTTTTGCGTTATGCGTTATGCGTTATGCGTTATGCGTTATGCGTTATGCGTTATGCGTTATGCGTTATGCGTTATGCGTTATGCGTTATGCGTTATGCGTTATGCGTTATGCGTTATGCGTTATGCGTTATGCGTTATGCGTTATGCGTTATGCGTTATGCGTTTTGCTTTATGCGTTATGCGTTATGGGTTATGATTTATGCGTTATGCGTTATGCGTTATGCGTTATGCGTTATGCGTTATGCGTTATGCGTTATACGGTATGCGTTATACGGTATGCGTTATGCGTTATGCGTTATGCGTTATGCGTTATGCGTTATACGTTATGCGTTATGCGTTATGCGTTATGCTTTATGCGTTATGCATTATGCGTTATGCGTGATCTGACATGCTTTATGCGTTATGCGTTATGCGTTATGCCTTATGCCTTATGGTTTGCGTTATGCGTTATGCGTTATGCGTTATGCGTTATGCGTTATGCGTTATGCGTTATGCGTTATGCGTTATGCGTTGTGCGTTATACGTTTGCGTTATGCGTTATGCATTATGCGTTATACGGTATACGTTATGCGTTATACGTTATGCGTTAAGCGTTATGCGTTATGCTTTATGCGTTATGCATTATGCGTTATGCGTGATCTGACATGCGTTATGCGTTATGCTTTATGCCTTATGGTTTGCGTTATGCGTTATGCGTTATGCGTTATGCGTTATGCGTTATGCGTTATGCGTTATGCGTTATGCGTTATGCGTTATGGGTTATGCGTTATGCGATATGCGTTATGCGTTATGCTTTATGCGTTATGCGTTATGTGTTATGCGTTATGCGTTATGCGTTATGCGTTATGCGATATGCGTTATGCGTTATGCTTTATGCGTTATGCGTTATGCGTTATGCGTTATGCGTTATGCGTTATGCGTTATGCGTTATACGGTATGCGTTATGCGTTATGCGTTATGCGTTATGCGTTATGCGTTATGCGTTATGCGTTATGCGTTATGCGTTATGCGTTATACGGTATGCGTTATGCGTTATACGTTATGCGTTATGCGTTATGCGTTATGCGTTATGCGTTATGCATTATGCGTTATGCGTTATACGGTATGCGTTATGCGTTATACGTTATGCGTTATGCTTTATGCGTTATGCGTTATGGGTTATGCGATATGCGTTATGAGTTACACGTTATGCTTTATGCGTTATGCGTTATTGCGTTAGGGGTTATGCGGTATGCGTTATGCTTTATGCGTTATACGTTATGCGTTATGCGATATGCGTTATGCGTTATGGGTTATGCGTTATGGGTTATGCGTTATGCGTTATGCGTTATGCGTTATGCGATATGCGTTATGCGTTATGCGTTATGCCTAATGCGTTATGCGTTATGCGTTATGCGTTATGCGTTATGCGTTATGCGTTATGCGTTATGCGTTGTGCGTTACACGTTTGCGTTATGCGTTATGCATTATGCGTTATACGGTATGCGTTATGCGTTATACGTTTTGCGTTATGTGTTATGCGTTATGCTTTATGCGTTATGCATTATGCGTTATGCGTGATCTGACATGCGTTATGCGTTATGCGTTATGCGTTATGCGTTATGCCTTATGCCTTATGGTTTGCGTTATGCGTTATGCGTTATGCGTTATGCGTTATGCGTTATGCGTTATGCGTTATGCGTTGTGCGTTATACGTTATGCGTTTTGCTTTATGCGTTATGCGTTATAGGTTATGCGTTATGCGTTATGCGTTATGCGTTATGCTTTATGCGTTATGCGTTATGCGTTATGCGTTATGCGTTATGCGTTGTGCGTTATACGTTTGCGTTATGCGTTATGCATTATGCGTTATACGGTATACGTTATGCGTTATACGTTATGCGTTATGCGTCATGCGTTATGCTTTATGCGTTATGCATTATGCGTTATGCGTGATCTGACATGCGTTATGCGTTATGCGTTATGCGTTATGCTTTATGCCTTATGGTTTGCGTTATGCGTTATACGTTATGCGTTATGCGATATGCGTTATGCGTTATGCGTTATGCGTTATGCGTTATGCGTTATGCTTTATGCGTTATGCGTTATGCGTTATGCGTTATGCGTTATGCGTTATGCGTTATGCGTTATGCGTTATGCGTTATGCGTTATACGTTATGCGTTATGCGTTATGCGTTATGCGTTATGCGTTATGCGATATGCGTTATGCGTTATGCGTTATGCGTTGTGCGTTACACGTTTGCGTTATGCGTTATGCATTATGCGTTATACGGTATACGTTATGCGTTATACGTTATGCGTTATGCGTTATGCGTTATGCTTTATGCGTTATGCATTATGCGTTATGCGTGATCTGACATGCGTTATGCGTTATGCGTTATGCGTTATGCCTTATGCCTTACGGTTTGCGTTATGCGTTATGCGTTATGCGTTATGCGTTATGCGTTATGCGTTATGCGTTATGCGTTATGCGTTATGCGTTATGCGTTATGCGTTGTGCGTTATACGTTTGCGTTATGCGTTATGCATTATGCGTTATACGGTATACGTTATGCGTTATACGTTATGCGTTATGCGTCATGCGTTATGCTTTATGCGTTATGCATTATGCGTTATGCGTGATCTGACATGCGTTATGCGTTATGCGTTATGCTTTATGCCTTATGGTTTGCGTTATGCGTTATGCGTTATGCGTTATGCATAATGCGTTATACGTTATGTATTATGCGTTATGCCTTATGCGTTATGCGATAAGCGTCATGCATCAAGCCTTATGCGTTATGCGATATGCGATATGCGTCATGCATCAAGCCTTATGCGTTATGGGTTATGCGTTTTGCGTTATGCGTTATGCGTTATGCGTTATGCGTTATGCGTTATGCGTTATGCGTTATGCGTTATGCGTTATGCGTTATGCGTTATGCGTTATGCGTTATGCGTTATGCGTTATGCGTTTTGCTTTATGCGTTATGCGTTATGGGTTATGATTTATGCGTTATGCGTTATGCGTTATGCTTTATGCGTTATGCGTTATGCGTTATGCGTTATACGGTATGCGTTATACGGTATGCGTTATGCGTTATGCGTTATGCGTTATGCGTTATGCGTTATGCGTTATACGTTATGCATTATGCCTTATGGTTTGCGTTATGCGTTATGCGTTATGCGTTATGCGTTATACGGTATGCGTTATACGGTATGCGTTATGCGTTATGCGTTATGCGTTATGCGTTATGCGTTATGCGTTATGCATTATGCCTTATGGTTTGCGTTATGCGTTATGCGTTATGCGTTATGCGTTATGCGTTATGCGTTATGCGTTATGCGTTATGCGTTATGCGTTATGCGTTATGCGTTATGCGTTATGCGTTATGCGTTGTGCGTTATACGTTTGCGTTATGCGTTATGCATTATGCGTTATACGGTATACGTTATGCGTTATACGTTATGCGTTAAGCGTTATGCGTTATGCTTTATGCGTTATGCATTATGCGTTATGCGTGATCTGACATGCGTTATGCGTTATGCTTTATGCCTTATGGTTTGCGTTATGCGTTATGCGTTATGCGTTATGCGTTATGCGTTATGCGTTATGCGTTATGGGTTATGCGTTATGCGATATGCGTTATGCGTTATGCGTTATGCGTTATGCGTTATGCGTTATGCGTTATACGTTATGCGTTATGCGTTATGCGTTATGCGTTATGCGTTATGCGTTATGCGTTATGCGTTATGGGTTATGCGTTATGCGTTATGGTTATGCGTTTTGCGTTATGAGTTACACGTTATGCTTTATGCGATATACGTTATTGCGTTAGGGGTTATGCGTTATGCGTTATGCTTTATGCGTTATACGTTATGCGTTATGCGATATGCGTTATGGGTTATGTTTCATGCGTTATGCGTTATGCGTTATGCTTTATGCGTTATGCGTTATGCGTTATGCGTTATGCGTTATACGGTATGCTTTATGCGTTATACGTTATGCGTTATGCGATATGCGTTATGGGTTATGCTTCATGCGTTATGCGTTATGCGTTATGGGTTATGCGTTATGCGTTATGCGTTATGCGTTATGCGTTATGCGTTATACGTTATGCGTTATGCCTAATGCGTTATGCGTTATGCGTTATGCGTTATGCGTTATGCGTTATGCGTTGTGCGTTATACGTTTGCGTTATGCGTTATGCGTTATGCGTTATGCGTTATGCGTTATGCGTTATGCGTTATGCGTTATGCGTTATGCGTTATGCGTTATGCGTTATGCGTTATGCGTTATGCGTTATGCGTTATGCGTTATGCGTTATGCGTTATGCGTTATGCGTTATGCGTTATGCGTTATGCGTTATGCGTTATGCGTTATGCGTTATGCGTTATGCGTTATGCGTTATGCGTTATGCGTTATGCGTTATGCGTTATGCGTTATGCGTTATGCGTTATGCGTTATGCGTTATGCGTTATGCGTTATGCGTTATGCGTTATGCGTTATGCGTTGTGCGTTACACGTTTGCGTTATGCGTTATGCATTATGCGTTATACGGTATACGTTATGCGTTATACGTTATGCGTTATGCGTTATGCGTTATGCGTTACACGGTATGCTTTATGCGTTATACGTTATGCGTTATGCGATATGCGTTATGGGTTATGCTTCATGCGTTATGCGTTATGCGTTATGGGTTATGCGTTATGCGTTATGCGTTATGCGTTATGCGTTATGCGTTATACGTTATGCGTTATGCCTAATGCGTTATGCGTTATGCGTTATGCGTTATGCGTTATGCGTTATGCGTTATGCGTTATGCGTTATGCGTTATGCGTTATGCGTTGTGCGTTACACGTTTGCGTTATGCGTTATGCATTATGCGTTATACGGTATACGTTATGCGTTATACGTTATGCGTTATGCGTTATGCGTTATGCTTTATGCGTTATGCATTATGCGTTGTGCGAGATCTGACATGCGTTATGCGTTATGCGTTATGCGTTATGCCTTATGCCTTACGGTTTGAGTTACGCGTTATGCGTTATGCGTTATGCGTTATGCGTTATGCGTTATGCGTTATGCGTTATGCGTTATGCGTTATGCGTTATGCGTTGTGCGTTATACGTTTGCGTTATGCGTTATGCATTATGCGTTATACGGTATGCGTTATGCGTTATACGTTATGCGTTATGCGTTATGCGTTATGCGTTATGGGTTATGCGATATGCGTTATGAGTTACACGTTATGCTTTATGCGTTATGCGTTATTGCGTTAGGGGTTATGCGGTATGCGTTATGCTTTATGCGTTATACGTTATGCGTTATGCGATATGCGTTATGCGTTATGGGTTATGCGTTATGGGTTATGCGTTATGCGTTATGCGTTATGCGTTATGCGATATGCGTTATGCGTTATGCGTTATGCCTAATGCGTTATGCGTTATGCGTTATGCGTTATGCGTTATGCGTTATGCGTTATGCGTTATGCGTTGTGCGTTACACGTTTGCGTTATGCGTTATGCATTATGCGTTATACGGTATGCGTTATGCGTTATGCGTTTTGCGTTATGCGTTATGCGTTATGCTTTATGCGTTATGCATTATGCGTTATGCGTGATCTGACATGCGTTATGCGTTATGCGTTATGCGTTATGCCTTATGCCTTATGGTTTGCGTTATGCGTTATGCTTTATGCGTTATGCGTTATGCGTTATGCGTTATGCGTTATGCGTTATGCGTTGTGCGTTATACGTTATGCGTTTTGCTTTATGCGTTATGCGTTATGGGTTATGCGTTATGCGTTATGCGTTATGCGTTATGCTTTATGCGTTATGCGTTATGCGTTATGCGTTATGCGTTATGCGTTATACGGTATGCGTTATGCGTTATGCGTTATGCGTTATGCGTTATGCGTTATGCGTTATGCGTCATGCGTTATGCGTTATGCGTTATGCGTTATACGGTATGCGTTATGCGTTATACGTTATGCATTATGCGTTATGCGTTATGCGTTATGGGTTATGCGATATGCGTTATGAGTTACAAGTTATGCTTTATGCGTTATGCGTTATTGCGTTATGCGTTATGCCTAATGCGTTATGCGTTATGCGTTATGCGTTATGCGTTATGCGTTGTGCGTTATACGTTTGCGTTATGCGTTATGCGTTATGCGTTATACGTTATGCGTTATGCGATATGCGTTATGGGTTATGCTTCATGCGTTATGCGTTATGCGTTATGCGTTATGGGTTATGCGTTATGCGTTATGCGTCATGCGTTATGCGTTATGCGTTATACGTTATGCGTTATGCCTAATGCGTTATGCGTTATGCGTTATGCGTTATGCGTTATGCGTTGTGCGTTATACGTTTGCGTTATGCGTTATGCGTTATGCGTTATGCGTTATGCGTTATGCGTTATGCGTTATGCGTTATGCGTTATGCGTTATGCGTTATGCGTTATGCGTTGTGCGTTATACGTTTGCGTTATGCGTTATGCGTTATGCGTTATGCGATATGCGTTGTGGGTTATGCTTCATGCGTTATGCGTTATGCGTTATGGGTTATGCGTTGTGCGTTATGCGTTATGCGTTATGCGTTGTGCGTTATACGTTTGCGTTATGCGTTATGCGTTATGCGTTATGCGTTATGCGTTATGCGTTATGCGTTGTGCGTTATACGTTTGCGTTATGCGTTATGCATTATGCGTTATACGGTATACGTTATGCGTTATACGTTATGCGTTATGCGTCATGCGTTATGCTTTATGCGTTATGCATTATGCGTTATGCGTGATCTGACATGCGTTATGCGTTATGCGTTATGCGTTATGCTTTATGCCTTATGGTTTGCGTTATGCGTTATGCGTTATGCGTTATGCATAATGCGTTATACGTTATGTATTATGCGTTATGCCTTATGCGTTATGCGATAAGCGTCATGCATCAAGCCTTATGCGTTATGCGATATGCGATATGCGTCATGCATCAAGCCTTTTGCGTTATGGGTTATGCGTTTTGCGTTATGCGTTATGCGTTATGCGTTATGCGTTATGCGTTATGCGTTATGCGTTATGCGTTATGCGTTATGCGTTATGCGTTATGCGTTATGCGTTTTGCTTTATGCGTTATGCGTTATGGGTTATGATTTATGCGTTATGCGTTATGCGTTATGCTTTATGCGTTATGCGTTATGCGTTATGCGTTATACGGTATGCGTTATACGGTATGCGTTATGCGTTATGCGTTATGCGTTATGCGTTATGCGTTATACGTTATGCATTATGCCTTATGGTTTGCGTTATGCGTTATGCGTTATGCGTTATGCGTTATACGGTATGCGTTATACGGTATGCGTTATGCGTTATGCGTTATGCGTTATGCGTTATGCGTTATGCGTTATGCATTATGCCTTATGGTTTGCGTTATGCGTTATGCGTTATGCGTTATGCGTTATGCGTTATGCGTTATGCGTTATGCGTTATGCGTTATGCGTTATGCGTTATGCGTTATGCGTTATGCGTTGTGCGTTATACGTTTGCGTTATGCGTTATGCATTATGCGTTATACGGTATACGTTATGCGTTATACGTTATGCGTTAAGCGTTATGCGTTATGCTTTATGCGTTATGCATTATGCGTTATGCGTGATCTGACATGCGTTATGCGTTATGCTTTATGCCTTATGGTTTGCGTTATGCGTTATGCGTTATGCGTTATGCGTTATGCGTTATGCGTTATGCGTTATGGGTTATGCGTTATGCGATATGCGTTATGCGTTATGCGTTATACGTTATGCGTTATGCGTTATGCGTTATACGGTATGCGTTATGCGTTATACGTTATGCGTTATGCGTTATGCGTTATGCGTTATGCGTTATGGGTTATGCGTTATGCGTTATGGTTATGCGTTTTGCGTTATGAGTTACACGTTATGCTTTATGCGATATACGTTATTGCGTTAGGGGTTATGCGTTATGCGTTATGCTTTATGCGTTATACGTTATGCGTTATGCGATATGCGTTATGGGTTATGTTTCATGCGTTATGCGTTATGCGTTATGCTTTATGCGTTATGCGTTATGCGTTATGCGTTATGCGTTATACGGTATGCTTTATGCGTTATACGTTATGCGTTATGCGATATGCGTTATGGGTTATGCTTCATGCGTTATGCGTTATGCGTTATGGGTTATGCGTTATGCGTTATGCGTTATGCGTTATGCGTTATGCGTTATACGTTATGCGTTATGCCTAATGCGTTATGCGTTATGCGTTATGCGTTATGCGTTATGCGTTATGCGTTATGCGTTGTGCGTTATACGTTTGCGTTATGCGTTATGCGTTATGCGTTATGCGTTATGCGTTATGCGTTATGCGTTATGCGTTATGCGTTATGCGTTATGCGTTATGCGTTATGCGTTATGCGTTATGCGTTATGCGTTATGCGTTATGCGTTATGCGTTATGCGTTATGCGTTATGCGTTATGCGTTATGCGTTATGCGTTATGCGTTATGCGTTATGCGTTATGCGTTATGCGTTATGCGTTATGCGTTATGCGTTATGCGTTATGCGTTATGCGTTATGCGTTATGCGTTATGCGTTATGCGTTATGCGTTATGCGTTATGCGTTATGCGTTATGCGTTATGCGTTATGCGTTATGCGTTGTGCGTTACACGTTTGCGTTATGCGTTATGCATTATGCGTTATACGGTATACGTTATGCGTTATACGTTATGCGTTATGCGTTATGCGTTATGCGTTATACGGTATGCTTTATGCGTTATACGTTATGCGTTATGCGATATGCGTTATGGGTTATGCTTCATGCGTTATGCGTTATACGTTATGGGTTATGCGTTATGCGTTATGCGTTATGCGTTATGCGTTATGCGTTATACGTTATGCGTTATGCCTAATGCGTTATGCGTTATGCGTTATGCGTTATGCGTTATGCGTTATGCGTTATGCGTTATGCGTTATGCGTTGTGCGTTACACGTTTGCGTTATGCGTTATGCATTATGCGTTATACGGTATACGTTATGCGTTATACGTTATGCGTTATGCGTTATGCGTTATGCTTTATGCGTTATGCATTATGCGTTGTGCGAGATCTGACATGCGTTATGCGTAATGCGTTATGCGTTATGCCTTATGCCTTACGGTTTGAGTTACGCGTTATGCGTTATGCGTTATGCGTTATGCGTTATGCATTTATGCGTTATGCGTTATGCGTTATGCGTTATGCGTTATGCGTTGTGCGTTATACGTTTGCGTTATGCGTTATGCATTATGCGTTATACGGTATACGTTATGCGTTATACGTTATGCGTTATGCGTCATGCGTTATGCTTTATGCGTTATGCATTATGCGTTATGCGTGATCTGACATGCGTTATGCGTTATGCGTTATGCGTTATGCTTTATGCCTTATGCTTTGCGTTATGCGTTATACGTTATGCGTTATGCGATATGCGTTATGCGTTATGCGTTATGCGTTATGCGTTATGCGTTATGCTTTATGCGTTATGCGTTATGCCTTATGCGTTATGCGTTATGCGTTATGCGTTATGCGTTATGCGTTATGCGTTATGCGTTATGCGTTATGCGTTATGCGTTATGCGTTATGCGTTATGCGTTATGCGTTATGCGTTATGCGTTATGCGATATGCGTTATGCGTTATGCGTTATGCGTTGTGCGTTACACGTTTGCGTTATGCGTTATGCATTATGCGTTATACGGTATACGTTATGCGTTATTCGTTATGCGTTATGCGTTATGCGTTATGCTTTATGCGTTATGCATTATGCGTTATGCGTGATCTGACATGCGTTATGCGTTATGCGTTATGCGTTATGCCTTATGCCTTACGGTTTGCGTTATGCGTTATGCGTTATGCGTTATGCGTTATGCGTTATGCGTTATGCGTTATGCGTTATGCGTTATGCGTTATGCGTTATGCGTTATGCGTTGTGCGTTATACGTTTGCGTTATGCGTTATGCATTATGCGTTATACGGTATACGTTATGCGTTATACGTTATGCGTTATGCGTCATGCGTTATGCTTTATGCGTTATGCATTATGCGTTATGCGTGATCTGACATGCGTTATGCGTTATGCGTTATGCGTTATGCTTTATGCCTTATGGTTTGCGTTATGCGTTATGCGTTATGCGTTATGCATAATGCGTTATACGTTATGTATTATGCGTTATGCCTTATGCGTTATGCGATAAGCGTCATGCATCAAGCCTTATGCGTTATGCGATATGCGATATGCGTCATGCATCAAGCCTTATGCGTTATGGGTTATGCGTTTTGCGTTATGCGTTATGCGTTATGCGTTATGCGTTATGCGTTATGCGTTATGCGTTATGCGTTATGCGTTATGCGTTATGCGTTATGCGTTATGCGTTATGCGTTATGCGTTATGCGTTATGCGTTATGCGTTATGCGTTATGCGTTATGCGTTTTGCTTTATGCGTTATGCGTTATGGGTTATGATTTATGCGTTATGCGTTATGCGTTATGCTTTATGCGTTATGCGTTATGCGTTATGCGTTATACGGTATGCGTTATACGGTATGCGTTATGCGTTATGCGTTATGCGTTATGCGTTATGCGTTATACGTTATGCGTTATGCGTTATGCGTTATGCTTTATGCGTTATGCATTATGCGTTATGCGTGATCTGACATGCTTTATGCGTTATGCGTTATGCGTTATGCCTTATGCCTTATGGTTTGCGTTATGCGTTATGCGTTATGCGTTATGCGTTATGCGTTATGCGTTATGCGTTATGCGTTATGCGTTATGCGTTGTGCGTTATACGTTTGCGTTATGCGTTATGCATTATGCGTTATACGGTATACGTTATGCGTTATACGTTATGCGTTAAGCGTTATGCGTTATGCTTTATGCGTTATGCATTATGCGTTATGCGTGATCTGACATGCGTTATGCGTTATGCTTTATGCCTTATGGTTTGCGTTATGCGTTATGCGTTATGCGTTATGCGTTATGCGTTATGCGTTATGCGTTATGCGATATGCGTTATGCGTTATGCTTTATGCGTTATGCGTTATGCGTTATGCGTTATGCGTTATGCGTTATGCGTTATGCGTTATACGGTATGCGTTATGCGTTATGCGTTATGCGTTATGCGTTATGCGTTATGCGTTATGCGTTATGCGTTATGCGTTATGCGTTATACGGTATGCGTTATGCGTTATACGTTATGCGTTATGCGTTATGCGTTATGCGTTATGCGTTATGCGTTATGCGTTATACGGTATGCGTTATGCGTTATACGTTATGCGTTATGCTTTATGCGTTATGCGTTATGGGTTATGCGATATGCGTTATGAGTTACACGTTATGCTTTATGCGTTATGCGTTATTGCGTTAGGGGTTATGCGGTATGCGTTATGCTTTATGCGTTATACGTTATGCGTTATGCGATATGCGTTATGCGTTATGGGTTATGCGTTATGGGTTATGCGTTATGCGTTATGCGTTATGCGTTATGCGATATGCGTTATGCGTTATGCGTTATGCCTAATGCGTTATGCGTTATGCGTTATGCGTTATGCGTTATGCGTTATGCGTTATGCGTTATGCGTTGTGCGTTACACGTTTGCGTTATGCGTTATGCATTATGCGTTATACGGTATGCGTTATGCGTTATACGTTTTGCGTTATGTGTTATGCGTTATGCTTTATGCGTTATGCATTATGCGTTATGCGTGATCTGACATGCGTTATGCGTTATGCGTTATGCGTTATGCCTTATGCCTTATGGTTTGCGTTATGCGTTATGCGTTATGCGTTATGCGTTATGCGTTATGCGTTATGCGTTATGCGTTATGCGTTGTGCGTTATACGTTATGCGTTTTGCTTTATGCGTTATGCGTTATAGGTTATGCGTTATGCGTTATGCGTTATGCGTTATGCTTTATGCGTTATGCGTTATGCGTTATGCGTTATGCGTTATGCGTTGTGCGTTATACGTTTGCGTTATGCGTTATGCATTATGCGTTATACGGTATACGTTATGCGTTATACGTTATGCGTTATGCGTCATGCGTTATGCTTTATGCGTTATGCATTATGCGTTATGCGTGATCTGACATGCGTTATGCGTTATGCGTTATGCGTTATGCTTTATGCCTTATGGTTTGCGTTATGCGTTATACGTTATGCGTTATGCGATATGCGTTATGCGTTATGCGTTATGCGTTATGCGTTATGCGTTATGCTTTATGCGTTATGCGTTATGCGTTATGCGTTATGCGTTATGCGTTATGCGTTATGCGTTATGCGTTATGCGTTATGCGTTATGCGTTATGCGTTATGCGTTATGCGTTATGCGTTATGCGTTATGCGTTATGCGTTATGCGTTATGCGTTATGCGATATGCGTTATGCGTTATGCGTTATGCGTTGTGCGTTACACGTTTGCGTTATGCGTTATGCATTATGCGTTATACGGTATACGTTATGCGTTATACGTTATGCGTTATGCGTTATGCGTTATGCTTTATGCGTTATGCATTATGCGTTATGCGTGATCTGACATGCGTTATGCGTTATGCGTTATGCGTTATGCCTTATGCCTTACGGTTTGCGTTATGCGTTATGCGTTATGCGTTATGCGTTATGCGTTATGCGTTATGCGTTATGCGTTATGCGTTATGCGTTATGCGTTGTGCGTTATACGTTTGCGTTATGCGTTATGCATTATGCGTTATACGGTATACGTTATGCGTTATACGTTATGCGTTATGCGTCATGCGTTATGCTTTATGCGTTATGCATTATGCGTTATGCGTGATCTGACATGCGTTATGCGTTATGCGTTATGCTTTATGCCTTATGGTTTGCGTTATGCGTTATGCATTATGCGTTATGCATAATGCGTTATACGTTATGTATTATGCGTTATGCCTTATGCGTTATGCGATAAGCGTCATGCATCAAGCCTTATGCGTTATGCGATATGCGATATGCGTCATGCATCAAGCCTTATGCGTTATGGGTTATGCGTTTTGCGTTATGCGTTATGCGTTATGCGTTATGCGTTATGCGTTATGCGTTATGCGTTATGCGTTATGCGTTATGCGTTATGCGTTATGCGTTATGCGTTATGCGTTATGCGTTATGCGTTTTGCTTTATGCGTTATGCGTTATGGGTTATGATTTATGCGTTATGCGTTATGCGTTATGCTTTATGCGTTATGCGTTATGCGTTATGCGTTATACGGTATGCGTTATACGGTATGCGTTATGCGTTATGCGTTATGCGTTATGCGTTATGCGTTATACGTTATGCATTATGCCTTATGGTTTGCGTTATGCGTTATGCGTTATGCGTTATGCGTTATACGGTATGCGTTATACGGTATGCGTTATGCGTTATGCGTTATGCGTTTTGCGTTATGCGTTATGCGTTATGCATTATGCCTTATGGTTTGCGTTATGCGTTATGCGTTATGCGTTATGCGTTATGCGTTATGCGTTATGCGTTATGCGTTATGCGTTATGCGTTATGCGTTATGCGTTATGCGTTATGCGTTGTGCGTTATACGTTTGCGTTATGCGTTATGCATTATGCGTTATACGGTATACGTTATGCGTTATACGTTATGCGTTAAGCGTTATGCGTTATGCTTTATGCGTTATGCATTATGCGTTATGCGTGATCTGACATGCGTTATGCGTTATGCTTTATGCCTTATGGTTTGCGTTATGCGTTATGCGTTATGCGTTATGCGTTATGCGTTATGCGTTATGCGTTATGGGTTATGCGTTATGCGATATGCGTTATGCGTTATGCGTTATGCGTTATGCGTTATGCGTTATGCGTTATACGGTATGCGTTATGCGTTATACGTTATGCGTTATGCGTTATGCGTTATGCGTTATGCGTTATGGGTTATGCGTTATGCGTTATGGTTATGCGTTTTGCGTTATGAGTTACACGTTATGCTTTATGCGATATACGTTATTGCGTTAGGGGTTATGCGTTATGCGTTATGCTTTATGCGTTATACGTTATGCGTTATGCGATATGCGTTATGGGTTATGTTTCATGCGTTATGCGTTATGCGTTATGCTTTATGCGTTATGCGTTATGCGTTATGCGTTATGCGTTATACGGTATGCTTTATGCGTTATACGTTATGCGTTATGCGATATGCGTTATGGGTTATGCTTCATGCGTTATGCGTTATGCGTTATGGGTTATGCGTTATGCGTTATGCGTTATGCGTTATGCGTTATGCGTTATACGTTATGCGTTATGCCTAATGCGTTATGCGTTATGCGTTATGCGTTATGCGTTATGCGTTATGCGTTATGCGTTATGCGTTATGCGTTATGCGTTATGCGTTATGCGTTATGCGTTATGCGTTATGCGTTATGCGTTATGCGTTATGCGTTATGCGTTATGCGTTATGCGTTATGCGTTATGCGTTATGCGTTATGCGTTATGCGTTATGCGTTATGCGTTATGCGTTATGCGTTATGCGTTATGCGTTATGCGTTATGCGTTATGCGTTATGCGTTATGCGTTATGCGTTATGCGTTATGCGTTATGCGTTATGCGTTATGCGTTATGCGTTATGCGTTATGCGTTATGCGTTATGCGTTATGCGTTGTGCGTTACACGTTTGCGTTATGCGTTATGCATTATGCGTTATACGGTATACGTTATGCGTTATACGTTATGCGTTATGCGTTATGCGTTATGCGTTATACGGTATGCTTTATGCGTTATACGTTATGCGTTATGCGATATGCGTTATGGGTTATGCTTCATGCGTTATGCGTTATGCGTTATGGGTTATGCGTTATGCGTTATGCGTTATGCGTTATGCGTTATGCGTTATACGTTATGCGTTATGCCTAATGCGTTATGCGTTATGCGTTATGCGTTATGCGTTATGCGTTATGCGTTATGCGTTATGCGTTATGCGTTATGCGTTGTGCGTTACACGTTTGCGTTATGCGTTATGCATTATGCGTTATACGGTATACGTTATGCGTTATACGTTATGCGTTATGCGTTATGCGTTATGCTTTATGCGTTATGCATTATGCGTTGTGCGAGATCTGACATGCGTTATGCGTTATGCGTTATGCGTTATGCCTTATGCCTTACGGTTTGAGTTACGCGTTATGCGTTATGCGTTACGCGTTATGCGTTATGCGTTATGCGTTATGCGTTATGCGTTATGCGTTATGCGTTGTGCGTTATACGTTTGCGTTATGCGTTATGCATTATGCGTTATACGGTATGCGTTATGCGTTATACGTTATGCGTTATGCGTTATGCGTTATGCGTTATGGGTTATGCGATATGCGTTATGAGTTACACGTTATGCTTTATGCGTTATGCGTTATTGCGTTAGGGGTTATGCGGTATGCGTTATGCTTTATGCGTTATACGTTATGCGTTATGCGATATGCGTTATGCGTTATGGGTTATGCGTTATGGGTTATGCGTTATGCGTTATGCGTTATGCGTTATGCGATATGCGTTATGCGTTATGCGTTATGCCTAATGCGTTATGCGTTATGCGTTATGCGTTATGCGTTATGCGTTATGCGTTATGCGTTATGCGTTGTGCGTTACACGTTTGCGTTATGCGTTATGCATTATGCGTTATACGGTATGCGTTATGCGTTATACGTTTTGCGTTATGCATTATGCGTTATGCTTTATGCGTTATGCATTATGCGTTATGCGTGATCTGACATGCGTTATGCGTTATGCCTTATGCCTTATGGTTTGCGTTATGCGTTATGCTTTATGCGTTATGCGTTATGCGTTATGCGTTATGCGTTATGCGTTATGCGTTGTGCGTTATACGTTATGCGTTTTGCTTTATGCGTTATGCGTTATGGGTTATGCGTTATGCGTTATGCGTTATGCGTTATGCTTTATGCGTTATGCGTTATGCGTTATGCGTTATGCGTTATGCGTTATACGGTATGCGTTATGCGTTATGCGTTATGCGTTATGCGTTATGCGTTATGCGTTATGCGTCATGCGTTATGCGTTATGCGTTATGCGTTATACGGTATGCGTTATGCGTTATACGTTATGCATTATGCGTTATGCGTTATGCGTTATGGGTTATGCGATATGCGTTATGAGTTACAAGTTATGCTTTATGCGTTATGCGTTATTGCGTTAGGGGTTATGCGTTATGCGTTATGCTTTATGCGTTATACGTTATGCGTTATGCGATATGCGTTAGGGGTTATGCTTCATGCGTTATGCGTTATGCGTTATGCTTTATGCGTAATGCGTTATGCGTTATGCGTTATGCGTTATACGGTATACGTTATACGTTATGCGTTATGCGTTATGCGTTATGCGTTATGCGTTATGCGTTATGCTTTATGCGTAATGCGTTATGCGTTATGCGTTATGCGTTATACGGTATGCTTTATGCGTTATACGTTATGCGTTATGCGATATGCGTTATGGGTTATGCTTCATGCGTTATGCGTTATGCGTTATGGGTTATGCGTTATGCGTTATGCGTCATGCGTTATGCGTTATGCGTTATACGTTATGCGTTATGCCTAATGCGTTATGCGTTATGCGTTATGCGTTATGCGTTATGCGTTGTGCGTTATACGTTTGCGTTATGCGTTATGCGTTATGCGTTATGCGTTATGCGTTATGCGTTATGCGTTATGCGTTATGCGTTATGCGTTATGCGTTATGCGTTGTGCGTTATACGTTTGCGTTATGCGTTATGCGTTATGCGTTATGCGTTATGCGATATGCGTTGTGGGTTATGCTTCATGCGTTATGCGTTATGCGTTATGGGTTATGCGTTGTGCGTTATGCGTTATGCGTTATGCGTTGTGCGTTATACGTTTGCGTTATGCGTTATGCGTTATGCGTTATGCGTTATGCGTTATGCGTTATGCGTTATGCGTTATGCGTTATGCGTTATGCGTTATGCGTTATGCGTTATGCGTTATGCGTTATGCGTTATGCGTTATGCGTTGTGCGTTATACGTTTGCGTTATGCGTTATGCATTATGCGTTATACGGTATACGTTATGCGTTATACGTTATGCGTTATGCGTCATGCGTTATGCTTTATGCGTTATGCATTATGCGTTATGCGTGATCTGACATGCGTTATGCGTTATGCGTTATGCGTTATGCTTTATGCCTTATGGTTTGCGTTATGCGTTATACGTTATGCGTTATGCGATATGCGTTATGCGTTATGCGTTATGCGTTATGCGTTATGCGTTATGCTTTATGCGTTATGCGTTATGCGTTATGCGTTATGCGTTATGCGTTATGCGTTATGCGTTATGCGTTATGCGTTATGCGTTATGCGTTATGCGTTATGCGTTATGCGTTATGCGTTATGCGTTATGCGTTATGCGTTATGCGATATGCGTTATGCGTTATGCGTTATGCGTTGTGCGTTACACGTTTGCGTTATGCGTTATGCATTATGCGTTATACGGTATACGTTATGCGTTATACGTTATGCGTTATGCGTTATGCGTTATGCTTTATGCGTTATGCATTATGCGTTATGCGTGATCTGACATGCGTTATGCGTTATGCGTTATGCGTTATGCCTTATGCCTTACGGTTTGCGTTATGCGTTATGCGTTATGCGTTATGCGTTATGCGTTATGCGTTATGCGTTGTGCGTTATACGTTTGCGTTATGCGTTATGCATTATGCGTTATACGGTATACGTTATGCGTTATACGTTATGCGTTATGCGTCATGCGTTATGCTTTATGCGTTATGCATTATGCGTTATGCGTGATCTGACATGCGTTATGCGTTATGCGTTATGCGTTATGCTTTATGCCTTATGGTTTGCGTTATGCGTTATGCCTAATGCGTTATGCGTTATGCGTTATGCGTTATGCGTTATGCGTTATGCGTTATGCGTTGTGCGTTACACGTTTGCGTTATGCGTTATGCATTATGCGTTATACGGTATGCGTTATGCGTTATACGTTTTGCGTTATGCGTTATGCGTTATGCTTTATGCGTTATGCATTATGCGTTATGCGTGATCTGACATGCGTTATGCGTTATGCGTTATGCGTTATGCCTTATGCCTTATGGTTTGCGTTATGCGTTATGCGTTATGCGTTATGCGTTATGCGTTATGCGTTATGCGTTATGCGTTGTGCGTTATACGTTATGCGTTTTGCTTTATGCGTTATGCGTTATGGGTTATGCGTTATGCGTTATGCGTTATGCGTTATGCTTTATGCGTTATGCGTTATGCGTTATGCGTTATGCGTTATGCGTTATACGGTATGCGTTATGCGTTATGCGTTATGCGTTATGCGTCATGCGTTATGCGTTATGCGTTATACGGTATGCGTTATGCGTTATACGTTATGCATTATGCGTTATGCGTTATGCGTTATGGGTTATGCGATATGCGTTATGAGTTACAAGTTATGCTTTATGCGTTATGCGTTATTGCGTTAGGGGTTATGCGTTATGCGTTATGCTTTATGCGTTATACGTTATGCGTTATGCGATATGCGTTAGGGGTTATGCTTCATGCGTTATGCGTTATGCGTTATGCTTTATGCGTAATGCGTTATGCGTTATGCGTTATGCGTTATACGGTATACGTTATGCGTTATGCGTTATGCGTTATGCGTTATGCGTTATGCGTTATGCGTTATGCGTTATGCTTTATGCGTTATGCGTTATGCGTTATGCGTTATGCGTTATACGGTATGCTTTATGCGTTATACGTTATGCGTTATGCGATATGCGTTATGGGTTATGCTTCATGCGTTATGCGTTATGCGTTATGGGTTATGCGTTATGCGTTATGCGTCATGCGTTATGCGTTATGCGTTATACGTTATGCGTTATGCCTAATGCGTTATGCGTTATGCGTTATGCGTTATGCGTTATGCGTTGTGCGTTATACGTTTGCGTTATGCGTTATGCGTTATGCGTTATGCGTTATGCGTTATGCGTTATGCGTTATGCGTTATGCGTTATGCGTTATGCGTTATGCGTTGTGCGTTATACGTTTGCGTTATGCGTTATGCGTTATGCGTTATGCGATATGCGTTGTGGGTTATGCTTCATGCGTTATGCGTTATGCGTTATGGGTTATGCGTTGTGCGTTATGCGTTATGCGTTATGCGTTGTGCGTTATACGTTTGCGTTATGCGTTATGCGTTATGCGTTATGCGTTATGCGTTATGCGTTATGCGTTATGCGTTATGCGTTATGCGTTATGCGTTATGCGTTATGCGTTATGCGTTATGCGTTATGCGTTATGCGTTATGCGTTATGCGTTATGCGTTATGCGTTATGCGTTATGCGTTATGCGATGTGCGTTACACGTTTGCGTTATGCGTTATGCATTATGCGTTATACGGTATACGTTATGCGTTATACGTTATGCGTTATGCGTTATGCGTTATGCGTTATGCGTTATGCGTTATGCGTTATGCGTTATGCGTTATGCGTTATGCTTTATGCCTTATGGTTTGCGTTATGCGTTATACGTTATGCGTTATGCGATATGCGTTATGCGTTATGCGTTATGCGTTATGCGTTATGCGTTATGCGTTATGCGTTATGCGTTATGCGTTATGCGATATGCGTTATGCGTTATGCGTTATGCGTTGTGGGTTACACGTTTGCGTTATGCGTTATGCATTATGCGTTATACGGTATACGTTATGCGTTATACGTTATGCGTTATGCGTTATGCGTTATGCTTTATGCGTTATGCATTATGCGTTATGCGTGATCTGACATGCGTTATGCGTTATGCGTTATGCGTTATGCCTTATGCCTTACGGTTTGCGTTATGCGTTATGCGTTATGCGTTATGCGTTATGCGTTATGCGTTATGCGTTATGCGTTATGCGTTATGCGTTATACGTTTGCGTTATGCGTTATGCATTATGCGTTATACGGTATACGTTATGCGTTATACGTTATGCGTTATGCGTCATGCGTTATGCTTTATGCGTTATGCATTATGCGTTATGCGTGATCTGACATGCGTTATGCGTTATGCGTTATGCGTTATGCTTTATGCCTTATGGTTTGCGTTATGCGTTATGCGTTATGCGTTATGCATAATGCGTTATACGTTATGTATTATGCGTTATGCCTTATGCGTTATGCGATAAGCGTCATGCATCAAGCCTTATGCGTTATGCGATATGCGATATGCGTCATGCATCAAGCCTTATGCGTTATGGGTTATGCGTTTTGCGTTATGCGTTATGCGTTATGCGTTATGCATTATGCGTTATGCGTTATGCGTTATGCGTTATGCGTTATGCGTTATGCGTTATGCGTTATGCGTTATGCGTTATGCGTTATGCGTTTTGCTTTATGCGTTATGCGTTATGGGTTATGATTTATGCGTTATGCGTTATGCGTTATGCTTTATGCGTTATGCGTTATGCGTTATGCGTTATACGGTATGCGTTATACGGTATGCGTTATGCGTTATGCGTTATGCGTTATGCGTTATGCGTTATACGTTATGCGTTATGCGTTATGCGTTATGCTTTATGCGTTATGCATTATGCGTTATGCGTGATCTGACATGCTTTATGCGTTATGCGTTATGCGTTATGCCTTATGCCTTATGGTTTGCGTTATGCGTTATGCGTTATGCGTTATGCGTTATGCGTTATGCGTTATGCGTTATGCGTTATGCGTTATGCGTTATGCGTTATGCGTTGTGCGTTATACGTTTGCGTTATGCGTTATGCATTATGCGTTATACGGTATACGTTATGCGTTATACGTTATGCGTTAAGCGTTATGCGTTTTGCTTTATGCGTTATGCATTATGCGTTATGCGTGATCTGACATGCGTTATGCGTTATGCTTTATGCCTTATGGTTTGCGTTATGCGTTATGCGTTATGCGTTATGCGTTATGCGTTATGCGTTATGCGTTATGCGTTATGGGTTATGCGTTATGCGATATGCGTTATACGTTATGCTTTATGCGTTATGCGTTATGTGTTATGCGTTATGCGTTATGCGTTATGCGTTATGCGATATGCGTTATGCGTTATGCTTTATGCGTTATGCGTTATGCGTTATGCGTTATGCGTTATGCGTTATACGGTATGCGTTATGCGTTATGCGTTATGCGTTATGCGTTATGCGTTATGCGTTATGCGTTATGCGTTATGCGTTATACGGTATGCGTTATGCGTTATACGTTATGCGTTATGCGTTATGCGTTATGCGTTATGCGTTATGCGTTATGCGTTATGCGTTATACGGTATGCGTTATGCGTTATACGTTATGCGTTATGCGTTATGCGTTATGCGTTATGGGTTATGCGATATGCGTTATGAGTTACACGTTATGCTTTATGCGTTATGCGTTATTGCGTTAGGGGTTATGCGGTATGCGTTTTGCTTTATGCGTTATACGTTATGCGTTATGCGATATGCGTTATGCGTTATGCGTTATGCCTAATGCGTTATGCGTTATGCGTTATGCGTTATGCGTTATGCGTTATGCGTTATGCGTTGTGCGTTACACGTTTGCGTTATGCGTTATGCATTATGCGTTATGCGTTATGCGTTATGCGTTATGCGTTGTGCGTTACACGTTTGCGTTATGCGTTATGCATTATGCGTTATACGGTATGCGTTATGCGTTTTACGTTTTGCGTTATGCGTTATGCGTTATGCTTTATGCGTTATGCATTATGCGTTATGCGTGATCTGACATGCGTTATGCGTTATGCGTTATGCGTTATGCCTTATGCCTTATGGTTTGCGTTATGCGTTATGCGTTATGCGTTATGCGTTATGCGTTATGCGTTATGCGTTATGCGTTATGCGTTGTGCGTTATACGTTATGCGTTTTGCTTTATGCGTTATGCGTTATGGGTTATGCGTTATGCGTTATGCGTTATGCGTTATGCTTTATGCGTTATGCGTTATGCGTTATGCGTTATGCGTTATGCGTTATACGGTATGCGTTATGCGTTATGCGTTATGCGTTATGCGTTATGCGTTATGCGTTATGCGTCATGCGTTATGCGTTATGCGTTATGCGTTATACGGTATGCGTTATGCGTTATACGTTATGCATTATGCGTTATGCGTTATGCGTTATGGGTTATGCGATATGCGTTATGAGTTACAAGTTATGCTTTATGCGTTATGCGTTATTGCGTTAGGGGTTATGCGTTATGCGTTATGCTTTATGCGTTATACGTTATGCGTTATGCGATATGCGTTAGGGGTTATGCTTCATGCGTTATGCGTTATGCGTTATGCTTTATGCGTAATGCGTTATGCGTTATGCGTTATGCGTTATACGGTATACGTTATGCGTTATGCGTTATGCGTTATGCGTTATGCGTTATACGTTATGCGTTATGCTTTATGCGTAATGCGTTATGCGTTATGCGTTATGCGTTATACGGTATGCTTTATGCGTTATACGTTATGCGTTATGCGATATGCGTTATGGGTTATGCTTCATGCGTTATGCGTTATGCGTTATGGGTTATGCGTTATGCGTTATGCGTCATGCGTTATGCGTTATGCGTTATACGTTATGCGTTATGCCTAATGCGTTATGCGTTATGCGTTATGCGTTATGCGTTATGCGTTGTGCGTTATACGTTTGCGTTATGCGTTATGCGTTATGCGTTATGCGTTATGCGTTATGCGTTATGCGTTATGCGTTATGCGTTATGCGTTATGCGTTGTGCGTTATACGTTTGCGTTATGCGTTATGCGTTATGCGTTATGCGATATGCGTTGTGGGTTATGCTTCATGCGTTATGCGTTATGCGTTATGGGTTATGCGTTGTGCGTTATGCGTTATGCGTTATGCGTCATGCGTTATGCGTTATGCGTTATACGTTATGCGTTATGCCTAATGCGTTATGCGTTATGCGTTATGCGTTATGCGTTATGCGTTGTGCGTTATACGTTTGCGTTATGCGTTATGCGTTATGCGTTATGCGTTATGCGTTATGCGTTATGCGTTATGCGTTATGCGTTATGCGTTATGCGTTATGCGTTATGCGTTGTGCGTTATACGTTTGCGTTATGCGTTATGCGTTATGCGTTATGCGATATGCGTTGTGGGTTATGCTTCATGCGTTATGCGTTATGCGTTATGCGTTATGCGTTGTGCGTTATGCGTTATGCGTTATGCGTTGTGCGTTATACGTTTGCGTTATGCGTTATGCGTTATGCGTTATGCGTTATGCGTTATGCGTTATGCGTTATGCGTTATGCGTTATGCGTTATGCGTTATGCGTTATGCGTTATGCGTTATGCGTTATGCGTTATGCGTTATGCGTTATGCGTTATGCGTTATGCGTTATGCGTTATGCGATGTGCGTTACACGTTTGCGTTATGCGTTATGCATTATGCGTTATACGGTATACGTTATGCGTTATACGTTATGCGTTATGCGTTATGCGTTATGCTTTATGCGTTATGCATTATGCGTTATGCGTGATCTGACATGCGTTATGCGTTATGCGTTATGCGTTATGCTTTATGCCTTATGGTTTGCGTTATGCGTTATGCGTTATGCGTTATGCATAATGCGTTATACGTTATGTATTATGCGTTATGCGTTATGCGTTATGCGTTATGCGTTATGCGTTATGCGTTATGCGTTATGCGTTGTGCGTTATGCGTTGTGCGTTATACGTTTGCGTTATGCGTTATGCGTTATGCGTTATGCATTATGCGTTATGCGTTATGCTTTATGCGTTATGCGTTATGCGTTATGCGTTGTGCGTTACACGTTTGCGTTATGCGTTATGCATTATGCGTTATACGGTATGCTTTATGCGTTATACGTTATGCGTTATGCGATATGCGTTATGGGTTATGCTTCATGCGTTATGCGTTATGCGTTATGCGTTATGCGTTATGCGTTATGGGTTATGCGTTATGCGTTATGCGTTATGCGTTATGCGTTATGCGTTATACGTTATGCGTTATGCCTAATGCGTTATGCGTTATGCGTTATGCGTTATGCGTTATGCGTTATGCGTTGTGCGTTATACGTTTGCGTTATGCGTTATGCGTTATGCGTTATGCGTTATGCGTTATGCGTTATGCGTTATGCGTTATGCGTTATGCGTTATGCGTTATGCGTTGTGCGTTATACGTTTGCGTTATGCGTTATGCGTTATGCGTTATGCGATATGCGTTATGGGTTATGCTTCATGCGTTATGCGTTATGCGTTATGGGTTATGCGTTATGCGTTATGCGTTATGCGTTGTGCGTTATACGTTTGCGTTATGCGTTATGCGTTATGCGTTATGCGTTATGCGTTATGCGTTATGCGTTATGCGTTATGCGTTATGCGTTATGCGTTATGCGTTATGCGTTATGCGTTATGCGTTATGCGTTATGCGTTATGCGTTATGCGTTATGCGTTATGCGTTATGCGTTATGCGTTATGCGTTATGCGTTATGCGTTATGCGTTATGCGTTATGCGTTATGCGTTATGCGTTATGCGATGTGCGTTACACGTTTGCGTTATGCGTTATGCATTATGCGTTATACGGTATACGTTATGCGTTATACGTTATGCGTTATGCGTTATGCGTTATGCTTTATGCGTTATGCATTATGCGTTATGCGTGATCTGACATGCGTTATGCGTTAAGCGTTATGCGTTATGCTTTATGCCTTATGGTTTATGTTATGCGTTATGCGTTATGCGTTATGCATAATGCGTTATACGTTATGTATTATGCGTTATGCGTTATGCGTTATGCGTTATGCGTTATGCGTTGTGCGTTATGCGTTGTGCGTTATACGTTTGCGTTATGCGTTATGCGTTATGCGTTATGCGTTATGCGTTATGCGTTATGCGTTATGCGTTATGCGTTATGCGTTATGCGTTATGCGTTATGCGTTATGCGTTATGCGTTATGCGTTATGCGTTATGCGTTATGCGTTATGCGTTATGCGTTATGCGTTATGCGTTATGCGTCATGCGTTATGCGTTATGCGTTATGCGATGTGCGTTACACGTTTGCGTTATGCGTTATGCATTATGCGTTATACGGTATACGTTATGCGTTATACGTTATGCGTTATGCGTTATGCGTTATGCTTTATGCGTTATACGGTATACGTTATGCGTTATACGTTATGCGTTATGCGTCATGCGTTATGCTTTATGCGTTATGCATTATGCGTTATGCGTGATCTGACATGCGTTATGCGTTATGCGTTATGCTTTATGCCTTATGGTTTGCGTTATGCGTTATGCGTTATGCGTTATGCATAATGCGTTATACGTTATGTATTATGCGTTATGCCTTATGCGTTATGCGATAAGCGTCATGCATCAAGCCTTATGCGTTATGCGATATGCGATATGCGTCATGCATCAAGCCTTATGCGTTATGGGTTATGCGTTTTGCGTTATGCGTTATGCGTTATGCGTTATGCGTTATGCGTTATGCGTTATGCGTTATGCGTTATGCGTTATGCGTTTTGCTTTATGCGTTAAGCGTTATGGGTTATGCGTTATGCGTTATGCGTTATGCGTTATGCTTTATGCGTTATGCGTTATGCGTTATGCGTTATACGGTATGCGTTATACGGTATGCGTTATGCGTTATGCGTTATGCGTTATGCGTTATGCGTTATACGTTATGCGTTATGCGTTATGCGTTATGCTTTATGCGTTATGCATTATGCGTTATGCGTGATCTGACATGCTTTATGCGTTATGCGTTATGCGTTATGCTTTATGCCTTATGTTTTGCGTTATGCGTTATGCGTTATGCGTTATGCGTTATGCGTTATGCGTTATGCGTTGTGCGTTATACGTTATGCGTTATGCGTTATGCGTTATGCGTTATGCGTTATACGGTATGCGTTATGCGTTATGCGTTATGCGTTATGCGTTATGCGTTATGCGTTATGCGTTATGCGTTATGCGTTATGCGTTATGCGTTATGCGTTATGGGTTATGCGATATGCGTTATGAGTTACAAGTTATGCTTTATGCGTTATGCGTTATTGCGTTAGGGGTTATGCGTTATGCGTTATGCTTTATGCGTTATACGTTATGCGTTATGCGATATGCGTTATGGGTTATGCTTCATGCGTTATGCGTTATGCGTTATGCTTTATGCGTAATGCGTTATGCGTTATGCGTTATGCGTTATGCGTTATGCGTTATGCGTTATGCGTTATGCGTTATACGGTATGCGTTATGCGTTATACGTTATGCGTTATGCGTTATGCGTTATGCGTTATGGGTTATGCGATATGCGTTATGAGTTACAAGTTATGCTTTATGCGTTATGCGTTATTGCGTTAGGGGTTATGCGTTATGCGTTATGCTTTATGCGTTATACGTTATGCGTTATGCGATATGCGTTATGGGTTATGCTTCATGCGTTATGCGTTATGCGTTATGCTTTATGCGTAATGCGTTATGCGTTATGCGTTATGCGTTATGCGTTATGCGTTATGCGTTATGCGTTATGCGTTATGCGTTATGCATTATGCGTTATGCGTGATCTGACATGCGTTATGCGTTATGCGTTATGCTTTATGCCTTATGGTTTGCGTTTTGCGTTATGCGTTATGCGTTATGCATAATGCGTTATACGTTATGTATTATGCGTTATGCGTTATGCGTTATGCGTTATGCGTTATGCGTTGTGCGTTATGCGTTGTGCGTTATACGTTTGCGTTATGCGTTATGCGTTATGCGTTATGCGTTATGCGTTATGCGTTATGCGTTATGCGTTATGCGTTATGCGTTATGCGTTATGCGTTATGCGTTATGCGTTATGCGTTATGCGTTATGCGTTATGCGTTATGCGTTATGCGTTATGCGTTATGCGTTATGCGTTATGCGTTATGCGTTATGCGTTATGCGTTATGCGTTATGCGTTATGCGTTATGCGTTATGCGTTATGCGTTATGCGTTATGCGTTATGCGTTATGCGTTATGCGTTATGCGTTATGCGATGTGCGTTACACGTTTGCGTTATGCGTTATGCATTATGCGTTATACGGTATACGTTATGCGTTATACGTTATGCGTTATGCGTTATGCGTTATGCTTTATGCGTTATGCATTATGCGTTATGCGTGATCTGACATGCGTTATGCGTTATGCGTTATGCGTTATGCTTTATGCCTTATGGTTTGCGTTATGCGTTATGCGTTATGCATAATGCGTTATACGTTATGTATTATGCGTTATGCGTTATGCGTTATGCGTTATGCGTTATGCGTTGTGCGTTACACGTTTGCGTTATGCGTTATGCATTATGCGTTATACGGTATACGTTATGCGTTATACGTTATGCGTTATGCGTTATGCGTTATGGGTTATGCGTTATGCGTTATGCGTTATGCGTTATGCGTTATGCGTTATGCGTTATACGTTATGCGTTATGCCTAATGCGTTATGCGTTATGCGTTATGCGTTATGCGTCATGCGTTATGTGTTGTGCGTTATACGTTTGCGTTATGCGTTATGCGTTATGCGTTATGCGTTATGCGTTATGCGTTATGCGTTATGCGTTATGCGTTATGCGTTATGCGTTATGCGTTATGCGTTATGCGTTGTGCGTTATACGTTTGCGTTATGCGTTATGCGTTATGCGTTATGCGATATGCGTTATGGGTTATGCTTCATGCGTTATGCGTTATGCGTTATGGGTTATGCGTTGTGCGTTATACGTTTGCGTTATGCGTTATGCGTTATGCGTTATGCGTTATGCGTTATGCGTTATGCGTTATGCGTTATGCGTTATGCGTTATGCGTTATGCGTTATGCGTTATGCGTTATGCGTTATGCGTTATGCGTTATGCGTTATGCGTTATGCGTTATGCGTTATGCGTTATGCGTTATGCGATGTGCGTTACACGTTTGCGTTATGCGTTATGCATTATGCGTTATACGGTATACGTTATGCGTTATACGTTATGCGTTATGCGTTATGCGTTATGCTTTATGCGTTATGCATTATGCGTTATGCGTGATCTGACATGCGTTATGCGTTAAGCGTTATGCGTTATGCTTTATGCCTTATGGTTTGCGTTATGCGTTATGCGTTATGCGTTATGCATAATGCGTTATACTTTATGTATTATGCGTTATGCGTTATGCGTTATGCGTTATGCGTTGTGCGTTATGCGTTGTGCGTTATACGTTTGCGTTATGCGTTATGCGTTATGCGTTATGCGTTATGCGTTATGCGTTATGCGTTATGCGTTATGCGTTATGCGTTATGCGTTATGCGTTATGCGTTATGCGTTATGCGTTATGCGTTATGCGTTATGCGTTATGCGTTATGCATTATGCGTTATACGGTATACGTTATGCGTTATACGTTATGCGTTATGCGTTATGCGTTATGCTTTATGCCTTATGGTTTGCGTTATGCGTTATGCGTTATGCGTTATGCGTTATGCGTTATGCGTTATGCATAATGCGTTATACGTTATGTATTATGCGTTATGCCTTATGCGTTATGCGATAAGCGTCATGCATCAAGCCTTATGCGTTATGCGATATGCGATATGCGTCATGCATCAAGCCTTATGCGTTATGGGTTATGCGTTAACGTTATGCGTTTTGCGTTATGCGTTATGCGTTATGCGTTATGCGTTATGCGTGTTGCGTTATGCGTTATGCGTTATGCGTTATGCGTTATGCGTTATGCGTTATGCGTTATGCGTTATGCGTTATGCGTTATGCGTTTTGCTTTATGCGTTATGCGTTATGGGTTATGCGTTATGCGATATGCGTTATGCGTTATGCGGTATGCGTTATACGGTATGCGTTATGCGTTATGCGTTATGCGTTATGCGTTATGCGTTATACGTTATGCGTTATGCGTTATGCGTTATGCGTTATGCTTTATGCTTTATGCGTTATGCATTATGCGTTATGCGTGATCTGACATGCTTTATGCGTTATGCGTTATGCGTTATGCTTTATGCCTTATGGTTTGCGTTATGCGTTATGCGTTATGCGTTATGCGTTATACGTTTGCGTTATGCGTTATGCATTATGCGTTATACGGTATGCGTTATGCGTTATACGTTATGCGTTATGCGTTATGCGTTATGGGTTATGCGATATGCGTTATGAGTTACACGTTATGCTTTATGCGTTATGCGTTATTGCGTTAGGGGTTATGCGTTATGCGTTATGCTTTATGCGTTATACGTTATGCGTTATGCGATATGCGTTATGGGTTATGCTTCATGCGTTATGCGTTATGCTTTATGCGTAATGCGTTATGCGTTATGGTTATGCGTTTTGCGTTATGAGTTACACGTTATGCTTTATGCGATATACGTTATTGCGTTAGGGGTTATGCGTTATGCGTTATGCTTTATGCGTTATACGTTATGCGTTATGCGATATGCGTTATGGGTTATGTTTCATGCGTTATGCGTTATGCGTTATGCTTTATGCGTTATGCGTTATGCGTTATGCGTTATGCGTTATGCGTTATGCGTTATGCGTTATGCGTTATGCATTATACGTTATGCGTTATGCCTAATGCGTTATGCGTTATGCGTTATGCGTTATGCGTTATGCGTTATGCGTTCTGCGTTATGCGTTATGCGTTATGCGTTATGCGTTATGCGTTATGCGTTATGCGTTATGCGTTATGCGTTATGCGTTATGCGTTATGCGTTATGCGTTATGCGTTATGCGTTATGCGTTATGCGTTATGCGTTATGCGTTATGCGTTATGCGTTATGCGTTATGCGTTATGCGTTATGCGTTATGCGTTATGCGTTATGCGTTATGCGTTATGCGTTATGCGTTGTGCGTTACACGTTTGCGTTATGCGTTATGCATTATGCGTTATACGGTATACGTTATGCCTTATACGTTATACGTTATGCGTTATGCGTTATGCGTTATGCTTTATGCGTTATGCATTATGCGTTATGCGTGATCTGACATGCGTTATGCGTTATGCGTTATGCGTTATGCCTTATGCCTTACGGTTTGCGTTATGCGTTATGCGTTATGCGTTATGCGTTATGCGTTATGCGTTATACGTTATGCGTTATGCGTTATGCGTTATGCGTTGTGCGTTATACGTTTGCGTTATGCGTTATGCATTATGCGTTATACGGTATACGTTATGCGTTATACGTTATGCGTTATGCGTCATGCGTTATGCTTTATGCGTTATGCATTATGCGTTATGCGTGATCTGACATGCGTTATGCGTTATGCGTTATGCGTTATGCTTTATGGTTTGCGTTATGCGTTATGCGTTATGCGTTATGCATAATGCGTTATGCGTTATGCGTTTTGCTTTATGCGTTATGCGTTATGGGTTATGCGTTATGCGTTATGCGTTATGCGTTATGCTTTATGCGTTATGAGTTATGCGTTATGCGTTATACGGTATGCGTTATACGGTATGCGTTATGCGTTATGCGTTATGCGTTATGCGTTATGCGTTATACGTTATGCGTTATGCGTTATGCGTTATGCTTTATGCGTTATGCATTATGCGTTATGCGTGATCTGACATGCTTTATGCGTTATGCGTTATGCGTTATGCTTTATGCCTTATGGTTTGCGTTATGCGTTATGCGTTATGCGTTATGCGTTATGCGTTATGCGTTATGCGTTATGCGTTGTGCGTTATACGTTTGCGTTATGCGTTATACATTATGCGTTATACGGTATACGTTATGCGTTATACGTTATGCGTTATGCGTTATGCGTTATGCGTTATGCGATATGCGTTATGGGTTATGCTTCATGCGTTATGCGTTATGCGTTATGGGTTATGCGTTATGCGTTATGCGTTATGCGTTATGCGTTATGCGTTATGCGTTATGCGTTATGCGTTATACGTTATGCGTTATGCCTAATGCGTTATGCGTTATGCGTTATGCGTTATGCATTATGCGTTATGCGTTATGCGTTATGCGTTGTGCGTTATACGTTTGCGTTATGCGTTATGCGTTATGCGTTATGCGTTATGCGTTATGCGTTATGCGTTATGCGTTATGCGTTATGCGTTATGCGTTATGCGTTATGCGTTATGCGTTATGCGTTATGCGTTATGCGTTATGCGTTATGCGTTGTGCGTTACACGTTTGCGTTATGCGTTATGCATTATTCGTTATACGGTATACGTTATGCGTTATACGTTATGCGTTATGCGTTATGCGTTATGCTTTATGCGTTATGCATTATGCGTTATGCGTGATCTGACATGCGTTATGCGTTATGCGTTATGCGTTATGCCTTATGCCTTACGGTTTGCGTTATGCGTTATGCGTTATGCGTTATGCGTTATGCGTTATGCGTTATGCGTTATGCGTTATGCGTTATGCGTTATGCGTTATGCGTTATGCGTTATGCGTTATGCGTTATGCGTTGTGCGTTATACGTTTGCGTTATGCCGTTATGCATTATGCGTTATACGGTATACGTTATGCGTTATACGTTATGCGTTATGCGTCATGCGTTATGCTTTATGCGTTATGCATTATGCGTTATGCGTGATCTGACATGCGTTATGCGTTATGCGTTATGCGTTATGCTTTATGCCTTATGGTTTGCGTTATGCGTTATGCGTTATGCGTTATGCGTTATGCATAATGCGTTATGTGTTATGCGTTTTGCTTTATGCGTTATGCGTTATGGGTTATGCGTTATGCGTTATGCGTTATGCGTTATGCTTTATGCGTTATGCGTTATGCGTTATACGGTATGCGTTATACGGTATGCGTTATGCGTTATGCGTTATGCGTTATGCGTTATGCGTTATGCGTTATACGTTATGCATTATGCGTTATGCTTTATGCGTTATGCATTATGCGTTATGCGTGATCTGACATGCTTTATGCGTTATGCGTTATGCGTTATGCTTTATGCCTTATGGTTTGCGTTATGCGTTATGCGTTATGCGTTATGCGTTATGCGTTATGCGTTATGCGTTATGCGTTATGCGTTGTGCGTTATACGTTTGCGTTATGCGTTATGCATTATGCGTTATACGGTATACGTTATGCGTTATACGTTATGCGTTATGCGTTATGCGTTATGCTTTATGCGTTATGCATTATGCGTTATGCGTGATCTGACATGCGTTATGCGTTATGCGTTATGCGTTATGCTTTATGCCTTATGGTTTGCGTTATGCGTTATGCGTTATGCGTTATGCGTTATGCATAATGCGTTATACGTTATGTATTATGCGTTATGCCTTATGCGTTATGCGATAAGCGTCATGCATCAAGCCTTATGCGTTATGCGATATGCGATATGCGTCATGCATCAAGCCTTATGCGTTATGGGTTATGCGTTAACGTTATGCGTTTTGCGTTATGCGTTATGCGTTATGCGTTATGCGTTATGCGTTATGCGTTATGCGTTATGCGTTATGCGTTATGCGTTATGCGTTATGCGTTATGCGTTATGCGTTATGCGTTATGCGTTATGCGTTATGCGTTATGCGTTATGCGTTATGCGTTTTGCTTTATGCGTTATGCGTTATGGGTTATGCGTTATGCGATATGCGTTATGCGTTATGCTTTATGCGTTATGCGTTATGCGTTATGCGTTATGCGTTATGCGTTATACGGTATGCGTTATGCGTTATGCGTTATGCATTATGCTTTATGCGTATTGCGTTACGCGTTATGCGTTATGCGTTATGCGTTATACGGTATGCGTTATGCGTTATGCGTTATGCGTTATGCTTTATGCGTTATGCGTTATGAGTTACACGTTATGCTTCATGCGTTATGCGTTATTGCGTTATGCGTTGTGTGTTACACGTTTGCGTTATGCGTTATGCATTATGCGTTATACGGTATACGTTATGCGTTATACGTTATGCGTTATGCGTTATGCGTTATACGGTATGCGTTATGCGTTATGCGATATGCGTTATGCGTTATACGTTATGCGTTATACGTTATGCGTTATGCGTTATGCGTTATGCGTTATGCGTTATGCGTTATGCGTTATGCGTTATGCGTTATGCGTTATGCGTTATGCGTTATGCGTTATGCGTTATGCGTTATGCGTTATGCGTTATGCGTTATGCGTTATACGGTATGCGTTATGCGTTATACGTTATGCGTTATGCGTTATGCGTTATGGGTTATGCGATATGCGTTATGAGTTACACGTTATGCTTTATGCGTTATGCGTTATGCGTTATGCGTTATGCGTTATGCGTTATACGGTATGCTTTATGCGTTATACGTTATGCGTTATGCGATATGCGTTATGGGTTATGCTTCATGCGTTATGCGTTATGCGTTATGGGTTATGCGTTATGCGTTATGCGTTATGCGTTATGCGTTATACGTTATGCGTTATGCCTAATGCGTTATGCGTTATGCGTTATGCGTTATGCCTTATGCGTTATGCGTTGTGCGTTATACGTTTGCCTTATGCGTTATGCGTTATGCGTTATGCGTTATGCGTTATGCGTTATGCGTTATGCGTTATGCGTTATGCGTTATGCGTTATGCGTTATGCGTTATGCGTTATGCGTTATGCGTTGTGTGTTACACGTTTGCGTTATGCGTTATGCATTATGCGTTATACGGTATACGTTATGCGTTATACGTTATGCGTTATGCGTTATGCGTTATGCTTTATGCGTTATGCCTAATGCGTTATGCGTTATGCGTTATGCGTTATGCCTTATGCGTTATGCGTTGTGCGTTATACGTTTGCCTTATGCGTTATGCGTTATGCGCAATGCGTTATGCGTTATGCGTTATGCGTTATGCGTTATGCGTTATGCGTTATGCGTTATGCGTTATGCGTTATGCGTTATGCGTTATGCGTTATGCGTTGTGTGTTACACGTTTGCGTTATGCGTTATGCATTATGCGTTATACGGTATACGTTATGCGTTATACGTTATGCGTTATGCGTTATGCGTTATGCTTTATGCGTTATGCATTATGCGTTATGCGTGATCTGACATGCGTTATGCGTTATGCGTTATGCGTTATGCCTTATGCCTTACGGTTTGCGTTATGCGTTATGCGTTATGCGTTATGCGTTATGCGTTATGCGTTATGCGTTATGCGTTATGCGTTATGCGTTATGCGTTGTGCGTTATACGTTTGCGTTATGCGTTATGCATTATGCGTTATACGGTATACGTTATGCGTTATACGTTATGCGTTATGCGTTATGCGTTATGCGTTATGCGTTATGCGTTATGCGTTATGCGTTATGCGTTTTGCTTTATGCGTTATGCGTTATGGGTTATGCGTTATGCGTTATGCGTTATGCGTTATGCTTTATGCGTTATGCGTTATGCGTTATGCGTTATACGGTATGCGTTATACGGTATGCGTTATGCGTTATGCGTTATGCGTTATGCGTTATGCGTTATACGTTATGCGTTATGCGTTATGCGTTATGCGTTATGCTTTATGCGTTATGCATTATGCGTTATGCGTGATCTGACATGCTTTATGCGTTATGCGTTATGCGTTGTGCCTTATGCCTTATGGTTTGCGTTATGCGTTATGCGTTATGCGTTATGCGTTATGCGTTATGCGTTATGCGTTATGCGTTATGCGTTATGCGTTGTGCGTTATACGTTTGCGTTATGCGTTATGCATTATGCGTTATACGGTATACGTTATGCGTTATACGTTATGCGTTATGCGTTATGCGTTATACTTTATGCGTTATGCATTATGCGTTATGCGTGATCTGACATGAGGTTATGCGTTATGCGTTATGCGTTATGCTTTATGCCTTATGGTTTGCGTTATGCGTTATGCGTTATGCGTTATGCATAATGCGTTATACGTTATGTATTATGCGTTATGCCTTATGCGTTATGCGATAAGCGTCATGCATCAAGCCTTATGCGTTATGCGATATGCGATATGCGTCATGCATCAAGCCTTATGCGTTATGGGTTATGCGTTATGCGTTATGCTTTATGCGTTATACGTTATGCGTTATGCGATATGCGTTATGGGTTATGCTTCATGCGTTATGCGTTATGCGTTATGCTTTATGCGTAATGCGTTATGCGTTATGCGTTATGCGTTATACGGTATGCGTTATGCGTTATGCGTTATGCGTTATGAGTTATACGTTATGCGTTATGCTTTATGCCTTATGGTTTGCGTTATGCGTTATGCGTTATGCGTTATGCATAATGCGTTATACGTTATGTATTATGCGTTATGCCTTATGCGTTATGCGATAAGCGTCATGCATCAAGCCTTATGCGTTATGCGATATGCGATATGCGTCATGCATCAAGCCTTATGCGTTATGGGTTATGTGTTAACGTTATGCGTTTTGCGTTATGCGTTATGCGTTATGCGTTATGCGTTATGCGTTATGCGTTATGCGTTATGCGTTATGCGTTATGCGTTATGCGTTATGCGTTATGCGTTATGCGTTATGCGTTATGCGTTATGCGTTTTGCTTTATGCGTTATGCGTTATGGGTTATGCGTTATGCGATATGCGTTATGCGTTATGCTTTATGCGTTATGCGTTATGCGTTATGCGTTATGCGTTATGCGTTATACGGTATGCGTTATGCGTTATGCGTTATGCGTTATGCGTTATGCGTTATGCGTTATGCGTTATACGGTATGCGTTATGCGTTATACGTTATGCGTTATGCGTTATGCGTTATGCGTTATGCGTTATGCGTTATGCGTTATGCGTTATGCGTTATGCGTTATGCGTTGTACGGTATGCGTTATGCGTTATACGTTATGCGTTATGCGTTATGCGTTATGGGTTATGCGTTATGCGTTATGGTTATGCGTTATGCGTTATGCATTATGCTTTGTGCGTATTGCGTTACGCGTTATGCGTTATGCGTTATGCGTTATACGGTATGCGTTATGCGTTATGCGTTATGCGTTATGCTTTATGCGTTATGCGTTATGAGTTACACGTTATGCTTTATGCGTTATGCGTTATTGCGGTAGGGGTTATGCGTTATGCGTTATGCTTTATGCGTTATACGTTATGCGTTATGCGATATGCGTTATGGGTTATGCTTCATGCGTTATGCGTTATGCGTTATGCTTTATGCGTAATGCGTTATGCGTTATGCGTTATGCATTATACGGTATGCGTTATGCGTTATGCGTTATGCGTTATGAGTTATACGTTATGCGTTATACGTTATGCGTTATGCGTTATGCGTTATGCGTTATGCGTTATGCGTTATGCGTTATGCGTTATGCGTTATGCGTTATGCGTTATGCGTTATGCGTTATGCGTTATGCGTTGTGCGTTATACGTTATGCGTTATGCGATATGCCTAATGCGTTATGCGTTATGCGTTATGCGTTATGCGTTATGCGTTATGCGTTATGCGTTATGCGTTGTGCGTTATACGTTTGCGTTATGCGTTATGCGTTATGCGTTGTGTGTTACACGTTTGCGTTATGCGTTATGCATTATGCGTTATACGGTATACGTTATGCGTTATACGTTATGCGTTATGCGTTATGCGTTATGCTTTATGCGTTATGCATTATGCGTTATGCGTGATCTGACATGCGTTATGCGTTATGCGTTATGCGTTATGCCTTATGCCTTACGGTTTGCGTTATGCGTTATGCGTTATGCGTTATGCGTTATGCGTTATGCGTTATGCGTTATGCGTTATGCGTTATGCGTTGTGCGTTATACGTTTGCGTTATGCGTTATGCATTATGCGTTATACGGTATACGTTATGCGTTATACGTTATGCGTTATGCGTTATGCGTTATGCGTTATGCGTTATGCGTTTTGCTTTATGCGTTATGCGTTATGGGTTATGCGTTATGCGTTATGCGTTATGCGTTATGCTTTATGCGTTATGCGTTATGCGTTATGCGTTATACGGTATGCGTTATACGGTATGCGTTATGCGTTATGCGTTATGCGTTATGCGTTATGCGTTATGCGTTATACGTTATGCGTTATGCGTTATGCGTTATGCGTTATGCTTTATGCGTTATGCATTATGCGTTATGCGTGATCTGACTTGCTTTATGCGTTATGCGTTATGCGTTATGCCTTATGCCTTATGGTTTGCGTTATGCGTTATGCGTTATGCGTTATGCGTTATGCTTTATGCGTTATGCGTTATGAGTTACACGTTATGCTTTATGCGTTATGCGTTATTGCGGTAGGGGTTATGCGTTATGCGTTATGCTTTATGCGTTATACGTTATGCGTTATGCGATATGCGTTATGGGTTATGCTTCATGCGTTATGCGTTATGCGTTATGCTTTATGCGTAATGCGTTATGCGTTATGCGTTATGCGTTATACGGTATGCGTTATGCGTTATGCGTTATGCGTTATGAGTTATACGTTATGCGTTATACGTTATGCGTTATGCGTTATGTGTTATACGTTATGCGTTATACGTTATGCGTTATGCGTTATGCGTTATACGTTATGTATTATGCGTTATGCCTTATGCGTTATGCGATAAGCGTCATGCATCAAGCCTTATGCGTTATGCGATATGCGATATGCGTCATGCATCAAGCCTTATGCGTTATGGGTTATGTGTTAACGTTATGCGTTTTGCGTTATGCGTTATGCGTTATGCGTTATGCGTTATGCGTTATGCGTTATGCGTTATGCGTTATGCGTTATGCGTTATGCGTTATGCGTTATGCGTTATGCGTTATGCGTTATGCGTTATGCGTTTTGCTTTATGCGTTATGCGTTATGGGTTATGCGTTATGCGATATGCGTTATGCGTTATGCTTTATGCGTTATGCGTTATGCGTTATGCGTTATGCGTTATGCGTTATACGGTATGCGTTATGCGTTATGCGTTATGCGTTATGCGTTATGCGTTATGCGTTATGCGTTATACGGTATGCGTTATGCGTTATACGTTATGCGTTATGCGTTATGCGTTATGCGTTATGCGTTATGCGTTATGCGTTATGCGTTATGCGTTATGCGTTATGCGTTGTACGGTATGCGTTATGCGTTATACGTTATGCGTTATGCGTTATGCGTTATGGGTTATGCGTTATGCGTTATGGTTATGCGTTATGCGTTATGCATTATGCTTTGTGCGTATTGCGTTACGCGTTATGCGTTATGCGTTATGCGTTATACGGTATGCGTTATGCGTTACGCGTTATGCGTTATGCGTTATGCTTTATGCGTTATGCGTTATGAGTTACACGTTATGCTTTATGCGTTATGCGTTATTGCGGTAGGGGTTATGCGTTATGCGTTATGCTTTATGCGTTATACGTTATGCGTTATGCGATATGCGTTATGGGTTATGCTTCATGCGTTATGCGTTATGCGTTATGCTTTATGCGTAATGCGTTATGCGTTATGCGTTATGCGTTATACGGTATGCGTTATGCGTTATGCGTTATGCGTTATGAGTTATACGTTATGCGTTATACGTTATGCGTTATGCGTTATGCGTTATGCGTTATGCGTTATGCGTTATGCGTTATGCGTTATGCGTTATGCGTTATGCGTTATGCGTTATGCGTTATGCGTTATGCGTTATGCGTTATGCGTTATGCGTTGTGCGTTATACGTTATGCGTTATGCGATATGCCTAATGCGTTATGCGTTATGCGTTATGCGTTATGCGTTATGCGTTATGCGTTATGCGTTATGCGTTATGCGTTATGCGTTATGCGTTGTGCGTTATACGTTTGCGTTATGCGTTATGCGTTATGCGTTTTGCGTTATGCGTTATGCGTTATGCGTTATGCGTTATGCGTTATGCGTTATGCGTTATGCGTTATGCGTTATGCGTTATGCGTAATGCGTTATGCGTTATGCGTTATGCGTTATGCGTTATGCGTTATGCGTTATGCGTTATGCGTTATGCGTTGTGTGTTACACGTTTGCGTTATGCGTTATGCATTATGCGTTATACGGTATACGTTATGCGTTATACGTTATGCGTTATGCGTTATGCGTTATGCTTTATGCGTTATGCATTATGCGTTATGCGTGATCTGACATGCGTTATGCGTTATGCGTTATGCGTTATGCCTTATGCCTTACGGTTTGCGTTATGCGTTATGCGTTATGCGTTATGCGTTATGCGTTATGCGTTATGCGTTATGCGTTATGCGTTATGCGTTATGCGTTATGCGTTATGCGTTGTGCGTTATACGTTTGCGTTATGCGTTATGCATTATGCGTTATACGGTATACGTTATGCGTTATACGTTATGCGTTATGCGTTATGCGTTATGCGTTATGCGTTATGCGTTATGCGTTATGCGTTATGCGTTATGCGTTATGCGTTTTGCTTTATGCGTTATGCGTTATGGGTTATGCGTTATGCGTTATGCGTTATGCGTTATGCTTTATGCGTTATGCGTTATGCGTTATGCGTTATACGGTATGCGTTATACGGTATGCATTATGCGTTATGCGTTATGCGTTATGCGTTATGCGTTATACGTTATGCGTTATGCGTTATGCGTTATGCGTTATGCTTTATGCGTTATGCATTATGCGTTATGCGTGATCTGACTTGCTTTATGCGTTATGCGTTATGCGTTATGCCTTATGCCTTATGGTTTGCGTTATGCGTTATGCGTTATGCGTTATGCGTTATGAGTTACACGTTATGCTTTATGCGTTATGCGTTATTGCGGTAGGGGTTATGCGTTATGCGTTATGCTTTATGCGTTATACGTTATGCGTTATGCGATATGCGTTATGGGTTATGCTTCATGCGTTATGCGTTATGCGTTATGCTTTATGCGTAATGCGTTATGCGTTATGCGTTATGCGTTATACGGTATGCGTTATGCGTTATGCGTTATGCGTTATGAGTTATACGTTATGCGTTATACGTTATGCGTTATGCGTTATGCGTTATGCGTTATGCGTTATGCGTTATGCGTTATGCGTTATGCGTTATGCGTTATGCGTTATGCGTTATGCGTTATGCGTTGTGCGTTATACGTTATGCGTTATGCGATATGCGTTATGGGTTATGCTTCATGCGTTATGCGTTATGCGTTATGCGTTATGCGTTATGCGTTATACGGTATGCGTTATGCGTTATGCGTTATACGTTATGCGTTATGCGTTATGCGTTATGGGTTATGCGTTATGCGTTATGCGTTATGCGTAATGCGTTATGCGTTATGCGTTATGCGTTATGCGTTATGCGTTATGCGTTATGCGTTATGCGTTATGCGTTGTGTGTTACACGTTTGCGTTATGCGTTATGCATTATGCGTTATACGGTATACGTTATGCGTTATACGTTATGCGTTATGCGTTATGCGTTATGCTTTATGCGTTATGCATTATGCGTTATGCGTGATCTGACATGCGTTATGCGTTATGCGTTATGCGTTATGCCTTATGCCTTACGGTTTGCGTTATGCGTTATGCGTTATGCGTTATGCGTTATGCGTTATGCGTTATGCGTTATGCGTTATGCGTTATGCGTTATGCGTTATGCGTTATGCGTTGTGCGTTATACGTTTGCGTTATGCGTTATGCATTATGCGTTATACGGTATACGTTATGCGTTATACGTTATGCGTTATGCGTTATGCGTTATGCGTTATGCGTTATGCGTTATGCGTTTTGCTTTATGCGTTATGCGTTATGGGTTATGCGTTATGCGTTATGCGTTATGCGTTATGCTTTATGCGTTATGCGTTATGCGTTATGCGTTATACGGTATGCGTTATACGGTATGCGTTATGCGTTATGCGTTATGCGTTATGCGTTATGCGTTATACGTTATGCGTTATGCGTTATGCGTTATGCGTTATGCTTTATGCGTTATGCATTATGCGTTATGCGTGATCTGACTTGCTTTATGCGTTATGCGTTATGCGTTATGCCTTATGCCTTATGGTTTGCGTTATGCGTTATGCGTTATGCGTTATGCGTTATGCGTTATGCTTTATGCGTTATGCGTTATGAGTTACACGTTATGCTTTATGCGTTATGCGTTATTGCGGTAGGGGTTATGCGTTATGCGTTATGCTTTATGCGTTATACGTTATGCGTTATGCGATATGCGTTATGGGTTATGCTTCATGCGTTATGCGTTATGCGTTATGCTTTATGCGTAATGCGTTATGCGTTATGCGTTATGCGTTATACGGTATGCGTTATGCGTTATGCGTTATGCGTTATGAGTTATACGTTATGCGTTATACGTTATGCGTTATGCGTTATGCGTTATGCGTTATGCGTTATGCGTTATGCGTTATGCGTTATGCGTTATGCGTTATGCGTTATGCGTTATGCGTTATGCGTTATGCGTTGTGCGTTATACGTTATGCGTTATGCGATATGCGTTATGGGTTATGCTTCATGCGTTATGCGTTATGCGTTATGCGTTATGCGTTATGCGTTATACGGTATGCGTTATGCGTTATGCGTTATACGTTATGCGTTATGCGTTATGGGTTATGCGTTATGCGTTATGCGTTATGGTTATGCGTTATGCGTTATGAGTTATGCGTTATGCGTTATGCGTTATGCGTTATGCGTTATACGTTATGCGTTATGCGTTATGCGTTATGCGTTATGCGTTATGCGTTATGCGTTATGCGTTATGCGTTATGCGTTATGCGTTATGCGTTATGCGTTATGCGTTATGAGTTATGCGTTATGCGTTTTGCTTTATGCGTTATGCGTTATGGGTTATGCGTTATGCGATATGCGTTATGCGTTATGCGTTATGCGTTATGCGTTATACGGTATGCGTTATGCGTTATACGTTTTGCGTTATGCGTTATGCGTTATGCGTTATGCGTTATGCGTTATGCGTTATGCGTTATGCGTTATGCGTTATGCGTTATGCGTTATGCGTTATGCGTTATGCGTTATGCGTTATGCGTTATGCGTTATGCGTTATGCGTTATGCGTTATGCGTTATGCGTTGTGCGTTATACGTTTGCGTTATGCGCTATGCATTATGCGTTATACGGTATACGTTATGCGTTATACGTTATGCGTTATGCGTTATGCGTTATGCTTTATGCGTTATGCATTATGCGTTATGCGTGATCTGACATGCGTTACGCGTTATGCGTTATGCCTTATGCCTTATGGTTTGCGTTATGCGTTATGCGTTATGCGTTATGCGTTATGCGTTATGCGTTATGCGTTATGCGTTGTGCGTTATGCGTTATGCGTTATGCGTTATGCGTTATGCGTTATGCGTTTTGCTTTATGCGTTATGCATTATGGGTTATGCGTTATGCGTTATGCGTTATGCGTTATGCTTTATGCGTTATGCGTTATGCGTTATGCGTTATGCGTTATGCGTTATACGGTATGCGTTATGCGTTATGCGTTATGCGTTATGCGTTATGCGTTATGCGTTATGCGTTATGCGTTATGCGTTATGCGTTATGCGTTATGCGTTATGCGTTATGCGTTATGCGTTATACGGTATGCGTTATGCGTTATACGTTATGCGTTATGCGTTATGCGTTATGGGTTATGCGTTATGCGTTATGAGTTACACGTTATGCTTTATGCGTTATGCGTTATTGCGTTAGGGGTTATGCGTTATGCGTTATGCTTTATGCGTTATACGTTATGCGTTATGCGATATGCGTTATGGGTTATGCTTCATGCGTTATGCGTTATGCGTTATGCTTTATGCGTAATGCGTTATGCGTTATGCGTTATGCGTTATACGGTATACGTTATGCGTTATGCGTTATGCGTTATGCGTTCTGCGTTATGCGTTATGCGTTATGCGTTATGCGTTATACGGTATGCGTTATGCGTTATACGTTATGCGTTATGCGTTATGTGTTATGGGTTATGGGTTATGCTTCATGCGTTATGCGTTATGCGTTATGCTTTATGCGTTATGCGTTATGCGTTATGCGTTATGCGTTATGCGTTATACGGTATGCGGTATGCGTTATGCGTTATGCGTTATGCGTTATGCGTTATACGGTATGCGTTATGCGTTATACGTTATGCGTTATGCGTTATGCGTTATGGGTTATGGGTTATGCTTCATGCGTTATGCGTTATGCGTTTTGCTTTATGCGTTATGCGTTATGGGTTATGCGTTATGCGTTATGCGTTATGCGTTATGCTTTATGCGTTATGCGTTATGCGTTATGCGTTATGCGTTATACGTTATGCGTTATGTGTTATGCGTTATGGGTTATGCGTTATGCGTTATGAGTTACACGTTATGCTTTATGCGTTATGCGTTATTGCGTTAGGGGTTATGCGTTATGCGTTATGCTTTATGCGTTATACGTTATGAGTTATGCGATATGCGTTATGGGTTATGCGTTATGGTTATGCGTTATGCCTTATGCGTTATGCGTTATGCGTTATGCGTTATGCGTTATGAGTTATGCGTTATACGTTATGTGTTATGCGATATGCGTTATGGGTTATGCTTCATGCGTTATGCGTTATGCGTTATGCGTTATGCGTTATGCGTTATACGGTATGCGCTATGCGTTATGCGTTATACGTTATGCATTATGTGTTATGCGTTATGGGTTATGCGTTATGCGTTATGGTTATGCGTTATGCGTTATGCGTTATGCGTTATGCGTTATGCGTTATGCGTTATGCGTAGTGCGTTATGCGTTATGCGTTATGCGTTATGGGTTATGCGTTATGCGTTATGGTTATGCGTTATGCGTTATACGGTATGCGTTATGCGTTATGCGTTATACGTTATGCGTTATGCGTTATGCGTTATGGGTTATGCGTTATGCGTTATGGTTATGCGTTATGCGTTATGCGTTATGCGTTATGCGTTATGCTTTATGCGTATTGCGTTACGCGTTATGCGTTATGCGTTATGCGTTATGCGTTATGCGTTATACGGTATGCGCTATGCGTTATGCGTTAGGGATTATGCGTTATGCGTTATGCTTTATGCGTTATACGTTATGCGTTATGCGATATGCGTTATGGGTTATGCTTCATGCGTTATGCGTTATGCGTTATGCTTTATGCGTAATGCGTTATGCGTTATGCGTTATGCGTTATACGGTATGCGTTATGCGTTATGCGTTATGCGTTATACGTTATGCGTTATACGTTATGCGTTATGCGTTATGCGTTATGCGTTATGCGTTATGCGTTATGCGTTGTGCGTTATACGTTATGCGTTATGCGATATGCGTTATGGGTTATGCTTCATGCGTTATGCGTTATGCGTTATGCGTTATGCGTTATGCGTTATACGGTGTGCGTTATGCGTTATGCGTTACACGTTATGCGTTATGCGTTGTGCGTTATAGGTTATGCGTTATGCGATATGCGTTATGGGTTATGCTTCATGCGTTATGCGTTATGCGTTATGCGTTATGCGTTATGCGTTATACGGTGTGCGTTATGCGTTATGCGTTACACGTTATGCGTTATGCGTTATGCGTTATGGGTTATGCGTTATGCGTTATGGTTATGCGTTATGCGTTATGCGTTATGCGTTATGCGTTATGCGTTGTGCGTTATACGTTTGCGTTATGCGCTATGCATTATGCGTTATACGGTATACGTTATGAGTTATACGTTATGCGTTATGCGTTATGCGTTATGCTTTATGCGTTATGCATTATGCGTTATGCGTGATCTGACATGCGTTATGCGTTATGCGTTATGCGTTATGCGTTATGCGTTATGCGTTATGCGTTATGCGTTATGCGTTATGCGTTATGCGTTATGCGTTGTGCGTTATACGTTTGCGTTATGCGTTATGCATTATGCGTTATACGGTATACGTTATGCGTTATACGTTATGCGTTATGCGTTATGCGTTATGGTTATGCGTTATGCGTTATGCGTTATGGTTATGCGTTATGCGTTATGCGTTATGCGTTATGCGTTATGCGTTATGCGTTATGCTTTATGCGTTATACGTTATGCGTTATGCGATATGCGTTATGGGTTATGCTTCATGCGTTATGCGTTATGCGTTATGCTTTATGCGTAATGCGTTATGGGTTATGCTTCATGCGTTATGCGTTATGCGTTATGCGTTATGCGTTATGCGTTATACGGTATGCGCTATGCGTTATGCGTTATACGTTATGCATTATGTGTTATGCGTTATGGGTTATGCGTTATGCGTTATGGTTATGCGTTATGCGTTATGCGTTATGCGTTATGCGTTATGCGTTATGCGTTATGCGTAGTGCGTTATGCGTTATGCGTTATGCGTTATGGGTTATGCGTTATGCGTTATGGTTATGCGTTATGCGTTATACGGTATGCGTTATGCGTTATGCGTTATACGTTATGCGTTATGCGTTATGCGTTATGGGTTATGCGTTATGCGTTATGGTTATGCGTTATGCGTTATGCGTTATGCGTTATGCGTTATGCTTTATGCGTATTGCGTTACGCGTTATGCGTTATGCGTTATGCTTCATGCGTTATGCGTTATGCGTTATGCTTTATGCGTAATGCGTTATGCGTTATGCGTTATGCGTTATACGGTATGCGTTATGCGTTATGCGTTATGCGTTATACGTTATGCGTTATACGTTATGCGTTATGCGTTATGCGTTATGCGTTATGCGTTATGCGTTATGCGTTGTGCGTTATACGTTATGCGTTATGCGATATGCGTTATGGGTTATGCTTCATGCGTTATGCGTTATGCGTTATGCGTTATGCGTTATGCGTTATACGGTGTGCGTTATGCGTTATGCGTTACACGTTATGCGTTATGCGTTGTGCGTTATACGTTATGCGTTATGCGATATGCGTTATGGGTTATGCTTCATGCGTTATGCGTTATGCGTTATGCGTTATGCGTTATGCGTTATACGGTGTGCGTTATGCGTTATGCGTTACACGTTATGCGTTATGCGTTATGCGTTATGGGTTATGCGTTATGCGTTATGGTTATGCGTTATGCGTTATGCGTTATGCGTTATGCGTTATGCGTTGTGCGTTATACGTTTGCGTTATGCGCTATGCATTATGCGTTATACGGTATACGTTATGCGTTATACGTTATGCGTTATGCGTTATGCGTTATGCTTTATGCGTTATGCATTATGCGTTATGCGTGATCTGACATGCGTTATGCGTTATGCGTTATGCGTTATGCGTTATGCGTTATGCGTTATGCGTTATGCGTTATGCGTTATGCGTTATGCGTTATGCGTTATGCGTTATGCGTTATGCGTTGTGCGTTATACGTTTGCGTTATGCGTTATGCATTATGCGTTATACGGTATACGTTATGCGTTATACGTTATGCGTTATGCGTTATGCGTTATGGTTATGCGTTATGCGTTATGCGTTATGGTTATGCGTTATGCGTTATGCGTTATGCGTTATGCGTTATGCGTTATGCGTTATGCTTTATGCGTTATACGTTATGCGTTATGCGATATGCGTTATGGGTTATGCTTCATGCGTTATGCGTTATGCGTTATGCTTTATGCGTAATGCGTTATGCGTTTTGCGTTATGCGTTATACGGTATGCGTTATGCGTTATGCGTTATGCGTTATACGTTATGCGTTATACGTTATGCGTTATGCGTTATGCGTTATGCGTTATGCGTTATGCGTTATGCGTTATGCGTTATGCGTTATGCGTTGTGCGTTATACGTTATGCGTTATGCGATATGCGTTATGGGTTATGCTTCATGCGGTATGCGTTATGCGTTATGCGTTATGCGTTATGCGTTATACGGTGTGCGTTATGCGTTATGCGTTACACGTTATGCGTTATGCGTTATGCGTTATGGGTTATGCGTTATGCGTTATGGTTATGCGTTATGCGTTATGCGTTATGCGTTATGCGTTATGCGTTATGCGTTATGCGTTATGCGTTATGCGTTATGCGTTATGCGTTATGCGTTGTGCGTTATACGTTTGCGTTATGCGCTATGCATTATGCGTTATACGGTATACGTTATGCGTTATACGTTATGCGTTATGCGTTATGCGTTATGCTTTATGCGTTATGCATTATGCGTTATGCGTGATCTGACATGCGTTATGCGTTATGCGTTATGCGTTATGCGTTATGCCTTATGCCTTATGGTTTGCGTTATGCGTTATGCGTTATGCGTTATGCGTTATGCCTTATGCCTTATGGTTTGCGTTATGCGTTATGCGTTATGCGTTATGCGTTATGCGTTATGCGTTATGCGTTATGCATTGTGCGTTATACGTTTGCGTTATGCGTTATGCATTATGCGTTATACGGTATACGTTATGCGTTATACGTTATGCGTTATGCGTTATGCGTTATGCTTTATGCGTTATGCATTATGCGTTATGCGTGATCTGACATGCGTTATGCGTTATGCGTTATGCGTTATGCTTTATGCCTTATGGTTTGCGTTATGCGTTATGCGTTATGCGTTATGCATAATGCGTTATACGTTATGTATTATGCGTTATGCCTTATGCGTTATGCGATAAGCGTCATGCATCAAGCCTTATGCGTTATGCGATATGCGATATGCGTCATGCATCAAGCCTTATGCGTTATGGGTTATGCGTTAACGTTATGCGTTTTGCGTTATGCGTTATGCGTTATGCGTTATGCATTATGCGTTATGCGTTATGCGTTATGCGTTATGCGTTATGCGTTATGCGTTTTGCTTTATGCGTTATGCGTTATGGGTTATGCGTTATGCGTTATGCGTTATGCGTTATGCTTTATGCGTTATGCGTTATGCGTTATGCGTTATGCGTTATGCGTTATGCGTTATGCGTTATGCTTTATGCGTTATGCGTTATGCGTTATGCGTTATGCGTTATGCGTTATACGGTATGCGTTATGCGTTATGCGTTATGCGTTATGCGTTATGCGTTATGCGTTATGCGTTATGCGTTATGCGTTATACGGTATGCGTTATGCGTTATACGTTATGCGTTATGCGTTATGCGTTATGGGTTATGCGTTATGCGTTATGAGTTACACGTTATGCTTTATGCGTTATGCGTTATTGCGTTAGGGGTTATGCGTTATGCGTTATGCTTTATGCGTTATACGTTATGAGTTATGCGATATGCGTTATGGGTTATGCGTTATGGTTATGCGTTATGCCTTATGCGTTATGCGTTATGCGTTATGCGTTATGCGTTATGAGTTATGCGTTATACGTTATGTGTTATGCGATATGCGTTATGGGTTATGCTTCATGCGTTATGCGTTATGCGTTATGCGTTATACGGTATGCGCTATGCGTTATGCGTTATACGTTATGCGTTATGTGTTATGCGTTATGGGTTATGCGTTATGCGTTATGGTTATGCGTTATGCGTTATGCGTTATGCGTTATGCGTTATGCGTTATGCGTTATGCGTAGTGCGTTATGCGTTATGCGTTATGCGTTATGGGTTATGCGTTATGCGTTATGGTTATGCGTTATGCGTTATACGGTATGCGTTATGCGTTATGCGTTATACGTTATGCGTTATGCGTTATGCGTTATGGGTTATGCGTTATGCGTTATGGTTATGCGTTATGCGTTATGCGTTATGCGTTATGCTTTATGCGTATTGCGTTACGCGTTATGCGTTATGCGTTATGCCATATACGGTATGCGTTATGCGTTATGCGTTAGGCGTTATGCTTTATGCGTTATGCGTTATGAGTTACACGTTATGCTTTATGCGTTATGCCTTATGCGTTATGCGTTATGCGTTATGCGTTATGCGTTATGCGTTATGCGTTATGAGTTATGCGTTATACGTTATGCGTTATGCGATATGCGTTATGGGTTATGCTTCATGCGTTATGCGTTATGCGTTATGCGTTATGCGTTATGCGTTATGCGTTATGCGTTATACGGTATGCGCTATGCGTTATGCGTTAGGGATTATGCGTTATGCGTTATGCTTTATGCGTTATACGTTATGCGTTATGCGATATGCGTTATGGGTTATGCTTCATGCGTTATGCGTTATGCGTTATGCTTTATGCGTAATGCGTTATGCGTTATGCGTTATGCGTTATACGGTATGCGTTATGCGTTATGCGTTATGCGTTATACGTTATGCGTTATACGTTATGCGTTATGCGTTATGCGTTATGCGTTATGCGTTATGCGTTATGCGTTGTGCGTTATACGTTTGCGTTATGCGTTATGCATTATGCGTTATACGGTATACGTTATGCGTTATACGTTATGCGTTATGCGTTATGCGTTATGGTTATGCGTTATGCGTTATGCGTTATGGTTATGCGTTATGCGTTATGCGTTATGCGTTATGCGTTATGCGTTATGCGTTATGCGTTATGCTTTATGCGTTATACGTTATGCGTTATGCGATATGCGTTATGGGTTATGCTTCATGCGTTATGCGTTATGCGTTATGCTTTATGCGTAATGCGTTATGCGTTTTGCGTTATGCGTTATACGGTATGCGTTATGCGTTATGCGTTATGCGTTATACGTTATGCGTTATACGTTATGCGTTATGCGTTATGCGTTATGCGTTATGCGTTATGCGTTATGCGTTATGCGTTATGCGTTGTGCGTTATACGTTATGCGTTATGCGATATGCGTTATGGGTTATGCTTCATGCGGTATGCGTTATGCGTTATGCGTTATGCGTTATGCGTTATACGGTGTGCGTTATGCGTTATGCGTTACACGTTATGCGTTATGCGTTATGCGTTATGGGTTATGCGTTATGCGTTATGGTTATGCGTTATGCGTTATGCGTTATGCGTTATGCGTTATGCGTTATGCGTTATGCGTTATGCGTTATGCGTTATGCGTTATGCGTTGTGCGTTATACGTTTGCGTTATGCGCTATGCATTATGCGTTATACGGTATACGTTATGCGTTATACGTTATGCGTTATGCGTTATGCGTTATGCTTTATGCGTTATGCATTATCCGTTATGCGTGATCTGACATGCGTTATGCGTTATGCGTTATGCGTTATGCGTTATGCCTTATGCCTTATGGTTTGCGTTATGCGTTATGCGTTATGCGTTATGCGTTATGCCTTATGCCTTATGGTTTGCGTTATGCGTTATGCGTTATGCGCTATGCGTTATGCATTGTGCGTTATACGTTTGCGTTATGCGTTATGCATTATGCGTTATACGGTATACGTTATGCGTTATACGTTATGCGTTATGCGTTATGCGTTATGCTTTATGCGTTATGCATTATGCGTTATGCGTGATCTGACATGCGTTATGCGTTATGCGTTATGCGTTATGCGTTATGCTTTATGCCTTATGGTTTGCGTTATGCGTTATGCGTTATGCGTTATGCATAATGCGTTATACGTTATGTATTATGCGTTATGCCTTATGCGTTATGCGATAAGCGTCATGCATCAAGCCTTATGCGTTATGCGATATGCGATATGCGTCATGCATCAAGCCTTATGCGTTATGGGTTATGCGTTAACGTTATGCGTTTTGCGTTATGCGTTATGCGTTATGCATTATGCGTTATGCGTTATGCGTTATGCGTTATGCGTTATGCGTTATGCGTTATGCGTTATGCGTTATGCGTTTTGCTTTATGCGTTATGCGTTATGGGTTATGCGTTATGCGTTATGCGTTATGCGTTATGCTTTATGCGTTATGCGTTATGCGTTATGCGTTATGCGTTATGCGTTATGCGTTATGCGTTATGCGTTATGCTTTATGCGTTATGCGTTATGCGTTATGCGTTATGCGTTATGCGTTATACGGTATGCGTTATGCGTTATGCGTTATGCGTTATGCGTTATGCGTTATGCGTTATGCGTTATGCGTTATGCGTTATACGGTATGCGTTATGCGTTATACGTTATGCGTTATGCGTTATGCGTTATGGGTTATGCGTTATGCGTTATGAGTTACACGTTATGCTTTATGCGTTATGCGTTATTGCGTTAGGGGTTATGCGTTATGCGTTATGCTTTATGCGTTATACGTTATGAGTTATGCGATATGCGTTATGGGTTATGCGTTATGGTTATGCGTTATGCGTTATGCGTTATGCGTTATGCGTTATGCGTTATGCGTTATGAGTTATGCGTTATACGTTATGTGTTATGCGATATGCGTTATGGGTTATGCTTCATGCGTTATGCGTTATGCGTTATGCGTTATGCGTTATGCGTTATACGGTATGCGCTATGCGTTATGCGTTATACGTTATGCGTTATGTGTTATGCGTTATGGGTTATGCGTTATGCGTTATGGTTATGCGTTATGCGTTATGCGTTATGCGTTATGCCTTATGCGTTATGCGTTATGCGTAGTGCGTTATGCGTTATGCGTTATGCGTTATGGGTTATGCGTTATGCGTTATGGTTATGCGTTATGCGTTATACGGTATGCGTTATGCGTTATGCGTTATACGTTATGCGTTATGCGTTATGCGTTATGGGTTATGCGTTATGCGTTATGGTTATGCGTTATGCGTTATGCGTTATGCGTTATGCTTTATGCGTATTGCGTTACGCGTTATGCGTTATGCGTTATGCCATATACGGTATGCGTTATGCGTTATGCGTTATGCGTTATGCTTTATGCGTTATGCGTTATGAGTTACACGTTATGCTTTATGCGTTATGCGTTATGCGTTATGCGTTATGCGTTATGCGTTATGCGTTATGCGTTATGAGTTATGCGTTATACGTTATGCGTTATGCGATATGCGTTATGGGTTATGCTTCATGCGTTATGCGTTATGCGTTATGCGTTATGCGTTATGCGTTATGCGTTATGCGTTATGCGTTATGCGTTATACGGTATGCGCTATGCGTTATGCGTTAGGGATTATGCGTTATGCGTTATGCTTTATGCGTTATACGTTATGCGTTATGCGATATGCGTTATGGGTTATGCTTCATGCGTTATGCGTTATGCGTTATGCTTTATGCGTAATGCGTTATGCGTTATGCGTTATGCGTTATGCCTTATGCCTTATGGTTTGCGTTATGCGTTATGCGTTATGCGTTATGCGTTATGCGTTATGCATTGTGCGTTATACGTTTGCGTTATGCGTTATGCATTATGCGTTATACGGTATACGTTATGCGTTATACGTTATGCGTTATGCGTTATGCGTTATGCTTTATGCGTTATGCATTATGCGTTATGCGTGATCTGACATGCGTTATGCGTTATGCGTTATGCGTTATGCTTTATGCCTTATGGTTTGCGTTATGCGTTATGCGTTATGCGTTATGCATAATGCGTTATACGTTATGTATTATGCGTTATGCCTTATGCGTTATGCGATAAGCGTCATGCATCAAGCCTTATGCGTTATGCGATATGCGATATGCGTCATGCATCAAGCCTTATGCGTTATGGGTTATGCGTTAACGTTATGCGTTTTGCGTTATGCGTTATGCGTTATGCGTTATGCATTATGCGTTATGCGTTATGCGTTATGCGTTATGCGTTATGCGTTATGCGTTATGCGTTATGCGTTATGCGTTATGCGTTTTGCTTTATGCGTTATGCGTTATGGGTTATGCGTTATGCGTTATGCGTTATGCGTTATGCTTTATGCGTTATGCGTTATGCGTTATGCGTTATGCGTTATGCGTTATGCGTTATGCGTTATGCGTTATGCTTTATGCGTTATGCGTTATGCGTTATGCGTTATGCGTTATGCGTTATACGGTATGTGTTGGCGCGAGTAATAAATTATTTTTCTCGGCAATTAAACAGTTCTTTAATTTTAGCTAGAAGTTGTAAGCTTCGTCGCTATTTGTAAACCTCAAAACTTTACAGGCGGTAGATTATAAGAAGTAACTTTTGGTAAGCACGTGTTCTCTCTTACGCAAGGCAAGACACTCTGGTCTTAGCGACCTGTAACGCGTAAACGGGCGCTCTCAATTATAACGGCTGAAATGAGAATTACTTCGCCTAATTAGCGATCTCCTAGATGGAGCATCAAGTACAGAAAACTAAATTTTTCTGCTTGGAATACGGAACATACCGCCCGCCTCGCGGTATCATTACTATTGTTAGTAGTACATTAAACAGTACAATAGAATAGCGTAATGAAGAAATAAGACTTAAACTAACGCAATCATTAGAACTTTGTACAGTGCAGTCAAGCTGCAGGTGCAAACAACTTACGAACTAATAGGTAGTTTACAAAGTTTCGTAATAGGTCGTACAAACTGAGAGTGAGCGGTTTTGACGGTTACTACTCGAGTTAGCCCGTCTTGTCCCGGGTGACATTCGGTCACACGACCTAACTCCCACTTAGAAGGAGGGAGCGTGGCGTTTTTCAGTAGCACTAGATCTCCTATTTGCAAGTTAGGAGCTTGCGTATGCCACTTCGCTCGGGCTTGCAGGTTTTGTAAATACTCGTTGCTCCATATCTTCCAGAATTTCTCGTGCATCAATTGAATCGTTTGCCATCGAGACAATCGATTCTCATTCAAATCTAAGACAGACGGAAGGGGAACAGATTTTATGGGTCCACCGACTAGAAAGTGGCCCGGAGTTAAAGCTTCGCAGGATTCGATGTCGTCCGTTAATGGAGCTAAAGGGCGTGAATTTAGGCACGCTTCAATTTTGCAGAGAAGTGTGTTTAATTCTTCGATGGAAGGAGTGTAAGCAGCGAGCAATTTTTTTAAGTGAGTCTTCACGCTTTTGACTCCAGCTTCCCAAATCCCACCAAAGTGAGGAGCTGCAGGAGGTATAAAATTCCAATTAATGCTATCACCTGACAAGCGAGAGCGAAGAGCAGGATCAGCTATGACTTTCTGAAAGGCGACACTTAATTCTTTGTCGGCGCCTTGAAAATTAGTGCCATTATCGCTATACATCTCGGACGGTAAAGAACGACGTGATACAAATCGATCGAACGCTCTTAAGAACGCAGCAGTAGAATAATCTAATACAAGTTCGAGATGAATAGCTCGAGTGGCTAGACATATAAAAAGCGCTATGTAGACCTTATGCGCTTTGTAACCTCGACCAGAAAGTGCGCGCGCTTGAAGCGGACCCGCATAGTCCAGTCCACAGTGAGAAAACGGACGTGAAGGTGTGATTCTAGCTTTGGGTAGGTCACCCATCATTTGTTGTGAAGTGGTAGCGCGAGCTCTCACGCACTTAACGCACTTATGAATTAAACGACGTACAAGTCGTCGGGCGTTAATGATCCAAAATACTTGACGCACGGTACTCAGGGTTAACTGAGTACCGCCGTGTAATATGTTCTCGTGACAATCGGCGATTATCAATTCAGAGATTCTATGATTCGATAAAACTATCGGAAAGCGTTGAGAATGTGACAACTCCGAGTGACGGAGCCGCCCGCCAACGCGAACTACAGCATCTGAGTCTAAAAACGGATTAAGGCGTAGTAAAGAGCTAGATTTAGGTAGCGATTTACCTTTTGACATGATTTTTATTTCCGCCTGAAAGTGTAGTGACTGAACATATTTAATCCAGAATTTACGAGCTTCGTCAATTTCTTTGGCATTTATAACGCGGTCTAGAAAAACCGTAGGTTTTTTGCGACATCGAAATATGAAGCGAAATACGTAAGCGGTAACTCGTAATAACTTCAACCAAGAAGAGACTCGTGTTGGCAGATCCCATTCAACGTGAGTTTGAACATGTAACGCTTTGACGGAGATCTTTATCTCTTCTTTAACCTCATTAGGAGGACTAGGGTTAGAATTCGGCCACTCATTAGGAGGTTTTATTAGCCACGGAGGGCCACGCCACCAGAGTGAGTGTTCTAATAATTGATAAACAGTGAGACCACGCGAAGCGCAGTCAGCGGGGTTAAATTCCGAAGGTACATGTCGCCAAGTAGCGTTTGGCACACGGCTTTGTATTTCCGCGACTCGATGAGCAGCAAACGTCTTTAATAGGCTCGGATGCTTGCGAATCCACGCTAACACTACCGCGGAATCCGTCCAGCAGTAAACTGGACAGTTTGTAAATTTCAAAGTAACTAGTACGTATTCGATGAGTCGAACCATTATGACGGCTGCTAATAGTTCCAGTCTTGGGATTGTAAGCGGTTTCAATGGTGCCACTTTAGTCTTTGCTATCAGTAAATGCAGATTTATTTTTTCAGAAATATTGACTACGCGTAAAAAGATTACAGCGGCGTATGCATGTTGAGAAGCATCAGCGAATCCGTGAATTTCGTAACGTAAGGTTGAAGTTCCTAAACCGATCCATCGAGGGATGGTAATACGTGGCAATTCTTTTAATTCTGCCGAATAAGCATTCCACAATTGTTGTAGATCGACTGGCAACGGATCTTCCCAATTGAGTTTGGCACTCCACAATTTCTGCATAAAAATTTTGGCGGAAATAACTACTGGAGAAATCCATCCAAGTGGATCGAACATTCGAGCGATTGTCGACAAGACAGTTCGCTTAGTGTCACTTTGATCTGGATGATAGAAAAATTTAAATTTGAATTGGAATTCATCTTGGGAAGGTACCCAGAATAAGCCGAGCATTTTCAGTCCTTCTATTTCCTGAAAGGTTCGACTAGAAGCTAGTTCATGTTCTTTGTCGGGAATGTCTGCGAGGAGTTGAGGACAATTGCTTGACCATTTTCTTAGATGAAAACCGCCACGACGGAGAAGCTCGGTCACTTGATGGCGTAACTGTAAAGCAAGCACCCGATCATCGGCGCCAAAGAGCACGTCATCGACGTAAATTTGTTCGTTTAGAATTGGAGTTGCTAATGGGAAATTCGTTCCCTCATCTATCGCGAGCTGCTTGATCACTCGATTCGCGAGATATGGAGCGGAAGCGGTTCCATAAGTTACTGTTTGTAATGCGTAGCTTTTAACCAATTGCTTAGAATCAGACCGCCACACTATAAGTTGAAAATGGGTATCACGCGGATCCACCCAAATTTGCCGAAACATTTTGGCTACGTCGGCAGCAAAAACGAAACGAGTTCTTCGCCACTTTAATATGATCGCGACGATGTCGGCTTGTAATTTTGGACCGACTGAAAGAAAATCGTTTAATGTCGAACCGTTGTTAGTTCGCATAGAAGCGTTAAACACAACGCGCAACCGCGTTGTGCTACTGTCATGACGAATGACAGGGTGATGAGATAAAAAGACATTTTGGTTGGACCGTAGGTCAATGTCAGATTCTTCTCGCATGTGACCCAAATGCAAGTATTCTTCCAAGAATTCGTGATAGGCTGTAGATTGTTCTGGATTCTTGGCCAACCTTTTTTCTAAACTATAAAGGGATTTTACGGCAATATTGTGAGAAAGTCCGATACCGATAGGCGGCTCGGTATTAATAGGTAATCGTACTACATATTTACCATCCGATTTACGTGAATGGGTTTTTTTGAAATGTTCATCGCATTTCTTATCTTCTTCCGAAAGGAAGTTTACTCGTGGAGTTGCTTCCACTTCCCAAAACTTTTGTAAAGTTTCATTAATCTCTTCGTTAATGTTTACATGTAGCGCATGTAGATGCGTAACGTGTTCATTATTAGACTGAATGGGACCTGTCAACACCCATCCAAAAATGGTGTTTTGCGCTATAAGAGCGCCTAGTTCGCTTTTTCGTACACCATCTAATAAAATTGAACTATAATAGTCAGCACCGATAATCAATTCTATCGGAGCATGACGCGAAGTGAATGGGTCAGCCCATTCTATGTTTTGCCAATGAGTCCACCGATCTGGATTAGCAGTCGGATAGACTTGATAAGCGGTGAGGCGTTTTAATATAAGAGCGCGAATGTTTATAACTTGTCCATGCTCGCGACCCGATTCGACCAGCAGATTCGCTGCGGCGTTTACAATGGCCGTACGATTCGCGCCTATTCCCGTTACGGTTGTATGTGCGCGCTGGCGAGAGACGCGTAAAACTTGTGCCACATTCTCACTAACAAATGTAGCCTCAGACCCAGGATCGATTAAAGCGCGAGCTTGTACACTTCGACCCGCGTGAGAGCTTATTTTAATCCACGCGGTAGCAAGGATTATCCGTTTTGATTGATTTTGCGTCGAACCGAGATGGGTTTGTACTTCAGACGTTTGTATGTTTGAATTACTGTTGGTACTCGGAACCAGAGGATCGTTCGGAGAAACAATAGAATTTGACTTCTGAGGTATCTTAAAGTCACTCCCGTTTACCGATTCGCGGTAATTACCTACTGATTGACCTTGACTGGATCTGCGAGCGGAATGCAAAAGTGTGTGGTGCTTTCCTTTACATTTTAAGCAGACCCGTTTGCTTGAACAATTTGCTGGAAAATGACCGCGGCGCAAACAATTAAAACAACACTGATGCGAGCGAGCGAGGGCAAGTCGTTGTTCGACTGATTTACCGCGGAACTCGTCGCATTGATATAACGCATGATTTGAACCGCACACTATACATTGAGATTCAGGGGCGTTCAAGTGCGCCTTTACATTTTGAGTGTGTTTACTTCTGACTGGGTTATTCGCTTGTACAGAAGAATCGGCGAGCTCTTCGAGAGAGCGAATACGAATATTTATAAACGAATTCCATTGCGCAAGTGTCGGAAACTTAGTCTCTTCTCCCATACGGAATTCCCATTCTTGTTTGGACCCTTTGTCAAGCTTTTTAAGAAAATGGAAGACTAAAACATCGTCCCAATATTTAACTTTACGACCTAAATTCTTTAAAGCAGCTAGTGCAGAATTAGACTTATTACGTAAATTTTTTAAATCAGCTATTGCATTGATCCCGATAGGCGGAGAATCAAATAACATTTTTAAATGAGCCTTTACGAGAGCACGTTCGTTAGAATATCGCTCGTCTAAGCTCTTCCAAGCGGTTTTATAATTTGCCTCGGACGTGACAACGTTTTGTAACAAGAGCGCGGCTTCACCTTCCAAACTAGCTTTCAAATAATATAATTTTTGAACGTCGCTTAACGAATGATTTTTGTCGACTAACGCTAGAAACAAGTCTTTAAAACTGTCCCACCCAGTATAATCACCGGAGAATTTAGATAACTCAACTTTTGGTAGTTTCAACGGTGGAGTTTCGTTGTGATCGTTACCAGACGTTGGATCTTCATCGGCTACAGAGGTGGAAGCTCCGGTCATCGCAGCCAAAGCCGACGTCAGAGTGTCCAGGGTTGAGAGGTAGACCAATTCCGTTTGGCCGTAAAGGTCATCGACGAAAAACGAATGCGAAATCCTCTCCTGGTCAGTGGCAGTCGTCTCAATTTGAATATGATTCGCTCGAAATTCCTTCCAATATTCTTTCAGCAATACAATTCGATTGTTAATAGTCTGGTAGGTGTGGTTCGCCTTGCCCATTTTGTGGAAATTGGTAAGCGTATTATTAATCAAGCGCGAATTCACTTGCGCTTCTTTATACAAAGAGTTCATGTTGCTTGTAAAGGGTTACAAGATTTGAATAAGAAATTCGACACCGTTAATTAATTCCGTTAGAAAGGAATTCAGCACAGAGAGCACGTTTAAGAGCACACAACCGCGAGTAAGAATGTCCTCGGTTGTTTTGATGTCCTTGACTTTGAAATAGTCGGTTTCACGTACCGACTTTGATATTTCATTCGCCACAGGAAGGCGATGAATTCTACAACTTTATGTTATTTATAGAATAAGTTAGTTATCACAATTAAGCGATTTCACTCGCCACAGAAAGACGAGGAGTTCTATAACTTAATTCGTGTTATAGAATACGTGGATTACCGCACTGCAGACTTTAGTTTACACTCCGAACACTATTCGAGCGTCGGATCCGGCTCGAAGGACCATATGTTGGCGCGAGTAATAAATTATTTTTCTCGGCAATTAAACAGTTCTTTAATTTTAGCTAGAAGTTGTAAGCTTCGTCGCTATTTGTAAACCTCAAAACTTTACAGGCGGTAGATTATAAGAAGTAACTTTTGGTAAGCACGTGTTCTCTCTTACGCAAGGCAAGACACTCTGGTCTTAGCGACCTGTAACGCGTAAACGGGCGCTCTCAATTATAACGGCTGAAATGAGAATTACTTCGCCTAATTAGCGATCTCCTAGATGGAGCATCAAGTACAGAAAACTAAATTTTTCTGCTTGGAATACGGAACAGTATGCGTTATGCGTTATGCGTTATGCGTTATGCGTTATGCGTTATGCGTTATGCGTTATGCGTTATGCGTTATGCGTTATACGGTATGCGTTATGCGTTATACGTTATGCGTTATGCGTTATGCGTTATGGGTTATGCGTTATGCGTTATGAGTTACACGTTATGCTTTATGCGTTATGCGTTATTGCGTTAGGGGTTATGCGTTATGCGTTATGCTTTATGCGTTATACGTTATGAGTTATGCGATATGCGTTATGGGTTATGCGTTATGGTTATGCGTTATGCCTTATGCGTTATGCGTTATGCGTTATGCGTTATGCGTTATGAGTTATGCGTTATACGTTATGTGTTATGCGATATGCGTTATGGGTTATGCTTCATGCGTTATGCGTTATGCGTTATGCGTTATGCGTTATGCGTTATACGGTATGCGCTATGCGTTATGCGTTATACGTTATGCGTTATGTGTTATGCGTTATGGGTTATGCGTTATGCGTTATGGTTATGCGTTATGCGTTATGCGTTATGCGTTATGCCTTATGCGTTATGCGTTATGCGTAGTGCGTTATGCGTTATGCGTTATGCGTTATGGGTTATGCGTTATGCGTTATGGTTATGCGTTATGCGTTATACGGTATGCGTTATGCGTTATGCGTTATACGTTATGCGTTATGCGTTATGCGTTATGGGTTATGCGTTATGCGTTATGGTTATGCGTTATGCGTTATGCGTTATGCGTTATGCTTTATGCGTATTGCGTTACGCGTTATGCGTTATGCGTTATGCCATATACGGTATGCGTTATGCGTTATGCGTTATGCGTTATGCTTTATGCGTTATGCGTTATGAGTTACACGTTATGCTTTATGCGTTATGCCTTATGCGTTATGCGTTATGCGTTATGCGTTATGCGTTATGCGTTATGAGTTATGCGTTATACGTTATGCGTTATGCGATATGCGTTATGGGTTATGCTTCATGCGTTATGCGTTATGCGTTATGCGTTATGCGTTATGCGTTATGCGTTATGCGTTATGCGTTATGCGTTATACGGTATGCGCTATGCGTTATGCGTTAGGGATTATGCGTTATGCGTTATGCTTTATGCGTTATACGTTATGCGTTATGCGATATGCGTTATGGGTTATGCTTCATGCGTTATGCGTTATGCGTTATGCTTTATGCGTAATGCGTTATGCGTTATGCGTTATGCGTTATACGGTATGCGTTATGCGTTATGCGTTATGCGTTATACGTTATGCGTTATACGTTATGCGTTATGCGTTATGCGTTATGCGTTATGCGTTATGCGTTATGCGTTGTGCGTTATACGTTATGCGTTATGCGATATGCGTTATGGGTTATGCTTCATGCGTTATGCGTTATGCGTTATGCGTTATGCGTTATGCGTTATACGGTGTGCGTTATGCGTTATGCGTTACACGTTATGCGTTATGCGTTATGCGTTATGGGTTATGCGTTATGCGTTATGGTTATGCGTTATGCGTTATGCGTTATGCGTTATGCGTTATGCGTTGTGCGTTATACGTTTGCGTTATGCGCTATGCATTATGCGTTATACGGTATACGTTATGAGTTATACGTTATGCGTTATGCGTTATGCGTTATGCTTTATGCGTTATGCATTATGCGTTATGCGTGATCTGACATGCGTTATGCGTTATGCGTTATGCGTTATGCGTTATGCGTTATGCGTTATGCGTTATGCGTTGTGCGTTATACGTTTGCGTTATGCGTTATGCATTATGCGTTATACGGTATACGTTATGCGTTATACGTTATGCGTTATGCGTTATGCGTTATGGTTATGCGTTATGCGTTATGCGTTATGGTTATGCGTTATGCGTTATGCGTTATGTGTTATGCGTTATGCGTTATGCGTTATGCTTTATGCGTTATACGTTATGCGTTATGCGATATGCGTTATGGGTTATGCTTCATGCGTTATGCGTTATGCGTTATGCTTTATGCGTAATGCGTTATGCGTTTTGCGTTATGCGTTATACGGTATGCGTTATGCGTTATGCGTTATGCGTTATACGTTATGCGTTATACGTTATGCGTTATGCGTTATGCGTTATGCGTTATGCGTTATGCGTTATGCGTTATGCGTTATGCGTTGTGCGTTATACGTTATGCGTTATGCGATATGCGTTATGGGTTATGCTTCATGCGGTATGCGTTATGCGTTATGCGTTATGCGTTATGCGTTATACGGTGTGCGTTATGCGTTATGCGTTACACGTTATGCGTTATGCGTTATGCGTTATGGGTTATGCGTTATGCGTTATGGTTATGCGTTATGCGTTATGCCTTATGCGTTATGCGTTATGCGTTATGCGTTATGCGTTATGCGTTATGCGTTATGCGTTATGCGTTATGCGTTATGCGTTGTGCGTTATACGTTTGCGTTATGCGCTATGCATTATGCGTTATACGGTATACGTTATGCGTTATACGTTATGCGTTATGCGTTATGCGTTATGCTTTATGCGTTATGCATTATCCGTTATGCGTGATCTGATATGCGTTATGCGTTATGCGTTATGCGTTATGCGTTATGCCTTATGCCTTATGGTTTGCGTTATGCGTTATGCGTTATGCGTTATGCGTTATGCGTTATGCGTTGTGCGTTATACGTTTGCGTTATGCGTTATGCATTATGCGTTATACGGTATACGTTATGCGTTATACGTTATGCGTTATGCGTTATGCGTTATGCGTTATGTATTATGCGTTATGCCTTATGCGTTATGCGATAAGCGTCATGCATCAAGCCTTATGCGTTATGCGATATGCGATATGCGTCATGCATCAAGTCTTATGCGTTATGGGTTATGCGATATGCGTCATGCATCAAGTCTTATGCGTTATGGGTTATGCGTTATGCGTTATGCGTTATGCGTTATGCGTTATGCGTTATGCGTTATGCGTTATGCGTTATGCGTTATGCGTTATGTGTTATGCGTTTTGCTTTATGCGTTATGCGTTATGGGCTATGCGTTATGCGTTATGCGTTATGCGTTATGCTTTATGCGTTATGCGTTATGCGTTATGCGTTATGCGTTATGCGTTATGCGTTATACTGTATGCGTTATGCGTTATGCGTTATGCTTTATGCGTTATACGTTATGCGTTATGCGATATGCGTTATGGGTTATGCTTCATGCGTTATGCGTTATGCGTTATGCTTTATGCGTTATGCGTTATGCGTTATGCGTTATACGGTATGCTTTATGCGTTATACGTTATGCGTTATGCGATATGCGTTATGGGTTATGCTTCATGCGTTATGCGTTATGCGTTATGCGTTATGCGTTATGCGTTATACGTTATGCGTTATGCCTAATGCGTTATGCGTTATGGGCTATGCGTTATGCGTTATGCGTTATGCGTTATGCTTTATGCGTTATGCGTTATGCGTTATGCGTTATGCGTTATGCGTTATACGGTATGCGTTATGCGTTATGCGTTATGCTTTATGCGTTATACGTTATGCGTTATGCGATATGCGTTATGGGTTATGCTTCATGCGTTATGCGTTATGCGTCATGCGTTATGCGTTATGCGTTATACGGTATGCGTTATGCGTTATGCGTTATGCTTTATGCGTTATACGTTATGCGTTATGCGATATGCGTTATGGGTTATGCTTCATGCGTTATGCGTTATGCGTTATGCTTTATGCGTTATGCGTTATGCGTTATGCGTTATACGGTATGCTTTATGCGTTATACGTTATGCGTTATGCGATATGCGTTATGGGTTATGCTTCATGCGTTATGCGTTATGCGTTATGCGTTATGCGTTATGGGTTATGCGTTATGCGTTATGGTTATGCGTTATGCGTTATGCGTTATGCGTTATGCGTTGTGCGTTATACGTTTGCGTTATGCGCTATGCATTATGCGTTATACGGTATACGTTATGCGTTATACGTTATGCGTTATGCGTTATGCGTTATGCTTTATGCGTTATGCATTATGCGTTATGTGTGATCTGACATGCGTTATGCGTTATGCGTTATGCGTTATGCGTTATGCCTTATGCCTTATGGTTTGCGTTATGCGTTATGCGTTATGCGTTATGCGTTATGCGTTATGCGTTATGCTTTATGCGTTATGCATTATCCGTTATGCGTGATCTGACATGCGTTATGCTTCATGCGTTATGCGTTATGCGTTATGCGTTATGCGTTATGCGTTATACGGTATGCGCTATGCGTTATGCGTTAGGGATTATGCGTTATGCGTTATGCTTTATGCGTTATACGTTATGCGTTATGCGATATGCGTTATGGGTTATGCTTCATGCGTTATGCGTTATGCGTTATGCTTTATGCGTAATGCGTTATGCGTTATGCGTTATGCGTTATACGGTATGCGTTATGCGTTATGCGTTATGCGTTATACGTTATGCGTTATACGGTATACGTTATGAGTTATACGTTATGCGTTATGCGTTATGCGTTATGCTTTATGCGTTATGCATTATGCGTTATGCGTGATCTGACATGCGTTATGCGTTATGCGTTATGCGTTATGCGTTATGCGTTATGCGGTGTGCGTTATGCGTTATGCGTTACACGTTATGCGTTATGCGTTATGCGTTATGGGTTATGCGTTATGCGTTATGGTTATGCGTTATGCGTTATGCGTTATGCGTTATGCGTTATGCGTTGTGCGTTATACGTTTGCGTTATGCGCTATGCATTATGCGTTATACGGTATACGTTATGAGTTATACGTTATGCGTTATGCGTTATGCGTTATGCTTTATGCGTTATGCATTATGCGTTATGCGTGATCTGACATGCGTTATGCGTTATGCGTTATGCGTTATGCGTTATGCGTTATGCGTTATGCGTTGTGCGTTATACGTTTGCGTTATGCGTTATGCATTATGCGTTATACGGTATACGTTATGCGTTATACGTTATGCGTTATGCGTTATGCGTTATGGTTATGCGTTATGCGTTATGCGTTATGGTTATGCGTTATGCGTTATGCGTTATGCGTTATGCGTTATGCGTTATGCGTTATGCGTTATGCTTTATGCGTTATACGTTATGCGTTATGCGATATGCGTTATGGGTTATGCTTCATGCGTTATGCGTTATGCGTTATGCTTTATGCGTAATGCGTTATGCGTTTTGCGTTATGCGTTATACGGTATGCGTTATGCGTTATGCGTTATGCGTTATACGTTATGCGTTATGCGTTATACGTTATGCGTTATGCGTTATGCGTTATGCGTTATGCGTTATGCGTTATGCGTTATGCGTTGTGCGTTATACGTTATGCGTTATGCGATATGCGTTATGGGTTATGCTTCATGCGGTATGCGTTATGCGTTATGCGTTATGCGTTATGCGTTATACGGTGTGCGTTATGCGTTATGCGTTACACGTTATGCGTTATGCGTTATGCGTTATGGGTTATGCGTTATGCGTTATGGTTATGCGTTATGCGTTATGCGTTATGCGTTATGCGTTATGCGTTATGCGTTATGCGTTATGCGTTGTGCGTTATACGTTTGCGTTATGCGCTATGCATTATGCGTTATACGGTATACGTTATGCGTTATACGTTATGCGTTATGCGTTATGCGTTATGCTTTATGCGTTATGCATTATCCGTTATGCGTGATCTGACATGCGTTATGCGTTATGCGTTATGCGTTATGCGTTATGCCTTATGCCTTATGGTTTGCGTTATGCGTTATGCGTTATGCGTTATGCGTTATGCGTTGTGCGTTATACGTTTGCGTTATGCGTTATGCATTATGCGTTATACGGTATACGTTATGCGTTATACGTTATGCGTTATGCGTTATGCGTTATGCGTTATGTATTATGCGTTATGCCTTATGCGTTATGCGATAAGCGTCATGCATCAAGCCTTATGCGTTATGCGATATGCGATATGCGTCATGCATCAAGTCTTATGCGTTATGGGTTATGCGATATGCGTCATGCATCAAGTCTTATGCGTTATGGGTTATGCGTTATGCGTTATGCGTTATGCGTTATGCGTTATGCGTTATGCGTTATGCGTTATGCGTCATGCGTTATGCGTTATGTGTTATGCGTTTTGCTTTATGCGTTATGCGTTATGGGCTATGCGTTATGCGTTATGCGTTATGCGTTATGCTTTATGCGTTATGCGTTATGCGTTATGCGTTATGCGTTATGCGTTATGCGATATGCGTTATGGGTTATGCTTCATGCGTTATGCGTTATGCGTTATGCTTTATGCGTTATGCGTTATGCGTTATGCGTTATACGGTATGCTTTATGCGTTATACGTTATGCGTTATGCGATATGCGTTATGGGTTATGCTTCATGCGTTATGCGTTATGCGTTATGCGTTATGCGTTATGCGTTATACGTTATGCGTTATGCCTAATGCGTTATGCGTTATGGGCTATGCGTTATGCGATATGCGTTATGGGTTATGCTTCATGCGTTATGCGTTATGCGTCATGCGTTATGCGTTATGCGTTATACGGTATGCGTTATGCGTTATGCGTTATGCTTTATGCGTTATACGTTATGCGTTATGCGATATGCGTTATGGGTTATGCTTCATGCGTTATGCGTTATGCGTTATGCTTTATGCGTTATGCGTTATGCGTTATGCGTTATACGGTATGCTTTATGCGTTATACGTTATGCGTTATGCGATATGCGAAATGGGTTATGCTTCATGCGTTATGCGTTATGCGTTATGCGTTATGCGTTATGGGTTATGCGTTATGCGTTATGGTTATGCGTTATGCGTTATGCGTTATGCGTTATGCGTTATGCGTTATGCGTTATGCGTTATGCGTTATGCGTTATGCGTTATGCGTTATGCGTTATGCGTTATGCGTTATGCGTTGTGCGTTATACGTTATGCGTTATGCGTTATGCGTTATGCGTTGTGCGTTACACGGTATGCGTTATGCGTTATACGTTATGCGTTATGCGTTATGCGTTATGCGTTATGCGTTATGCGTTATACGGTATACGTTATGCGTTATACGGTATGCGTTATGCGTTATGCGTTATACGTTATGCGTTATGTGTTATGCGTTATGGGTTATGCGTTATGCGATATGGTTATGCGTTATGCGTTATGCGTTATGCGTTATGCGTTATGCGTTATGCGTTATGCGTTATGCGTTATGCGTGATCTGACATGCGTTATGCGTTATGCGTTATGCGTTATGCCTTATGCCTTATGGTTTGCGTTATGCGTTATGCGTTATGCGTTATGCGTTATGCGTTGTGCGTTATACGTTTGCGTTATGCGTTATGCATTATGCGTTATACGGTATACGTTACGCGTTATACGTTATGCGTTATGCGTTATGCGTTATGCTTTATGCGTTATGCATTATGCGTTATGCGTGATCTGACATGCGTTATGCGTTAAGCGTTATGCTTTATGCCTTATGGTTTGCGTTATGCGTTATGCGTTATGCGTTATGCGTCATGCATCAAGCCTTATGCGTTATGGGTTATGCGTTAACGTTATGCGTTTTGCGTTATGCGTTATGCGTTATGCGTTATGCGTTATGCGTTATGCGTTATGCGTTATGCGTTATGCGTTATGCGTTATGCGTTATGCGTTATGCGTTATACGTTATGCGTTATGCGTTATGCGTTATGCGTTATGCGTTATGCGTTATGCGTTATGCGTTTTGCTTTATGCGTTATGCGTTATGGGTTATGCGTTATGCGTTATGCGTTATGCGTTATGCGTTATGGGTTATGCGTTATGCGTTATGAGTTACACGTTATGCTTTATGCGTTATGCGTTATTGCGTTAGGGGTTATGCGTTATGCGTTATGCTTTATGCGTTATACGTTATGCGTTATGCGATATGCTTTATGGGTTATGCGTTATGGTTATGCGTTATGCGTTATGCGTTATGCGTTATGCGTTATGCTTTATGCGTTATGCATTATGCGTTATGCGTGATCTGACATGCGTTATGCGTTATGCGTTATGCGTTATGCCTTATGCCTTATGGTTTGCGTTATGCGTTATGCGTTATGCGTTATGCGTTATGCGTTATGCGTTATGCGTTATGCGTCATGCGTTATGCGTTATGCGTTATGCGTTATGCGTTATGCGTTGTGCGTTATACGTTTGCGTTATGCGTTATGCATTATGCGTTATACGGTATACGTTATGCGTTATACGTTATACGTTATGCGTTATGCGTTATGCGTTATGCTTTATGCGTTATGCATTATGCGTTATGCGTGATCTGACATGCGTTATGCGTTATGCGTTATGCGTTATGCTTTATGCCTTATGGTTTGCGTTATGCGTTATGCGTTATGCGTTATGCGTCATGCATCAAGCCTTATGCGTTATGGGTTATGCGTTAACGTTATGCGTTTTGCGTTATGCGTTATGCGTTATGCGTTATGCGTTATGCGTTATGCGTTATGCGTTATGCGTTATGCGTTATGCGTTATGCGTTATGCGTTATGCGTTATGCGTTATGCGTTATGCGTTTTGCTTTATGCGTTATGCGTTATGGGTTATGCGTTATGCGTTATGCGTTATGCGTTATGCTTTATGCGTTATGCGTTATGCGTTATGCGTTATGCGTTATGCGTTATACGGTATGCGTTATGCGTTATGCGTTATGCGTTATGCGTTATGCGTTATGCGTTATGCGTTATGCGTTATGCGTTATGCGTTATGCGTTATGCGTTATGCGTTATGCGTTATGCGTTATACGGTATGCGTTATGCGTTATACGTTATGCGTTATGCGTTATGGGTTATGCGTTATGCGTTATGAGTTACACGTTATGCTTTATGCGTTATGCGTTATTGCGTTAGGGGTTATGCGTTATGCGTTATGCTTTATGCTTTATGCGTTATACGTTATGCGTTATGCGATATGCGTTATGGGTTATGCGTTATGGTTATGCGTTATGCGTTATGCGTTATGCGTTATGCGTTATGCGTTATGCGTTATGCGTTATGCGTTATGCGTTATGCGTTATGCGTTATGCGTTATGCGTTATACGTTATGCGTTATGCGATATGCGTTATGGGTTATGCTTCATGCGTTATGCGTTATGCGTTATGCGTTATGCGTTATACGGTATGCGTTATGCGTTATGCGTTATACGTTATGCGTTATGTGTTATGCGTTATGGGTTATGCGTTATGCGTTATGGTTATGCGTTATGCGTTATGCGTTATGCGTTATGCGTTATGCGTTATGCGTTATGCGTTATGCGTTATGCGTTATGCGTTATGCGTTATGCGTTATACTTTATGCGTTATGCGTTATGCGTGAACTGACATGCGTTATGCGTTATGCGTTATGCGTTATGCCTTATGCCTTATGGTTTGCGTTATGCGTTATGCGTTATGCGTTATGCGTTATGCGTTGTGCGTTGTACGTTTGCGTTATGCGTTATGCATTATGCGTTATACGGTATACGTTATGCGTTATACGTTATGCGTTATGCGTTATGCGTTATGCTTTATGCGTTATGCATTATGCCTTATGCGTGATCTGACATGCGTTATGCGTTATGCGTTATGCGTTATGCTTTATGCCTTATGGTTTGCGTTATGCGTTATGCGTTATGCGTTATGCGTCATGCATCAAGCCTTATGCGTTATGGGTTATGCGTTAACGTTATGCGTTTTGCGTTATGCGTTATGCGTTATGCGTTATGCGTTATGCATTATGCCTTATGCGTGATCTGACATGCGTTATGCGTTATGCGTTATGCGTTATGCTTTATGCCTTATGGTTTGCGTTATGCGTTATGCGTTATGCGTTATGCGTCATGCATCAAGCCTTATGCGTTATGGGTTATGCGTTAACGTTATGCGTTATGCGTTATGCGTTATGCGTTATGCGTTATGCGTTATGCGTTATGCGTTATGCGTTATGCGTTGTGCGTTACACGGTATGCGTTATGCGTTATACGTTATGCGTTATGCGTTATGCGTTATGCGTTATGCGTTATGCGTTATACGGTATGCGTTATGCGTTATGCGTTATGCGTTATACGTTATGCGTTATACGTTATGCGTTATGCGTTATGCGTTATGCGTTATGCGTTATGCGTTATGCGTTATGCGTTATGCGTTATGCGTTATGCGTTATGCGTTATGCGTTATGCGTTATGCGTTGTGCGTTATACGTTATGCGTTATGCGTTATGCGTTGTGCGTTACACGGTATGCGTTATGCGTTATACGTTATGCGTTATGCGTTATGCGTTATGCGTTATGCGTTATGCGTTATGCGTTATACGGTATACGTTATGCGTTATACGTTATGCGTTATGCGTTATGCGTTATGCTTTATGCGTTATGCCTTATGGTTTGCGTTATGCGTTATGCGTTATGCGTTATGCGTTATGCGTTATGCGTTATGCGTTATGCGTTATGCGTTATGCGTTATGCGTTATGCGTTATGCGTTATGCGTTATGCGATAAGCGTCATGCATCAAGCCTTATGCGTCATGCGATATGCGTCATGCATCAAGCCTTATGCGTTGTGGGTTATGCGTTAACGTTATGCGTTTTGCGTTATGCGTTATGCGTTATGCGTTATGCGTTATGCGTTATGCGTTATGCGTTATGCGTTATGCGTTATGCGTTATGCGTTATGCGTTATGCGTTATGCGTTATGCGTTATGCGTTATGCGTTACGCGTTATGCGTTATGCGTTATGCGTTATGCGTTATGCGTTGTGCGTTATACGTTTGCATTATGCGTTATGCGTTATGCGTTATGCGTTATGCGTTGTGCGTTACACGGTATGCGTTATGCGTTATACGTTATGCGTTATGCGTTATGCGTTATGCGTTATGCGTTATGCGTTATACGGTATGCGTTATGCGTTATGCGTTATGCGTTATACGTTATGCGTTATACGTTATGCGTTATGCGTTATGCGTTATGCGTTATGCGTTATGCGTTATGCGTTATGCGTTGTGCGTTACACGGTATGCGTTATGCGTTATACGTTATGCGTTATGCGTTATGCGTTATGCGTTATGCTTTATGCGTTATGCCTTATGGTTTGCGTTATGCGTTATGCGTTATGCGTTATGCGTTATGCGTTATGCGTTATGCGTTATGCGTTATGCGTTATGCGTTAGGCGTTATGCGTTATGCGTTATGCGTTATGCGTTATGCGTTACGCGTTATGCGTTATGCGTTATGCGTTATGCGTTATGCGTTATGCGTTGTGCGTTATACGTTTGCATTATGCGTTATGCGTTATGCGTTATGCGTTATGCGTTGTGCGTTACACGGTATGCGTTATGAATTATACGTTATGCGTTATGCGTTATGCGTTATGCGTTATGCGTTATGCGTTATGCGTTATGCGTTATGCGTTATGCGTTATACGGTATGCGTTATGCGTTATACGTTATGCGTTATGCGTTATTGCGTTAGGGGTTATGCGTTATGCGTTATGCTTTATGCGTTATACGTTATGCGTTATGCGTTATGCGTTATGCGTTATACGGTATGCGTTATGCGTTATGCGTTATGCGTTATGCTTTATGCGTTATGCGTTATGAGTTACACGTTATGCTTCATGCGTTATGCGTTATTGCGTTAGGGGTTATGCGTTATGCGTTATGCTTTATGCGTTATACGTTATGCGTTATGCGATATGCGTTATGGGTTATGCTTCATGCGTTATGCGTTATGCGTTATGCTTTATGCGTAATGCGTTATGCGTTATGCGTTATGCGTTATACGGTATGCGTTATGCGTTATGCGATATGCGTTATGCGTTATACGTTATGCGTTATACGTTATGCGTTATGCGTTATGCGTTATGCGTTATGCGTTATGCGTTATGCGTTATGCGTTATGCGTTATGCGTTATGCGTTATGCGTTATGCGTTATACGGTATGCGTTATGCGTTATACGTTATGCGTTATGCGTTATGCGTTATGGGTTATGCGATATGCGTTATGAGTTACACGTTATGCTTTATGCGTTATGCGTTATGCGTTATGCGTTATGCGTTATGCGTTATACGGTATGCTTTATGCGTTATACGTTATGCGTTATGCGATATGCGTTATGGGTTATGCTTCATGCGTTATGCGTTATGCGTTATGGGTTATGCGTTATGCGTTATGCGTTATGCGTTATGCGTTATGCGTTATGCGTTATGCGTTATGCGTTATGCGTTATGCGTTATGCGTTATGCGTTATGCGTTATACGTTATGCGTTATGCGTTATGCGTTATGCGTTATGCGTTATGCGTTATGCGTTATGCGTTATGCGTTATGCGTTATGCGTTATGCGTTATACGGTATGCGTTATGCGTTATACGTTATGCGTTATGCGTTATGCGTTATGGGTTATGCGTTATGCGTTATGCGTTATGCGTTACGCGTTATGCGTTATGCGTTATGCGTTATGCGTTATGCGTTGTGCGTTATACGTTTGCATTATGCGTTATGCGTTATGCGTTATGCGTTATGCGTTGTGCGTTACACGGTATGCGTTATGAATTATACGTTATGCGTTATGCGTTATGCGTTATGCGTTATGCGTTATGCGTTATGCGTTATGCGTTATGCGTTATGCGTTATACGGTATGCGTTATGCGTTATACGTTATGCGTTATGCGTTATTGCGTTAGGGGTTATGCGTTATGCGTTATGCTTTATGCGTTATACGTTATGCGTTATGCGTTATGCGTTATACGGTATGCGTTATGCGTTATGCGTTATGCGTTATGCTTTATGCGTTATGCGTTATGAGTTACACGTTATGCTTCATGCGTTATGCGTTATTGCGTTAGGGGTTATGCTTTATGCGTAACGCGTTATGCGTTATGCGTTATGCGTTATGCGTTATACGGTATGCGTTATGCGTTATGCGTTATGCGTTATACGTTATGCGTTATACGGTATGCGTTATGCGTTATACGTTATGCGTTATGCGTTATGCGTTATGCGTTATGGGTTATGGGTTATGCTTCATGCGTTATGCGTTATGCGTTATGCTTTATGCGTTATGCGTTATGGTTATGCGTTATGCGTTATGCGTTATGCGTTATGCGTTATGCGTTAAGCGTTATGCGTTATGCGTTATGCGTTATGCGTTATACGGTATGCGTTATGCGTTATGCGTTATGCGTTATGGTTATGCGTTATGCGTTATGCTTTATGCGTATTGCGTTACGCGTTATGCGTTATGCGTTATGCGTTATACGGTATGCGTTATGCGTTATGCGTTATGCGTTATGCTTTATGCGTTATGCGTTATGAGTTACACGTTATGCTTTATGCGTTATGCGGTATTGCGTTAGGGGTTATGCGTTATGCGTTATGCTTTATGCGTTATACGTTATGCGTTATGCGATATGCGTTATGGGTTATGCTTCATGCGTTAAGCGTTATGCGTTATGCTTTATGCGTAATGCGTTATGCGTTATGCGTTATGCGTTATGCGTTATACGGTATGCGTTATGCGTTATGCGTTATGCGTTATACGTTATGCGTTATACGGTATGCGTTATGCGTTATACGTTATGCGTTATGCGTTATGCGTTATGCGTTATGGGTTATGGGTTATGCTTCATGCGTTATGCGTTATGCGTTATGCTTTATGCGTTATGCGTTATGGTTATGCGTTATGCGTTATGCGTTATGTGTTATGCGTTATGCGTTATGCGTTGTGCGTTATACGTTATGCGTTATGCGATATGCGTTATGGGTTATGCTTCATGCGTTATGCGTTATGCGTTATGCGTTATGCGTTATGCGTTATGCGTTATGCGTTATGCGTTATGCGTTATGCGTTATGCGTTATACGTTATGCGTTATGCGTTACGCGTTATGCGTTATGCGTTATGCGTTATGCGTTATGCGTTGTGCGTTATACGTTTGCGTTATGCGTTATGCGTTATGCGTTATGCGTTGTGCGTTACACGGTATGCGATATGCGTTATGGGTTATGCTTCATGCGTTATGCGTTATGCGTTATGCGTTATGCGTTATGCGTTATGCGTTATACGGTATGCGTTATGCGTTATACGTTATGCGTTATGCGTTATACGTTATGCGTTATGCGTTATGCGTTATGCGTTATGCGTTATACGGTATGCGTTATGCGTTATACGTTTTCCGTTATGCGTTATGCGTTATGCGTTATGCGTTATGCGTTATGCGTTATGCGTTATGCGTTATGCGTTATGCGTTATGCGTTATGCGTTATGCGTTATGCGTTGTGCGTTATACGTTTGCGTTATGCGTTATGCATTATGCGTTATACGGTATACGTTATGCGTTATACGTTATGCGTTATGCGTTATGCTTTATGCGTTATGCATTATGCGTTATGCGTGATCTGACATGCTTTATGCGTTATGCGTTATGCGTTATGCCTTATGCCTTATGGTTTGCGTTATGCGTTATGCGTTATGCGTTATGGGTTATGCGTTATGCGTTATGCGTTATGCCTTATGCGTTATGCGTTATGCGTTATGCGTTATGCGTTGTGCGTTATACGTTTGCGTTATGCGTTATGCATTATGCGTTATACGGTATACGTTATGCGTTATACGTTATGCGTTATGCGTTATGCGTTATGCTTTATGCGTTATGCATTATGCGTTATGCGTGATCTGACATGCGTTATGCGTTATGCGTTATGCGTTATGCGTTATGCTTTATGCCTTATGGTTTGCGTTATGCGTTATGCGTTATACGTTATGCGTTATGCGTTATGCGTTATGCGTTATGCGTTATACGGTATGCGTTATGCGTTATACGTTTTGCGTTATGCGTTATGCGTTATGCGTTATGCGTTATGCGTTATGCGTTATGCGTTATGCGTTATGCGTTATGCGTTATGCGTTATGCGTTATGCGTTATGCGTTATGCGTTATGCGTTGTGCGTTATACGTTTGCGTTATGCGTTATGCATTATGCGTTATACGGTTGTAACCGTTTATTTAAAATTTCTTTGTTTCTAATGTCTAACTACTTAAGTGGAGATTCGAGCCTCCATTTAATGGATAGCGGAGAAGTCTGGATGAAGAATTAAATGTTGATAGCGATATTTGGTAAAAGGATAGTATATTCTTAGTAAAAGCACATAACAAATTTTACTAACTCAGCGTCCATATCCGAGCACTTACAACGAACTGCCAATGACAATCAATCAACGCGGAGCACCGGCTCTTACAATAAATTTACGATTGTATGTGATGTTGAGTCCATCATTGAACTGCCCGTTGACCCAACGTCTGGTAGCGAATGTTTCTGAATATTAGAATAGTAACATTCATAATATGTCAAATTTATGGTATGCTAATGATTCCCGAGACAACGATCCTGCTAGACGAATCGTTAATGATACAACACTAATGAAACCCCATGACCGGTGGACACATGAACCAGCTTACTACGCATGCAACCGGCTGGTTTCTCAGATGGTGCACATACAGTAGAAGCTGTCACTAGCTTCAGATCCTTTTAATACTCAGGAGGTACTTCTCAGCACTATTCATGAATTCAAAGTAGCCTCCAGTATTTACAAATCACCTCAGCCGTGTATAATCACTCGTCCGATTAATGTCGATCCCAGGCTCACGTTCATTATATCGATACCCTTCATTAATAATGATAAATCAATCAAATTTAAACCATAACACGTGAGTTAATTTTACTATTCATGCAACCGGCCAATTTCTCAGATGGTTTGCATGCAATAGAAATAATCACTAGCCTCAGATCCTCCTTAACGCTTAGGAAGTACTCCTCAGCACAATGCGTGGATTCAGAGTAACCTCCAGCATTTACAGAATCACTTCAGCCGTGTAAATTCACTCGTCCGTATAGAACAGCGTAATGACTCGAACGATTCCAAATTATTAAACTGAGAGTTGAAAGTGCATTCTTAAACCATACGAAGATTGTTATATCGAAAGTCACTAAGGGTGCCCGCACGACTATACCGGCATACTGAATAATAAGATTCGATCGCTAATGAGAAGATTTACATTCTGAAACCGCAATTGATCGTAGGAATTTACAGCTTCTGTACCCGTATAAATCACACGTACAATTTAGATAAACAAACGATGACAACTACGCGGTTACGATCGGAGTATGTAACGGTGATCACGTTGAACTATGCCACGACGCGGTTTGCGATCGCGACTCCTCAGTTTGAGGCGCGTGCGTATCGAGGTTGAATAGACGGTTTGTCTATTCAACAGGACGGTTTGGCCTCCCGAGTACGCACCGGTTATCGTCGAACGGACACCTCGTGGAAACGTCTTTCCTCAATCGCTACCAGACATCGAGTGACTTATCCGCTCGCCTCATCGACCTCCTTCGATCATTCGCGAGTGGAGATCGATGCGTGCGCATTCCTAATTAGTGGGGCGAATTTGCGGTCTTCCCCTACCACGCGTATCGCATATGACGTCGCGATTCCCATGGTAAGCGCGGTTTCTACCGTTAACTACCTTCAATGTCGATATGTAACCGACACGGTTACATATACTCCCCTCTCCCTTTTTGAGATTACAGGTGCATGAGTGCATTTGGAGTGCACCTAGGAATCTGCTGCACACGCCACCGGAGGCCAATTTTATCGTTATTCGGAGGTCTTCGTGTCGCGCCGGAATTAATGCTGAGTTGCGGACCTATATACGTAATGTAACGCGCTGTCTAAACACTTGTTATACAGTATCGCATATTCAGTACTAATACTAACTATCCTGTTAATAATTACAATATTGTTGTATCTTATTTATGAATTGACCATATTATTAGAGCCCACTCAATGAATTTTTACTGTTATCGTGTGTATTTCACGTTAATGAAATTAAATATTCTCTCGTTGGTTTACAGTATTACTATAGAATAGAACAACAAAACAAAAAAAATATATATATAGTAATACTACATAGATTATAATTTATCTTATCATTCAATGGCTACCGTGAAATGAAATTTATTCGGAATCTTAATTATTGCTGGTAGCACCATAAGTCTGTATCTCTTTAATGTCTAAGGAGACGAAACAAACAAAACCAAAAAATATGATTATAATAATAATAGATTATGTTTTATCTTATTATTCAACGACTACCGTGAAATGCAACTTGTTTTGAACTCTCATTTTTTTTTTTTTTTTTTTTTTTTTTTTTTTTTTTTTTTTTTTTTTTTTTATCGTAGTATCATAAATTTAAATTTTGTTATTATGAGAAAAATAAATAGTCTTTTGTATGTTCTTACGCCCTATCCACTCGTCGCTTTGTCTCCTGATTTATCGGTTCTACTCGTTTTTCGGTGTTTCTAATAACTTCTCTATTAGCGTTTCCGTTAACGGTAGTAGCATGTCCGGTGTCATTAGCCCCAACGGATCGCGAGGGTTCAACATCGGAATTTCCAGCGGTGGATCTTCCACCCTGGAAGTGGACGGCTCCTGTTCTCTCTCAGTTGGTGGCCGATTCGTCCTTCCTTCTCGGGTTTCCGGAAGGAGTTCGAAGGATACGTCCAATTGCTCTGTTGTTTGTGGATCTGGGATGAATTCGAACGACATTTCCCATTGTTCTCGTGCGTCCTCGTGTACGTCTTTCATTTCTTGACTGGTCTCAGAATTTCTTTTTTCTGTCACCGTCCCAGGTCCTCCGCGTGGGGTTTGCGTCTGGACGTGTATTCTTTGTACTCTGGCTTGCGTTGCTACTCCATGTGCATATCGGCGGCGACGGTGATTTTTTGATATCCAAGGCTTCGCCATTAGCGTTTTCATATTGTATCGTGGCGGGCTGTGGAATCTTATGTCCGTGCCCGTTTGTGTGGGTCTACTTATCATTGCCCAGCTCGCGTAGGCAAGGGTCTCCGCATCCTTCCTTCTTGGGCTGGGAATCACGTATTCTTCCATTACTTGTTCTCGTCACTGTTTCTTATTTCACAGATAATTTCGAACTGATTTGTCGCTCCGGTTTCTGTGGACTCTTATATCCGCATTTCTTGGTGTTTTCCCAGAAATTTTCGGACGGTCTTTCTCCGTAGCCCTCCGCGCGGATCTCTTGTTTACATTTTGTCTCTTACTGATTGGTTTGGTTCGCTGCGCTTGGCCATGCGTCGCGCTGATTTGTTGTTTTCCTCTTGTACCTCCGTTAATTGGTGATAGGGACGTAGGCACGATGCGTGGAACGTCCCTCGGATGTACTTAGAGTGGGGGCTTTCTAGAACATAAGTAGCTGGTCCTTTTTTCTGTGTCAACACATATGGACCCTCATACAAATGAAAGAATTTAGCTATCTGGCGATCTGCGGCATTCGAGACTGGATTTGTTTTAACAAGTACCCGGTCGCCAATTCCATATTTCATTGGTTGTTTTCCGGCATTGGCTCGTTCACACCGTTTGTGGGCTTTCCTTGACATTTGTTGGAAGGCGAGTTGCAGCTTTGTCTCATGTTGTTCTGGTCCTTCTTTCTCCTTCTCCCTGGTGTGTTGGAACCATTTTGCCCATGGTCGTTTGGGCATTTCTTGTAATAATAATTCCGTTGGCGTAAAGCCTGTACTGTCATGTACTATTTCGTTACAGCATGTTTCAATTACGTCAATCCACACAGCCCATGATGTGTGTTTTTCGGCTACTAATGTTCGAAAAATTCGTCCTATTTCTCGATTTACTCTTTCGACTGGATTGCTTTGCGGGTGTCTAATCGATGATATTATGTGCTGGATTCCTTCCTTTTTCAAAGTCTGTGCCCATCTCTTGGAAGTGAATTGCGTACCATGGTCGGTGATGATTTTCTTCGGTTTTCCATACATCGGAATGTATCGCTTGAATATGCGCGTTAGTGTTACCGGCGCGGTCGCGTTTCGCATCGGATATAATTTTACAAATTTCGTAAATAATTCTTCTATAACGAGAATATGTTTTACTCCCCCCTTTGATGAAGGCAGAGGGCCATAAAAATCTACGGACAACACCTCACGTGGACTTTTTGGTATTATACTTTGCAGGTCTGTGTGGATCGCATGTGTGAGATGTTTAACGCGTTGGCATGTGTCGCATGTGGATATTAGCTTTCGCGCACGTCGGTGTAACTTTGACACGTAAAAATCTTCTGATATGAGTTTTACGGTCTTGTCTCCACCGAGGTGTGTATATACTTCGTGGACTTCCCTTATTAATTCATCGCGTAATTGTGCGGGTATCACCGCTCGCTTCTTCCCATTTTTATCCACATGATACAACATGTCCCTTTTAAACTCATATCGATTTGCATGATTGTTATTTGATTCCCTACATTTTTTTATTATTTTCCGTAAGTTTTCATCTTTTTGTTGCCATTCGGGCAATTGTTTTAAGGCTTTTGCTAATGTAGGTGACATTGTACGTGCCAGTGCAGACAGAATCGGTATCCGTGTTTCCCTTTCTACGTTACCTCCGGCGGGCGTATAGTCTAGGCGGCTCATTATATCTGCTGGAACGTTATCCTTCCCAGGTCTATATCGAACTTCGATTTGGTAGTCCTGTATGGACAGGATCCATCTCGTTAGACGTTGGCTGAGTAGTTTACTGCTCATTAGGAATGTCAAGGCCTTATGATCTGTCATCAATGTAATTTTAGCCCCATATAGATATGTGCGGAATTTCCCTAGTGCCCACACAATGGCCAACAGTTCCTTTTCTGTGGTAAAGTACGTCAATTCCGGTCCATGTAAGGTCCTACTCGCAAATGCCGTGGGTTTTAGCTTGCCATTTGCGTCTTGTTGTTCGATGACTGCTCCTAGCGCGTAGAAGCTCGCGTCCGTTGATAGGAAAAAAGTTTTGCTTGGATCCGGATACTGCAATACAACCTTGGTACAAAACGCATGTTTCGTTTTTTCGAATGCCCTTTGCGACTGGGCATTCCATGTCCAGGAATTTCCCTTTTTTAAGAGTGTCAATAATGGAGCCGTGACTTCGGCTTGTTTGTTCGTGAATTTACTATAGTAGTTCACGAGTCCGAGGAATCCCCGCAGCTGTTTTATATTTCGAGGCGGTGGGAAATCTCTTATCGCCGCGAGTTTCTCTGGGTCCTGTTGTATTCCTTCTGCAGAGAGAATGTGTCCGAGAAACTTTATCTCTCGCCTCATGAACTTGCACTTTTCCAAGTTTATCGTGAGATTATGTTCCTGTAATCGTGTCAGCAGTGCGCGAATATGTTCAATATGTTCCTTGAATGTAGAGGAGAAGCAGAGAATATCGTCTATGAAATTTACGATGAATCCGTCCATTCCATTCAATACTTGTCGCAGCGCTCTTACTAAGCTTGCACTGCTCGTTTTTAATCCGAAAGGCGTTACGACGTACTCGTAGCATCTTCCGCGGTACATAAACGCCGTATATTTCCGCGATTGCGGAGTCAGTGGTATCTGCCAAAAGCTGTTTGTGAGATCGAGGCTTGTTAGAAAGTCTATTTTTTTGAATCGTTGGAAAATGGCGTCCGGCGTTTCTGACATTTCATGGTCTTCGACAAGGAATTCATTCAACTTTCTGGCGTCTAGGCACAGTCGTAGTGACCCGTTCTTCTTTAGTACTGGTACTACTGGATTTATGTATGGACTGGTGCTTGGACGGATTATATCATTTGCTAACATTCTTTCTATTTCAGCATCTGCTGCCCTTACGTATTTTAGTGGAATTGGATATGTTCTGCTCCAATATGGGACGTTCGATTTCATATTTAGGTGGTGTTCATAGCATGAAACGCGTCCTATGTCTTCTCTCCAGACCGCTGGGAATGACTCGATTATTTCTTGTAGTTCGATTTTTTGTTCATTTGTCGCTGAGATTGACTCTACTATAGATTTAATTGTTTCATCCTTTGATTGTTGGCGCACCGTACCTTGCTTCGTGGATTCATTCAGTCTTCTTATAGCCATATCCGTTTTTGATTCCTTGGTCATTTTTATTGTCACGTAGCCACCTGTTGTTTTAAGTGATAGCGCCTCCTGTCCAAAATCTATCAAGGCCATTGCCCGTCGTAGTGTGTCTACCCCAAGAATGACCTCGCAAATTAAACCTGGGACCACGATTGCCGCTGTCTCTATGGTTTCTCCCTCATAGCTAAGTCTAACCCATAATTGCTTCTTTAATCGGGCGGATTTACTTCCCGTGGCTCCAATCACGAAGGTCCCCGTTACTGGTAGTGTTGGGCAGTTACGTAGTGACTCGTGGTTTGTTTTATACCACGTTTCCGATACCGCTGTGACAGTGCTACCAGTATCAATCAGGGCTTTTACATGGATGTTTTCAATCGTCACTTGTATTTCTGGGCAGCTATCTACTCTTTTTGTTTGTTGCGTTTGAGCTTCTTCTTCCAATAGCTCTTGGCGAGTGTCTGGGAATAATGAACGGATCGGCAGTTGTATTTCTTCCCCATATTGTTCAAACATACTGCCTCCCACCTGAGTGGGGAAGTTACTCAGGCGTGCCTTGGAGGATGTTTCTAACCGTTTCCCGAGTTCGTATTCATCTCTTCAATATGTTTTTCGTCTTCTGGCGTTTCTTCTTCTTCTTCGAGATGGATTGCTCGTATTCGACTAGGCCCTCCTTCGCGTGGTCGGTCTTGTTGTTGACGATAATCTTGCCAAGGGCGAGTTTTTTCGTCCTGTAGTCGGCGATTATCTTGCCATGGACGATTATTTTCATATCTAGGTCTTTGTGACTCTATATTTGCTCGTTGGAATTCTCCAGTTGATCTTTGATATTCGTTGTTTTGTCTTCCTTGTGCGGTTGTTCGTGGTAATCCCATTGCTTGTTGGTTATTACGATCTGAGCCCGCACGGGCGTTCCAATCCCGTCCTGTGTTAGTGGGGCGCTCGTCCTGCCTTTGCCTATTTACTGTTCCTCCATTATCGAATCTTTCCAGTAATGACAGGAACGCGTCTATCGTGCAAATGTTCTGCCCAAGGACGCAGTCATCAACTGCTTGCGTGAAATGTCGCGCTAAGGTTTGCACAATCTCTTCATCTGTGGGTCGTGGCAAGAGGTCACGAGCTGTCCCTATCAGTTTCATGGCGTATGCTACCCTTGTGGATCCCCCTTCTAGACGGAAAACACCCACGCTTAGGTTGTCACGAATTTTTCTCTGGATTGCGGAGCACCAGAATCGATCGAGTAGCGCCTTCGAGAATTGGGTCCATGTCGTAACTTGGTCGGATGTAATATCCCACCACTCTCCAGCATTACCCTTTAAAGATTGGGTAATGATAAACTTTAATTCGTCGTCCGGTAGGCGTGTTGCTTCAACGAATCTCTTCATTTCCCGTAGATATTTTGCTGGCCTTTCGGTGGTCTTTCCCTCGAATACTGGCATTTGCGGCTTTACACGAAATGACCGCGCTGCAGCAGCCAACGTTGCGTCTAGACGAGAGGAGTCGTTGTAGCTTGTCCATTGAGGACCAAAAGTGTTTCGTGTTGTCTGTGGAATTCCATTTCTTTCTATAAGACCACGTTGATTATCTTGTCGATCGTTCGTGCAGTCATAATAACCCGTCCGAGTTTCATGTTCATTGGTTCGCACATTCATGTTTTCGTGTGCCCGTTGTTGTGCCTGTTGGGGTGTATGCAAGCTGTTCATCCTTTCACGTATTTCTCTGTGAATGTCTGCCATTTCTTCTGTAGTTTTATCCCTTTGTTGTTCCATCTGTTCCTCGATCTTGCGTCGCCAGTCACGCATTTCTGCCTTATGTTCAGTGACACGTTCATATAATTCATCATTCCCAACTTGGTCATCTAATCTGGTTTGTACATGTCTTAACTGATCCGTTAAATTCGAGATTTCATTTCGTAGTTCGCGGATGGTGCTGGCCATTTGTTCCAAATCAAGGTTAGAACTGGATCCTGGGGTTTGTTCGTTATTAGGTGGCGACTGACCCGGTAAGGGATCTATTTCGCCCGGTTCCTGAGTAATACTACCAATATTCCCGTGAGGTGGTGTCCGCATAATCCTTGAACTGGACATGATTGCATTTATCTGACCTTCCTTTGGTCTTAGAGTTCCCCCAACCTTTCTATTTCGGGCTTTAACATTTGCCTTGCTCATTCTTCGCTATGCAACATTCGTACTACCCAGACTTGACCGCCCCACGTTGGGCGCCAATTATGTAACCGTTTATTTAAAATTTCTTTGTTTCTAATGTCTAACTACTTAAGTGGAGATTCGAGCCTCCATTTAATGGATAGCGGAGAAGTCTGGATGAAGAATTAAATGTTGATAGCGATATTTGGTAAAAGGATAGTATATTCTTAGTAAAAGCACATAACAAATTTTACTAACTCAGCGTCCATATCCGAGCACTTACAACGAACTGCCAATGACAATCAATCAACGCGGAGCACCGGCTCTTACAATAAATTTACGATTGTATGTGATGTTGAGTCCATCATTGAACTGCCCGTTGACCCAACGTCTGGTAGCGAATGTTTCTGAATATTAGAATAGTAACATTCATAATATGTCAAATTTATGGTATGCTAATGATTCCCGAGACAACGATCCTGCTAGACGAATCGTTAATGATACAACACTAATGAAACCCCATGACCGGTGGACACATGAACCAGCTTACTACGCATGCAACCGGCTGGTTTCTCAGATGGTGCACATACAGTAGAAGCTGTCACTAGCTTCAGATCCTTTTAATACTCAGGAGGTACTTCTCAGCACTATTCATGAATTCAAAGTGGCCTCCAGTATTTACAAATCACCTCAGCCGTGTATAATCACTCGTCCGATTAATGTCGATCCCAGGCTCACGTTCATTATATCGATACCCTTCATTAATAATGATAAATCAATCAAATTTAAACCATAACACGTGAGTTAATTTTACTATTCATGCAACCGGCCAATTTCTCAGATGGTTTGCATGCAATAGAAATAATCACTAGCCTCAGATCCTCCTTAACGCTTAGGAAGTACTCCTCAGCACAATGCGTGGATTCAGAGTAACCTCCAGCATTTACAGAATCACTTCAGCCGTGTAAATTCACTCGTCCGTATAGAACAGCGTAATGACTCGAACGATTCCAAATTATTAAACTGAGAGTTGAAAGTGCATTCTTAAACCATACGAAGATTGTTATATCGAAAGTCACTAAGGGTGCCCGCACGACTATACCGGCATACTGAATAATAAGATTCGATCGCTAATGAGAAGATTTACATTCTGAAACCGCAATTGATCGTAGGAATTTACAGCTTCTGTACCCGTATAAATCACACGTACAATTTAGATAAACAAACGATGACAACTACGCGGTTACGATCGGAGTATGTAACGGTGATCACGTTGAACTATGCCACGACGCGGTTTGCGATCGCGACTCCTCAGTTTGAGGCGCGTGCGTATCGAGGTTGAATAGACGGTTTGTCTATTCAACAGGACGGTTTGGCCTCCCGAGTACGCACCGGTTATCGTCGAACGGACACCTCGTGGAAACGTCTTTCCTCAATCGCTACCAGACATCGAGTGACTTATCCGCTCGCCTCATCGACCTCCTTCGATCATTCGCGAGTGGAGATCGATGCGTGCGCATTCCTAATTAGTGGGGCGAATTTGCGGTCTTCCCCTACCACGCGTATCGCATATGACGTCGCGATTCCCATGGTAAGCGCGGTTTCTACCGTTAACTACCTTCAATGTCGATATGTAACCGACACGGTTACACGGTATACGTTATGCGTTATACTTTATGCGTTATGCGTTATGCGTTATGCTATATGCGTTATGCATTATGCGTTATGCGTGATCTGACATGCTTTATGCGTTATGCGTTATGCGTTATGAATTATGCCTTATGGTTTGCGTTATGCGTTATGCGTTATGCGTTATGCGTTATGCGTTATGCGTTATGCGTTATGCGTTGTGCGTTATACGTTTGCGTTATGCGTTATGCATTATGCGTTATACGGTATACGTTATGCGTTATACGTTATGCGTTATGCGTTATGCGTTATGCTTTATGCGTTATGCATTATGCGTTATGCGTGATCTGACATGCGTTATGCGTTATGCGTTATGCGTTATGCTTTATGCCTTATGGTTTGCGTTATGCGTTATGCGTTATGCATAATGCGTTATACGTTATGTATTATTCGTTATGCCTTATGCGTTATGCGATAAGCGTCATGCATCAAGCCTTATGCGTTATGCGATATGCGATATGCGTCATGCATCAAGCCTTATGCGTTATGGGTTATGCGTTAACGTTATGCGTTTTGCGTTATGCGTTATGCGTTATGCGTTATGCGTTATGCGTTATGCGTTATGCGTTATGCGTTATGCGTTATGCGTTATGCGTTATGCGTTATGCGTTATGCGTTATGCGTTATGCGTTATGCGTTATGCGTTATGCGTTATGCGTTATGCGTTATGCGTTTTGCTTTATGCGTTATGCGTTATGGGTTATGCGTTATGCGATATGCGTTATGCGTTATGCTTTATGCGTTATGCGTTATGCGTTATGCGTTATGCGTTATGCGTTATGCGTTATACGGTATGCGTTATGCGTTATGCGTTATGCGTTATGCGTTATGCGTTATGCGTTATGCGTTATGCGTTATGCGTTATGCGTTATACGGTATGCGTTATGCGTTATACGTTATGCGTTATGCGTTATGCGTTATGCGTTATGCGTTATGCGTTATGCGTTATGCGTTATGCGTTATGCGTTATGCGTTATGCGTTATGCGTTATGCGTTGTACGGTATGCGTTATGCGTTATACGTTATGCGTTATGCGTTATGCGTTATGGGTTATGCGTTATGCGTTATGGTTATGCGTTATGCGTTATGCATTATGCTTTATGCGTATTGCGTTACGCGTTATGCGTTATGCGTTATGCGTTATACGGTATGCGTTATGCGTTATGCGTTATGCGTTATGCTTTATGCGTTATGCGTTATGAGTTACACGTTATGCTTTATGCGTTATGCGTTATTGCGTTAGGGGTTATGCGTTATGCGTTATGCTTTATGCGTTATACGTTATGCGTTATGCGATATGCGTTATGGGTTATGCTTCATGCGTTATGCGTTATGCGTTATGCTTTATGCGTAATGCGTTATGCGTTATGCGTTATGCGTTATACGGTATGCGTTATGCGTTATGCGTTATGCGTTATGCGTTGTGCGTTATACGTTTGCGTTATGCGCTATGCATTATGCGTTATACGGTATACGTTATGCGTTATACGTTATGCGTTATGCGTTATGCGTTATGCTTTATGCGTTATGCATTATGCGTTATGCGTGATCTGACATGCGTTACGCGTTATGCGTTATGCCTTATGCCTTATGGTTTGCGTTATGCGTTATGCGTTATGCGTTATGCGTTATGCGTTATGCGTTATGCGTTATGCGTTATGCGTTATGCGTTATGCGTTATGCGTTGTGCGTTATACGTTTGCGTTATGCGCTATGCATTATGCGTTATACGGTATACGTTATGCGTTATACGTTATGCGTTATGCGTTATGCATTATGCGTTATACGGTATACGTTATGCGTTATACGTTATGCGTTATGCGTTATGCGTTATGCTTTATGCGTTATGCATTATGCGTTATGCGTGATCTGACATGCGTTATGCGTTATGCGTTATGCGTTATGCTTTATGCCTTATGGTTTGCGTTATGCTTTATGCGTTATGCGTTATGCATAATGCGTTATACGTTATGTATTATGCGTTATGCCTTATGCGTTATGCGATAAGCGTCATGCATCAAGCCTTATGCGTTATGCGATATGCGATATGCGTCATGCATCAAGCCTTATGCGTTATGGGTTATGCGTTAACGTTATGCGTTTTGCGTTATGCGTTATGCGTTATACGGTATGCGTTATGCGTTATGCGTTATGCGTTATGCGTTATGCTTTATGCGTTATGCGTTATGAGTTACACGTTATGCTTTATGCGTTATGCGTTATTGCGTTAGGGGTTATGCGTTATGCGTTATGCTTTATGCGTTATACGTTATGCGTTATGCGATATGCGTTATGGGTTATGCTTCATGCGTTATGTGTTATGCGTTATGCTTTATGCGTAATGCGTTATGCGTTATGCGTTGTGCGTTATGCGTTATACGGTATGCGTTATGCGTTATGCGTTATGCGTTATGCGTTATGCGTTATGGGTTATGGGTTATGCTTCATGCGTTATGCGTTATGCGTTATGCTTTATGCGTTATGCGTTATGGTTATGCGTTATGCGTTATGCGTTATGCGTTATGCGTTATGCGTTATGCGTTATGCGTTGTGCGTTATACGTTATGCGTTCTGCGATATGCGTTATGGGTTATGCGTTATGCGTTAAGCGTTATGCGTTATGCGTTATGCGTTATGCGTTATGCGTTATACGGTATGCGTTATGCGTTATGCGTTATGCGTTATGGTTATGCGTTATGCGTTATGCTTTATGCGTATTGCGTTACGCGTTATGCGTTATGCGTTATGCGTTATACGGTATGCGTTATGCGTTATGCGTTATGCGTTATGCTTTATGCGTTATGCGTTATGAGTTACACGTTATGCTTTATGCGTTATGCGGTATTGCGTTAGGGGTTATGCGTTATGCGTTATGCTTTATGCGTTATACGTTATGCGTTATGGGTTATGCTTCATGCGTTAAGCGTTATGCGTTATGCTTTATGCGTAATGCGTTATGCGTTATGCGTTATGCGTTATGCGTTATGCGTTATGCGTTATGCGTTATGCGTTATGCGTTATGCGTTATGCGTTATGCGTTATGCGTTATGCGTTATGCGTTATGCGTTATGCGTTATGCGTTATGCGTTTTGCTTTATGCGTTATGCGTTATGGGTTATGCGTTATGCGATATGCGTTATGCGTTATGCTTTATGCGTTATGCGTTATGCGTTATGCGTTATGCGTTATGCGTTATGCGTTATGCGTTATACGGTATGCGTTATGCGTTATGCGTTATGCGTTATGCGTTATGCGTTATGCGTTATGCGTTATGCGTTATACGGTATGCGTTATGCGTTATACGTTATGCGTTATGCGTTATGCGTTATGCGTTATGCGTTATGCGTTATGCGTTATGCGTTATGCGTTGTACGGTATGCGTTATGCGTTATACGTTATGCGTTATGCGTTATGCGTTATGGGTTATGCGTTATGCGTTATGGTTATGCGTTATGCGTTATGCATTATGCTTTATGCGTATTGCGTTACGCGTTATGCGTTATGCGTTATGCGTTATACGGTATGCGTTATGCGTTATGCGTTATGCGTTATGCTTTATGCGTTATGCGTTATGAGTTACACGTTATGCTTTATGCGTTATGCGTTATTGCGTTAGGGGTTATGCGTTATGCGTTATGCTTTATGCGTTATACGTTATGCGTTATGCGATATGCGTTATGGGTTATGCTTCATGCGTTATGCGTTATGCGTTATGCTTTATGCGTAATGCGTTATGCGTTATGCGTTATGCGTTATACGGTATGCGTTATGCGTTATGCGTTATGCGTTATGAGTTATACGTTATGCGTTATACGTTATGCGTTATGCGTTATGCGTTATGCGTTATGCGTTATGCGTTATGCGTTATGCGTTATGCGTTATGCGTTATGCGTTATGCGTTATGCGTTATGCGTTATGCGTTATGCGTTATGCGTTATGCGTTATGCGTTATGCGTTATGCGTTATGCGTTGTGCGTTATACGTTATGCGTTATGCGATATGCGTTATGGGTTATGCTTCATGCGTTATGCGTTATGCGTTATGCGTTATGCGTTATGCGTTATACGGTATGCGTTATGCGTTATGCGTTATACGTTATGCGTTATGCGTTATGCGTTATGGGTTATGCGTTATGCGTTATGCGTTATGGTTATGCGTTATGCGTTATGAGTTATGCGTTATGCGTTATGCGTTATGCGTTATGCGTTATGCGTTATGCGTTATACGTTATGCGTTATGCGTTATGCGTTATGCGTTATGCGTTATGCGTTATGCGTTATGCGTTATGCGTTATGCGTTATGCGTTATGCGTTATGCGTTTTGCTTTATGCGTTATGCGTTATGGGTTATGCGATATGCGATATGCGTTATGCGTTATGCGTTATGCGTTATGCGTTATACGGTATGCGTTATGCGTTATACGTTTTGCGTTATGCGTTATGCGTTATGCGTTATGCGTTATGCGTTATGCGTTATGCGTTATGCGTTATGCGTTATGCGTTATGCGTTATGCGTTATGCGTTATGCGTTATGCGTTATGCGTTATGCGTTATGCGTTGTGCGTTATACGTTTGCGTTATGCGCTATGCATTATGCGTTATACGGTATACGTTATGCGTTATACGTTATGCGTTATGCGTTATGCGTTATGCTTTATGCGTTATGCATTATGCGTTATGCGTGATCTGACATGCGTTACGCGTTATGCGTTATGCCTTATGCCTTATGGTTTGCGTTATGCGTTATGCGTTATGCGTTATGCGTTATGCGTTATGCGTTATGCGTTATGCGTTATGCGTTGTGCGTTAACGTTATGCGTTTTGCGTTATGCGTTATGCGTTATGCGTTATGCGTTATGCGTTATGCGTTTTGCTTTATGCGTTATGCGTTATGGGTTATGCGTTATGCGTTATGCGTTATGCGTTATGCTTTATGCGTTATGCGTTATGCGTTATGCGTTATGCGTTATGCGTTATACGGTATGCGTTATGCGTTATGCGTTATGCGTTATGCGTTATGCGTTATGCGTTATGCGTTATGCGTTATGCGTTATGCGTTATGCGTTATGCGTTATGCGTTATGCGTTATGCGTTATGCGTTATGCGTTATGCGTTATACGGTATGCGTTATGCGTTATACGTTATGCGTTATGCGTTTAGCGTTATGGGTTATGCGTTATGCGTTATGAGTTACACGTTATGCTTTATGCGTTATGCGTTGTTGCGTTAGGGGTTATGCGTTATGCGTTATGCTTTATGCGTTATACGTTATGCGTTATGCGATATGCGTTATGGGTTATGCTTCATGCGTTATGCGTTATGCGTTATGCTTTATGCGTAATGCGTTATGCGTTATGCGTTATGCGTTATACGGTATACGTTATGCGTTATGCGTTATGCGTTATGCGTTATGCGTTATGCGTTATGCGTTATGCGTTATACGGTATGCGTTATGCGTTATACGTTATGCGTTATGCGTTATGTGTTATGGGTTATGGGTTATGCTTCATGCGTTATGCGTTATGCGTTATGCTTTATGCGTTATGCGTTATGCGTTATGCGTTATGCGTTATGCGTTATACGGTATGCGTTATGCGTTATGCGTTATGCGTTATGCGTTATGCGTTATGCGTTATACGGTATGCGTTATGCGTTATACGTTATGCGTTATGCGTTATGCGTTATGCGTTATGCGTTATGGGTTATGCGTTATGCGTTATGGTTATGCGTTTTGCGTTATGAGTTACACGTTATGCTTTATGCGATATACGTTATTGCGTTAGGGGTTATGCGTTATGCGTTATGCTTTATGCGTTATACGTTATGCGTTATGCGATATGCGTTATGGGTTATGCTTCATGCGTTATGCGTTATGCGTTACGGTTTATGCGTTATGCGTTATGCGTTATGCGTTATGCGTTATGCGTTATACGGTATGCTTTATGCGTTATACGTTATGCGTTATGCGATATGCGTTATGGGTTATGCTTCATGCGTTATGCGTTATGCGTTATGGGTTATGCGTTACGCGTTATGCGTTATGCGTTATGCGTTATACGTTATGCGTTATGCCTAATGCGTTATGCGTTATTAGTTATGCGTTATGCGTTATGCGTTGTGCGTTATACGTTTGCGTTATGCGTTATGCGTTATGCGTTATGCGTTATGCGTTATGCGTTATGCGTTATGCGTTATGCGTTATGCGTTATGCGTTATGCGTTATGCGTTATGCGTTATGCGTTATGCGTTATGCGTTATGCGTTATGCGTTATGCGTTATGCGTTATGCGTTATGCGTTATGCGTTATGCGTTATGCGTTATGCGTTATGCGTTATGCGTTATGCGTTATGCGTTATGCGTTATGCGTTATGCGTTATGCGTTATGCGTTATGCGTTAGGCGTTATGCGTTGTGCGTTACACGTTTGCGTTATGCGTTATGCATTATGCGTTATACGGTATACGTTATGCGTTATACGTTATGCGTTATGCGTTATGCGTTATGCGTTATGCGTTATGCATTATGCGTTATGCGTTATGCGTTATGCCTTATGCCTTATGGTTTGCGTTATGCGTTATGCGTTATGCGTTATGCGTTATGCGTTATGCGTTATGCGTTATGCGTTGTGCGTTATACGTTTGCGTTATGCGTTATGCATTATGCGTTATACGGTATACGTTATGCGTTATACGTTATGCGTTATGCGTTATGCGTTATGCTTTATGCGTTATGCATTATGCGTTATGCGTGATCTGACATGCGTTATGCGTTATGCGTTATGCGTTATGCTTTATGCCTTATGGTTTGCGTTATGCGTTATGCGTTATGCGTTATGCATAATGTGTTATACGTTATGTATTATGCGTTATGCCTTATGCGTTATGCGATAAGCGTCATGCATCAAGCCTTATGCGTTATGCGATATGCGATATGCGTCATGCATCAAGCCTTATGCGTTATGGGTTATGCGTTAACGTTATGCGTTTTGCGTTATGCGTTATGCGTTATGCGTTATGCATTATGCGTTATGCGTTATGCGTTATGCGTTATGCGTTATGCGTTATGCCTTATGCGTTATGCGTTATGCGTTTTGCTTTATGCGTTATGCGTTATGGGTTATGCGTTATGCGTTATGCGTTATGCTTTATGCGTTATGCGTTATGCGTTATGCGTTATGCGTTATGCGTTATGCGTTATGCTTTATGCGTTATGCGTTATGCGTTATGCGTTATGCGTTATGCGTTATACGGTATGCGTTATGCGTTATGCGTTATGCGTTATGCGTTATGCGTTATGCGTTATGCGTTATGCGTTATGCGTTATGCGTTATACGGTATGCGTTATGCGTTATTGAGTTAGGGGTTATGCGTTATGCGTTATGCTTTATGCGTTATACGTTATGAGTTATGCGATATGCGTTATGGGTTATGCGTTATGGTTATGCGTTATGCCTTATGCGTTATGCGTTATGCGTTATGCGTTATGCGTTATGAGTTATGCGTTATGGGTTATGCGTTATGGTTATGCGTTATGCCTTATGCGTTATGCGTTATGCGTTATGCGTTATGCGTTATGAGTTATGCGTTATACGTTATGCGTTATGCGATATGCGTTATGGGTTATGCTTCATGCGTTATGCGTTATGCGTTATGCGTTATGCGTTATGCGTTATGCGTTATGCGTTATGCGTTATACGGTATGCGCTATGCGTTATGCGTTATACGTTATGCGTTATGTGTTATGCGTTATGGGTTATGCGTTATGCGTTATGGTTATGCGTTATGCGTTATGCGTTATGCGTTATGCGTTATGCGTTATGCGTTATGCGTAGTGCGTTATGCGTTATGCGTTATGCGTTATGCGTTATGGGTTATGCGTTATGCGTTATGGTTATGCGTTATGCGTTATACGGTATGCGTTATGCGTTATGCGTTATACGTTATGCGTTATGCGTTATGCGTTATGGGTTATGCGTTATGCGTTATGGTTATGCGTTATGCGTTATGCGTTATGCGTTATGCGTTATGCTTTATGCGTATTGCGTTACGCGTTATGCGTTATGCGTTATGCCATATACGGTATGCGTTATGCGTTATGCGTTATGCGTTATGCGTTATGCTTTATGCGTTATGCGTTATGAGTTACACGTTATGCTTTATGCGTTATGCCTTATGCGTTATGCGTTATGCGTTATGCGTTATGCGTTATGCGTTATGAGTTATGCGTTATACGTTATGCGTTATGCGATATGCGTTATGGGTTATGCTTCATGCGTTATGCGTTATGCGTTATGCGTTATGCGTTATGCGTTATGCGTTATGCGTTATGCGTTATGCGTTATGCGTTATACGGTATGCGCTATGCGTTATGCGTTAGGGATTATGCGTTATGCGTTATGCTGTATGCGTTATACGTTATGCGTTATGCGATATGCGTTATGGGTTATGCTTCATGCGTTATGCGTTATGCGTTATGCTTTATGCGTAATGCGTTATGCGTTATGCGTTATGCGTTATACGGTATGCGTTATACGGTATGCGTTATGCGTTATGCGTTATGCGTTATACGTTATGCGTTATACGTTATGCTTCATGCGTTTTGCGTTATGCGTTATGCGTTATGGTTATGCGTTATGCGTTATGCGTTATGCGTTATGCGTTATGCGTTGTGCGTTATACGTTTGCGTTATGCGCTATGCATTATGCGTTATACGGTATACGTTATGCGTTATACGTTATGCGTTATGCGTTATGCGTTATGCTTTATGCGTTATGGGTTATGCGTTATGCGTTATGGTTATGCGTTATGCGTTATACGGTATGCGTTATGCGTTATGCGTTATACGTTATGCGTTATGCGTTATGCGTTATGGGTTATGCGTTATGCGTTATGGTTATGCGTTATGCGTTATGCGTTATGCGTTATGCTTTATGCGTATTGCGTTACGCGTTATGCGTTATGCGTTATGCCATATACGGTATGCGTTATGCGTTATGCGTTATGCGTTATGCGTTATGCGTTATGCGTTATGCGTTATGCGTTATACGGTATGCGCTATGCGTTATGCGTTATACGTTATGCGTTATGTGTTATGCGTTATGGGTTATGCGTTATGCGTTATGGTTATGCGTTATGCGTTATGCGTTATGCGTTATGCGTTATGCGTTATGCGTAGTGCGTTATGCGTTATGCGTTATGCGTTATGCGTTATGGGTTATGCGTTATGCGTTATGGTTATGCGTTATGCGTTATACGGTATGCGTTATGCGTTATGCGTTATACGTTATGCGTTATGCGTTATGCGTTATGGGTTATGCGTTATGCGTTATGGTTATGCGTTATGCGTTATGCGTTATGCGTTATGCTTTATGCGTATTGCGTTACGCGTTATGCGTTATGCGTTATGCGTTATGCCATATACGGTATGCGTTATGCGTTATGCGTTATGCGTTATGCGTTATGCTTTATGCGTTATGCGTTATGAGTTACACGTTATGCTTTATGCGTTATGCCTTATGCGTTATGCGTTATGCGTTATGCGTTATGCGTTATGCGTTATGAGTTATGCGTTATACGTTATGCGTTATGCGATATGCGTTATGGGTTATGCTTCATGCGTTATGCGTTATGCGTTATGCGTTATGCGTTATGCGTTATGCGTTATGCGTTATGCGTTATGCGTTATACGGTATGCGCTATGCGTTATGCGTTAGGGATTATGCGTTATGCGTTATGCTGTATGCGTTATACGTTATGCGTTATGCGATATGCGTTATGGGTTATGCTTCATGCGTTATGCGTTATGCGTTATGCTTTATGCGTAATGCGTTATGCGTTATGCGTTATGCGTTATGCGTTATACGGTATGCGTTATACGGTATGCGTTATGCGTTATGCGTTATGCGTTATACGTTATGCGTTATACGTTATGCTTCATGCGTTTTGCGTTATGCGTTATGCGTTATGGTTATGCGTTATGCGTTATGCGTTATGCGTTATGCGTTATGCGTTATGCGTTGTGCGTTATACGTTTGCGTTATGCGTTATGCATTATGCGTTATACGGTATACGTTATGCGTTATACGTTATGCGTTATGGGTTATGCTTCATGCGTTATGCGTTATGCGTTATGCGTTATGCGTTATGCGTTATGCGTTATACGGTGTGCGTTATGCGTTATGCGTTACACGTTATGCATTATGCGTTATGCGTTATGGGTTATGCGTTATGGGTTATGCGTTATGGGTTATGCGTTATGCGTTATGCGTTATGCGTTATGCGTTATGCGTTATGCGTTATGCGTTATGCGTTATGCGTTATGCGTTATGCGTTATGCGTTATGCGTTATGCGTTGTGTGTTATACGTTTGCGTTATGCGTTATGCATTATGCGTTATACGGTATACGTTATGCGTTATACGTTATGCGTTATGCGTTATGCGTTATGGTTATGCGTTATGCGTTATGCGTTATGGTTATGCGTTATGCGTTATGCGTTATGCGTTATGCGTTATGCGTTATGCGTTATGCTTTATGCGTTATACGTTATGCGTTATGCGATATGCGTTATGGGTTATGCTTCATGCGTTATGCGTTATGCGTTATGCTTTATGCGTAATGCGTTATGCGTTATGCGTTATACGGTATGCGTTATGCGTTATGCGTTATGCGTTATACGTTATGCGTTATACGTTATGCGTTATGCGTTATGCGTTATGCGTTATGCGTTATGCGTTATGCGTTATGCGTTATGCGTTGTGCGTTATACGTTATGCGTTATGCGATATGCGTTATGGGTTATGCTTCATGCGTTATGCGTTATGCGTTATGCGTTATGCGTTATGCGTTATGCGTTATACGGTGTGCGTTATGCGTTATGCGTTACACGTTATGAGTTATGCGTTATGCGTTATGGGTTATGCGTTATGCGTTATGGTTATGCGTTATGCGTTATGCGTTATGCGTTATGCGTTATGCGTTATGCGTTATGCGTTATGCGTTATGCGTTATGCGTTATGCGTTATGCGTTATGCGTTGTGCGTTATACGTTTGCGTTATGCGCTATGCATTATGCGTTATACGGTATACGTTATGCGTTATACGTTATGCGTTATGCGTTATGCGTTATGCTTTATGCGTTATGCATTATGCGTTATGCGTGATCTGACATGCGTTATGCGTTATGCGTTATGCGTTATGCGTTATGCCTTATGCCTTATGGTTTGCGTTATGCGTTATGCGTTATGCGTTATGCGTTATGCGTTATGCGTTGTGCGTTATACGTTTGCGTTATGCGTTATGCATTATGCGTTATACGGTATACGTTATCCGTTATACGTTATGCGTTATGCGTTATGCGTTATGCGTTATGTATTATGCGTTATGCCTTATGCGTTATGCGATAAGCGTCATGCATAAAGCCTTATGCGTTATGCGATATGCGATATGCGTCATGCATCAAGTCTTATGCGTTATGGGTTATGCGATATGCGTCATGCATCAAGTCTTATGCGTTATGGGTTATGCGTTATGCGTTATGCGTTATGCGTTATGCGTTATGCGTTTGCTTTATGCGTTATGCGTTATGGGCTATGCGTTATGCGTTATGCGTTATGCGTTATGCTTTATGCGTTATGCGTTATGCGTTATGCGTTATGCGTTATGCGTTATGCGTTATACGGTATGCGTTATGCGTTATGCATTATGCTTTATGCGTTATACGTTATGCGTTATGCGATATGCGTTATGGGTTATGCTTCATGCGTTATGCGTTATGCGTTATGCTTTATGCGTTATGCGTTATGCGTTATGCGTTATGCGTTATACGGTATGCTTTATGCGTTATACGTTATGCGTTATGCGATATGCGTTATGGGTTATGCTTCATGCGTTATGCGTTATGCGTTATGCGTTATGCGTTATGCGTTATGCGTTATGCGTTATGCGTTATACGTTATGCGTTATGCCTAATGCGTTATGCGTTATGGGCTATGCGTTATGCGTTATGCGTTATGCTTTATGCGTTATGCGTTATGCGTTATGCGTTGTGCGTTATACGTTTGCGTTATGCGTTATGCGTTATGCGTTATGCGTTATGCGTTATGCGTTATGCGTTATGCGTTATGCGTTATGCGTTATGCGTTATGCGTTATGCGTTATGCGTTATGCGTTATGCGTTATGCGTTATGCGTTATGCGTTATGCGTTATGCGTTATGCGTTATGCGTTATGCGTTATGCGTTATGCGTTATGCGTTATGCGTTATGCGTTATGCGTTATGCGTTATGCGCTATGCGTTATGCGTTATGCGTTATGCGTTATGCGTTATGCGTTATGCGTTATGCGTTTTGCTTTATGCGTTATGCGTTATGGGCTATGCGTTATGCGTTATGCGTTATGCGTTATGCTTTATGCGTTATGCGTTATGCGTTATGCGTTATGCGTTATGCGTTATGCGTTATACGGTATGCGTTATGCGTTATGCATTATGCTTTATGCGTTATACGTTATGCGTTATGCGATATGCGTTATGGGTTATGCTTCATGCGTTATGCGTTATGCGTTATGCTTTATGCGTTATGCGTTATGCGTTATGCGTTATGCGTTATACGGTATGCTTTATGCGTTATACGTTATGCGTTATGCGATATGCGTTATGGGTTATGCTTCATGCGTTATGCGTTATGCGTTATGCGTTATGCGTTATGCGTTATGCGTTATGCGTTATGCGTTATACGTTATGCGTTATGCCTAATGCGTTATGCGTTATGGGCTATGCGTTATGCGTTATGCGTTATGCTTTATGCGTTATGCGTTATGCGTTATGCGTTGTGCGTTATACGTTTGCGTTATGCGTTATGCGTTATGCGTTATGCGTTATGCGTTATGCGTTATGCGTTATGCGTTATGCGTTATGCGTTATGCGTTATGCGTTATGCGTTATGCGTTATGCGTTATGCGTTATGCGTTATGCGTTATGCGTTATGCGTTATGCGTTATGCGTTATGCGTTATGCGTTATGCGTTATGCGTTATGCGTTATGCGTTATGCGTTATGCGTTATGCGTTATGCGTTATGCGTTATGCGTTATGCGTTATGCGTTATGCGTTATGCGTTAGGCGTTATGCGTTGTGCGTTACACGTTTGCGTTATGCGTTATGCATTATGCGTTATACGGTATACGTTATGCGTTATACGTTATGCGTTATGCGTTATGCGTTATGCGTTATGCGTTATGCATTATGCGTTATGCGTTATGCGTTATGCCTTATGCCTTATGGTTTGCGTTATGCGTTATGCGTTATGCGTTATGCGTTATGCGTTATGCGTTATGCGTTATGCGTTGTGCGTTATACGTTTGCGTTATGCGTTATGCATTATGCGTTATACGGTATACGTTATGCGATATACGTTATGCGTTATGCGTTATGCGTTATGCTTTATGCGTTATGCATTATGCGTTATGCGTGATCTGACATGCGTTATGCGTTATGCGTTATGCGTTATGCTTTATGCCTTATGGTTTGCGTTATGCGTTATGCGTTATGCGTTATGCATAATGTGTTATACGTTATGTATTATGCGTTATGCCTTATGCGTTATGCGATAAGCGTCATGCATCAAGCCTTATGCGTTATGCGATATGCGATATGCGTCATGCATCAAGCCTTATGCGTTATGGGTTATGCGTTAACGTTATGCGTTTTGCGTTATGCGTTATGCGTTATGCGTTATGCATTATGCGTTATGCGTTATGCGTTATGCGTTATGCGTTATGCGTTATGCCTTATGCGTTATGCGTTATGCGTTTTGCTTTATGCGTTATGCGTTATGGGTTATGCGTTATGCGTTATGCGTTATGCTTTATGCGTTATGCGTTATGCGTTATGCGTTATGCGTTATGCGTTATGCGTTATGCGTTATGCTTTATGCGTTATGCGTTATGCGTTATGCGTTATGCGTTATGCGTTATACGGTATGCGTTATGCGTTATGCGTTATGCGTTATGCGTTATGCGTTATGCGTTATGCGTTATGCGTTATGCGTTATGCGTTATGCGTTATGCGTTATACGGTATGCGTTATGCGTTATTGAGTTAGGGGTTATGCGTTATGCGTTATGCTTTATGCGTTATACGTTATGAGTTATGCGATATGCGTTATGGGTTATGCGTTATGGTTATGCGTTATGCCTTATGCGTTATGCGTTATGCGTTATGCGTTATGCGTTATGAGTTATGCGTTATGGGTTATGCGTTATGGTTATGCGTTATGCCTTATGCGTTATGCGTTATGCGTTATGCGTTATGCGTTATGAGTTATGCGTTATACGTTATGCGTTATGCGATATGCGTTATGGGTTATGCTTCATGCGTTATGCGTTATGCGTTATGCGTTATGCGTTATGCGTTATGCGTTATGCGTTATGCGTTATACGGTATGCGCTATGCGTTATGCGTTATACGTTATGCGTTATGTGTTATGCGTTATGGGTTATGCGTTATGCGTTATGGTTATGCGTTATGCGTTATGCGTTATGCGTTATGCGTTATGCGTTATGCGTTATGCGTTATGCGTAGTGCGTTATGCGTTATGCGTTATGCGTTATGCGTTATGGGTTATGCGTTATGCGTTATGGTTATGCGTTATGCGTTATACGGTATGCGTTATGCGTTATGCGTTATACGTTATGCGTTATGCGTTATGCGTTATGGGTTATGCGTTATGCGTTATGGTTATGCGTTATGCGTTATGCGTTATGCGTTATGCGTTATGCTTTATGCGTATTGCGTTACGCGTTATGCGTTATGCGTTATGCCATATACGGTATGCGTTATGCGTTATGCGTTATGCGTTATGCGTTATGCTTTATGCGTTATGCGTTATGAGTTACACGTTATGCTTTATGCGTTATGCCTTATGCGTTATGCGTTATGCGTTATGCGTTATGCGTTATGCGTTATGCGTTATGCGTTATGAGTTATGCGTTATACGTTATGCGTTATGCGATATGCGTTATGGGTTATGCTTCATGCGTTATGCGTTATGCGTTATGCGTTATGCGTTATGCGTTATGCGTTATGCGTTATGCGTTATGCGTTATACGGTATGCGCTATGCGTTATGCGTTAGGGATTATGCGTTATGCGTTATGCTGTATGCGTTATACGTTATGCGTTATGCGATATGCGTTATGGGTTATGCTTCATGCGTTATGCGTTATGCGTTATGCTTTATGCGTAATGCGTTATGCGTTATGCGTTATGCGTTATACGGTATGCGTTATACGGTATGCGTTATGCGTTATGCGTTATGCGTTATACGTTATGCGTTATACGTTATGCTTCATGCGTTTTGCGTTATGCGTTATGCGTTATGGTTATGCGTTATGCGTTATGCGTTATGCGTTATGCGTTATGCGTTGTGCGTTATACGTTTGCGTTATGCGCTATGCATTATGCGTTATACGGTATACGTTATGCGTTATACGTTATGCGTTATGCGTTATGCGTTATGCTTTATGCGTTATGGGTTATGCGTTATGCGTTATGGTTATGCGTTATGCGTTATACGGTATGCGTTATGCGTTATGCGTTATGCGTTATGCGTTATGCGTTATGCGTTATGGGTTATGCGTTATGCGTTATGGTTATGCGTTATGCGTTATGCGTTATGCGTTATGCTTTATGCGTATTGCGTTACGCGTTATGCGTTATGCGTTATGCCATATACGGTATGCGTTATGCGTTATGCGTTATGCGTTATGCGTTATGCGTTATGCGTTATGCGTTATGCGTTATACGGTATGCGCTATGCGTTATGCGTTATACGTTATGCGTTATGTGTTATGCGTTATGGGTTATGCGTTATGCGTTATGGTTATGCGTTATGCGTTATGCGTTATGCGTTATGCGTTATGCGTTATGCGTAGTGCGTTATGCGTTATGCGTTATGCGTTATGCGTTATGGGTTATGCGTTATGCGTTATGGTTATGCGTTATGCGTTATACGGTATGCGTTATGCGTTATGCGTTATACGTTATGCGTTATGCGTTATGCGTTATGGGTTATGCGTTATGCGTTATGGTTATGCGTTATGCGTTATGCGTTATGCGTTATGCTTTATGCGTATTGCGTTACGCGTTATGCGTTATGCGTTATGCCATATACGGTATGCGTTATGCGTTATGCGTTATGCGTTATGCGTTATGCTTTATGCGTTATGCGTTATGAGTTACACGTTATGCTTTATGCGTTATGCCTTATGCGTTATGCGTTATGCGTTATGCGTTATGCGTTATGCGTTATGAGTTATGCGTTATACGTTATGCGTTATGCGATATGCGTTATGGGTTATGCTTCATGCGTTATGCGTTATGCGTTATGCGTTATGCGTTATGCGTTATGCGTTATGCGTTATGCGTTATGCGTTATTCGGTATGCGCTATGCGTTATGCGTTAGGGATTATGCGTTATGCGTTATGCTGTATGCGTTATACGTTATGCGTTATGCGATATGCGTTATGGGTTATGCTTCATGCGTTATGCGTTATGCGTTATGCTTTATGCGTAATGCGTTATGCGTTATGCGTTATGCGTTATGCGTTATACGGTATGCGTTATACGGTATGCGTTATGCGTTATGCGTTATGCGTTATACGTTATGCGTTATACGTTATGCTTCATGCGTTTTGCGTTATGCGTTATGCGTTATGGTTATGCGTTATGCGTTATGCGTTATGCGTTATGCGTTATGCGTTATGCGTTGTGCGTTATACGTTTGCGTTATGCGTTATGCATTATGCGTTATACGGTATACGTTATGCGTTATACGTTATGCGTTATGGGTTATGCGTTATGCGTTATGCGTTATGCGTTATGCGTTATGCGTTATGCGTTATGCGTTATACGGTGTGCGTTATGCGTTATGCGTTACACGTTATGCATTATGCGTTATGCGTTATGGGTTATGCGTTATGGGTTATGCGTTATGGGTTATGCGTTATGCGTTATGCGTTATGCGTTATGCGTTATGCGTTATGCGTTATGCGTTATGCGTTATGCGTTATGCGTTATGCGTTATGCGTTGTGTGTTATACGTTTGCGTTATGCGTTATGCATTATGCGTTATACGGTATACGTTATGCGTTATACGTTATGCGTTATGCGTTATGCGTTATGGTTATGCGTTATGCGTTATGCGTTATGCGTTATGCGTTATGCGTTATGCGTTATGCGTTATGCGTTATGCGTTATGCGTTATGCTTTATGCGTTATACGTTATGCGTTATGCGATATGCGTTATGGGTTATGCTTCATGCGTTATGCGTTATGCGTTATGCTTTATGCGTTATGCGTTATGCGTTATGCGTTATACGGTATGCGTTATGCGTTATGCGTTATGCGTTATACGTTATGCGTTATACGTTATGCGTTATGCGTTATGCGTTATGCGTTATGCGTTATGCGTTATGCGTTATGCGTTATGCGTTGTGCGTTATGCGTTATGCGTTATGCGATATGCGTTATGGGTTATGCTTCATGCGTTATGCGTTATGCGTTATGCGTTATGCGTTATGCGTTATGCGTTATACGGTGTGCGTTATGCGTTATGCGTTACACGTTATGAGTTATGCGTTATGCGTTATGGGTTATGCGTTATGCGTTATGGTTATGCGTTATGCGTTATGCGTTATGCGTTATGCGTTATGCGTTATGCGTTATGCGTTATGCGTTATGCGTTATGCGTTATGCGTTATGCGTTATGCGATATGCGTTATACGTTTGCGTTATGCGCTATGCATTATGCGTTATACGGTATACGTTATGCGTTATACGTTATGCGTTATGCGTTATGCGTTATGCTTTATGCGTTATGCATTATGCGTTATGCGTGATCTGACATGCGTTATGCGTTATGCGTTATGCGTTATGCGTTATGCCTTATGCCTTATGGTTTGCGTTATGCGTTATGCGTTATGCGTTATGCGTTATGCGTTATGCGTTGTGCGTTATACGTTTGCGTTATGCGTTATGCATTATGCGTTATACGGTATACGTTATGCGTTATACGTTATGCGTTATGCGTTATGCGTTATGCGTTATGTATTATGCGTTATGCCTTATGCGTTATGCGATAAGCGTCATGCATAAAGCCTTATGCGTTATGCGATATGCGATATGCGTCATGCATCAAGTCTTATGCGTTATGGGTTATGCGATATGCGTCATGCATCAAGTCTTATGCGTTATGGGTTATGCGTTATGCGTTATGCGTTATGCGTTATGCGTTATGCGTTTTGCTTTATGCGTTATGCGTTATGGGCTATGCGTTATGCGTTATGCGTTATGCGTTATGCTTTATGCGTTATGCGTTATGCGTTATGCGTTATGCGTTATGCGTTATGCGTTATACGGTATGCGTTATGCGTTATGCATTATGCTTTATGCGTTATACGTTATGCGTTATGCGATATGCGTTATGGGTTATGCTTCATGCGTTATGCGTTATGCGTTATGCTTTATGCGTTATGCGTTATGCGTTATGCGTTATGCGTTATACGGTATGCTTTATGCGTTATACGTTATGCGTTATGCGATATGCGTTATGGGTTATGCTTCATGCGTTATGCGTTATGCGTTATGCGTTATGCGTTATGCGTTATGCGTTATGCGTTATGCGTTATACGTTATGCGTTATGCCTAATGCGTTATGCGTTATGGGCTATGCGTTATGCGTTATGCGTTATGCGTTATGCGTTATGCGTTATGCGTTATGCGTTATGCGTTATGCGTTATGCGTTATACGGTATGCGTTATGCGTTATGCGTTATGCTTTATGCGTTATACGTTATGCGTTATGCGATATGCGTTATGGGTTATGCTTCATGCGTTATGCGTTATGCGTCATGCGTTATGCGTTATGCGTTATACGGTATGCGTTATGCGTTATGCGTTATGCTTTATGCGTTATACGTTATGCGTTATGCGATATGCGTTATGGGTTATGCTTCATGCGTTATGCGTTATGCGTTATGCTTTATGCGTTATGCGTTATGCGTTATGCGTTATACGGTATGCTTTATGCGTTATACGTTATGCGTTATGCGATATGCGTTATGGGTTATGCTTCATGCGTTATGCGTTATGCGTTATGCGTTATGCGTTATGCGTTATGCGTTATACGTTATGCGTTATGCGTTATGCCTAATGCGTTATGCGTTATGCGTTATGCGTTATGCGTTATGCGTTATGCGTTATGCGTTGTGCGTTATACGTTTGCGTTATGCGTTATGCGTTATGCGTTATGCGTTATGCGTTATGCGTTATGCGTTATGCGTTATGCGTTATGCGTTATGCGTTATGCGTTATGCGTTATGCGTTATGCGTTATGCGTTATGCGTTATGCGTTATGCGTTATGCGTTATGCGTTATGCGTTATGCGTTATGCGTTATGCGTTATGCGTTATGCGTTATGCGTTATGCGTTATGCGTTATGCGTTATGCGTTATGCGTTATGCGTTATGCGTTATGCGTTATGCGTTATGCGTTATGCGTTATGCGTTATGCGTTATGCGTTATGCGTTATGCGTTATGCGTTATGCGTTATGCGTTATGCGTTATGCGTTATGCGTTATGCGTTATGCGTTATGCGTTATGCGTTATGCGTTGTGCGTTACACGTTTGCGTTATGCGTTATGCATTATGCGTTATACGGTATACGTTATGCGTTATACGTTATGCGTTATGCGTTATGCGTTATGCTTTATGCGTTATGCATTATGCGTTATGCGTGATCTGACATGCGTTATGCGTTATGCGTTATGCCTTATGCCTTATGGTTTGCGTTATGCGTTATGCGTTATGCGTTATTCGTTATGCGTTATGCGTTATGCGTTATGCGTTATGCGTTATGCGTTATGCGTTATGCGTTGTGCGTTATACGTTTGCGTTATGCGTTATGCATTATGCGTTATACGGTATACGTTATGCGTTATACGTTATGCGTTATACGTTATGCGTTATGCGTTATGCCTAATGCGTTATGCGTTATGCGTTATGCTTTATGCGTTATGCATTATGCGTTATGCGTTATGCGTTATGCCTTATGCCTTATGGTTTGCGTTATGCGTTATGCGTTATGCGTTATGCGTTATGCGTTATGCGTTATGCGTTATGCGTTATGCGTTATGCGTTATGCGTTATGCGTTATGCGTTATGCGTTATGCGTTAGGCGTTATGCGTTGTGCGTTACACGTTTGCGTTATGCGTTATGCATTATGCGTTATACGGTATACGTTATGCGTTATACGTTATGCGTTATGCGTTATGCGTTATGCTTTATGCGTTATGCATTATGCGTTATGCGTTATGCGTTATGCCTTATGCCTTATGGTTTGCGTTATGCGTTATGCGTTATGCGTTATGCGTTATGCGTTATGCGTTATGCGTTGTGCGTTATACGTTTACGTTATGCGTTATGCATTATGCGTTATACGGTATACGTTATGCGTTATACGTTATGCGTTATGCGTTATGCGTTATGCTTTATGCGTTATGCATTATGCGTTATGCGTGATCTGACATGCGTTATGCGTTATGCGTTATGCGTTATGCTTTATGCCTTATGGTTTGCGTTATGCGTTATGCGTTATGCGTTATGCATAATGTGTTATACGTTATGTATTATGCGTTATGCCTTATGCTTTATGCGATAAGCGTCATGCATCAAGCCTTATGCGTTATGCGATATGCGATATGCGTCATGCATCAAGCCTTATGCGTTATGGGTTATGCGTTTTGCGTTATGCGTTATGCGTTATGCGTTATGCATTATGCGTTATGCGTTATGCGTTATGCGTTATGCGTTATGCGTTATGCGTTATGCGTTATGCCTTATGCGTTATGCGTTATGCGTTTTGCTTTATGCGTTATGCGTTATGGGTTATGCGTTATGCGTTATGCGTTATGCGTTATGCTTTATGCGTTATGCGTTATGCGTTATGTGTTATGCGTTATGCGTTATGCGTTATGCGTTATGCTTTATGCGTTATGCGTTATGCGTTATGCGTTATGCGTTATGCGTTATGCGTTATGCGTTATGCGTTATACGGTATGCGTTATGCGTTATGCGTTATGCGTTATGCGTTATGCGTTATGCGTTATGCGTTATGCGTTATGCGTTATGCGTTATGCGTTATACGGTATGCGTTATGCGTTATTGAGTTAGGGGTTATGCGTTATGCGTTATGCTTTATGCGTTATACGTTATGAGTTATGCGATATGCGTTATGGGTTATGCGTTATGGTTATGCGTTATGCCTTATGCGTTATGCGTTATGCGTTATGCGTTATGCGTTATGAGTTATGCGTTATGGGTTATGCGTTATGGTTATGCGTTATGCCTTATGCGTTATGCGTTATGCGTTATGCGTTATGCGTTATGAGTTATGCGTTATACGTTATGCGTTATGCGATATGCGTTATGGGTTATGCTTCATGCGTTATGCGTTATGCGTTATGCGTTATGCGTTATGCGTTATACGGTATGCGTTATGCGTTATTGAGTTAGGGGTTATGCGTTATGCGTTATGCTTTATGCGTTATACGTTATGAGTTATGCGATATGCGTTATGGGTTATGCGTTATGGTTATGCGTTATGCCTTATGCGTTATGCGTTATGCGTTATGCGTTATGCGTTATGAGTTATGCGTTATGGGTTATGCGTTATGGTTATGCGTTATGCCTTATGCGTTATGCGTTATGCGTTATGCGTTATGCGTTATGAGTTATGCGTTATACGTTATGCGTTATGCGATATGCGTTATGGGTTATGCTTCATGCGTTATGCGTTATGCGTTATGCGTTATGCGTTATGCGTTATGCGTTATGCGTTATGCGTTATGCGTTATACGGTATGCGCTATGCGTTATGCGTTATACGTTATGCGTTATGTGTTATGCGTTATGGGTTATGCGTTATGCGTTATGGTTATGCGTTATGCGTTATGCGTTATGCGTTATGCGTTATGCGTTATGCGTTATGCGTAGTGCGTTATGCGTTATGCGTTATGCGTTATGCGTTATGGGTTATGCGTTATGCGTTATGGTTATGCGTTATGCGTTATACGGTATGCGTTATGCGTTATGCGTTATACGTTATGCGTTATGCGTTATGCGTTATGGGTTATGCGTTATGCGTTATGGTTATGCGTTATGCGTTATGCGTTATGCGTTATGCTTTATGCGTATTGCGTTACGCGTTATGCGTTATGCGTTATGCCATATACGGTATGCGTTATGCGTTATGCGTTATGCGTTATGCGTTATGCTTTATGCGTTATGCGTTATGAGTTACACGTTATGCTTTATGCTTTATGCCTTATGCGTTATGCGTTATGCGTTATGCGTTATGCGTTATGCGTTATGCGTTATGAGTTATGCGTTATACGTTATGCGTTATGCGATATGCGTTATGGGCTATGCTTCATGCGTTATGCGTTATGCGTTATGCGTTATGCGTTATGCGTTATGCGTTATGCGTTATGCGTTATGCGTTATACGGTATGCGCTATGCGTTATGCGTTAGGGATTATGCGTTATGCGTTATGCTGTATGCGTTATACGTTATGCGTTATGCGATATGCGTTATGGGTTATGCTTCATGCGTTATGCGTTATGCGTTATGCTTTATGCGTAATGCGTTATGCGTTATGCGTTATGCGTTATACGGTATGCGTTATACGGTATGCGTTATGCGTTATGCGTTATGCGTTATACGTTATGCGTTATACGTTATGCTTCATGCGTTTTGCGTTATGCGTTATGCGTTATGGTTATGCGTTATGCGTTATGCGTTATGCGTTATGCGTTATGCGTTATGCGTTGTGCGTTATACGTTTGCGTTATGCGCTATGCATTATGCGTTATACGGTATACGTTATGCGTTATACGTTATGCGTTATGCGTTATGCGTTATGCTTTATGCGTTATGCTTTATGCGTTATGCGTTATGAGTTACACGTTATGCTTTATGCGTTATGCCTTATGCGTTATGCGTTATGCGTTATGCGTTATGCGTTATGCGTTATGCTTTATGCGTTATGCGTTATGAGTTACACGTTATGCTTTATGCGTTATGCCTTATGCGTTATGCGTTATGCGATATGCGTTATGCGTTATGCGTTATAAGTTATGCGTTATACGTTATGCGTTATGCGATATGCGTTATGGGTTATGCTTCATGCGTTATGCGTTATGCGTTATGCGTTATGCGTTATGCGTTATGCGTTATGTGTTATGCGTTATGCGTTATACGGTATGCGCTATGCGTTATGCGTTAGGGATTATGCGTTATGCGTTATGCTGTATGCGTTATACGTTATGCGTTATGCGATATGCGTTATGGGTTATGCTTCATGCGTTATGCGTTATGCGTTATGCTTTATGCGTAATGCGTTATGCGTTATGCGTTATGCGTTATGCGTTATACGGTATGCGTTATACGGTATGCGTTATGCGTTATGCGTTATGCGTTATACGTTATGCGTTATACGTTATGCTTCATGCGTTTTGCGTTATGCGTTATGCGTTATGGTTATGCGTTATGCGTTATGCGTTATGCGTTATGCGTTATGCGTTATGCGTTGTGCGTTATACGTTTGCGTTATGCGCTATGCATTATGCGTTATACGGTATACGTTATGCGTTATACGTTATGCGTTATGCGTTATGCGTTATGCTTTATGCGTTATGCATTATGCGTTATGCGTGATATGACATGCGTTATGCGTTATGCGTTATGCGTTATGCGTTATGCCTTATGCCTTATGGTTTGCGTTATGCGTTATGCGATATGCGTTATGCGTTATGCGTTATGCGTTATGCGTTATGCGTTGTGCGTTATACGTTTGCGTTATGCGTTATGCATTATGCGTTATACGGTATACGTTATGCGTTATACGTTATGCGTTATGGGTTATGCTTCATGCGTTATGCGTTATGCGTTATGCGTTATGCGTTATGCGTTATGCGTTATACGGAGTGCGTTATGCGTTATGCGTTACACGTTATGCATTATGCGTTATGCGTTATGGGTTATGCGTTATGGGTTATGCGTTATGCGTTATGCGTTATGCGTTATGCGTTATGCGTTATGCGTTATGCGTTATGCGTTATGCGTTATGCGTTATGCGTTATGCGTTATGCGTTATGCGTTGTGTGTTATACGTTTGCGTTATGCTTTATGCGTAATGCGTTATGCGTTATGCGTTATACGGTATGCGTTATGCGTTATGCGTTATGCGTTATACGTTATGCGTTATACGTTATGCGTTATGCGTTATGCGTTATGCGTTATGCGTTATGCGTTATGCGTTATGCGTTATGCGTTGTGCGTTATACGTTATGCGTTATGCGATATGCGTTATGGGTTATGCTTCATGCGTTATGCGTTATGCGTTATGCGTTATGCGTTATACGGTGTGCGTTATGCGTTATGCGTTACACGTTATGAGTTATGCGTTATGCGTTATGGGTTATGCGTTATGCGTTATGGTTATGCGTTATGCGTTATGCGTTATGCGTTATGCGTTATGCGTTATGCGTTATGCGTTATGCGTTATGCGTTATGCGTTATGCGTTATGCGTTATGCGTTATGCGTTATGCGTTGTGCGTTATACGTTTGCGTTATGCGCTATGCATTATGCGTTATACGGTATACGTTATGCGTTATACGTTATGCGTTATGCGTTATGCGTTATGCTTTATGCGTTATGCATTATGCGTTATGCGTGATCTGACAGGCGTTATGCGTTATGCGTTATGCGTTATGCGTTATGCCTTATGCCTTATGGTTTGCGTTATGCGTTATGCGTTATGCGTTATGCGTTATGCGTTATGCGTTATGCGTTGTGCGTTATACGTTTGCGTTATGCGTTATGCATTATGCGTTATACGGTATACGTTATGCGTTATGCGTTATGCGTTATGCGTTATGCGTTATGCGTTGTGCGTTATACGTTTGCGTTATGCGTTATGCATTATGCGTTATACGGTATACGTTATGCGTTATACGTTATGCGTTATACGTTATGCGTTATGCGTTATGCCTAATGCGTTATGCGTTATGCGTTATGCTTTATGCGTTATGCATTATGCGTTATGCGTTATGCGTTATGCCTTATGCCTTATGGTTTGCGTTATGCGTTATGCGTTATGCGTTATGCGTTATGCGTTATGCGTTATGCGTTATGCGTTATGCGTTATGCGTTATGCGTTATGCGTTAGGCGTTATGCGTTGTGCGTTACACGTTTGCGTTATGCGTTATGCATTATGCGTTATACGGTATACGTTATGCGTTATACGTTATGCGTTATGCGTTATGCGTTATGCTTTATGCGTTATGCATTATGCGTTATGCGTTATGCGTTATGCCTTATGCCTTATGGTTTGCGTTATGCGTTATGCGTTATGCGTTATGCGTTATGCGTTATGCGTTATGCGTTATGCGTTGTGCGTTATACGTTTGCGTTATGCGTTATGCATTATGCGTTATACGGTATACGTTATGCGTTATACGTTATGCGTTATGCGTTATGCGTTATGCTTTATGCGTTATGCATTATGCGTTATGCGTGATCTGACATGCGTTATGCGTTATGCGTTATGCGTTATGCTTTATGCCTTATGGTTTGCGTTATGCGTTATGCGTTATGCGTTATGCATAATGTGTTATACGTTATGTATTATGCGTTATGCCTTATGCGTTATGCGATAAGCGTCATGCATCAAGCCTTATGCGTTATGCGATATGCGATATGCGTCATGCATCAAGCCTTATGCGTTATGGGTTATGCGTTAACGTTATGCGTTTTGCGTTATGCGTTATGCGTTATGCGTTATGCATTATGCGTTATGCGTTATGCGTTATGCGTTATGCGTTATGCGTTATGCCTTATGCGTTATGCGTTATGCGTTTTGCTTTATGCGTTATGCGTTATGGGTTATGCGTTATGCGTTATGCGTTATGCGTTATGCTTTATGCGTTATGCGTTATTCGTTATGCGTTATGCGTTATGCGTTATGCGTTATGCGTTATGCTTTATGCGTTATGCGTTATGCGTTATGCGTTATGCGTTATGCGTTATGCGTTATGCGTTATGCGTTATACGGTATGCGTTATGCGTTATGCGTTATGCGTTATGCGTTATGCGTTATGCGTTATGCGTTATGCGTTATGCGTTATGCGTTATACGGTATGCGTTATGCGTTATTGAGTTAGGGGTTATGCGTTATGCGTTATGCTTTATGCGTTATACGTTATGAGTTATGCGATATGCGTTATGGGTTATGCGTTATGGTTATGCGTTATGCCTTATGCGTTATGCGTTATACGTTATGCGTTATGCGTTATGAGTTATGCGTTATGGGTTATGCGTTATGGTTATGCGTTATGCCTTATGCGTTATGCGTTATGCGTTATGCGTTATGCGTTATGAGTTATGCGTTATACGTTATGCGTTATGCGATATGCGTTATGGGTTATGCTTCATGCGTTATGCGTTATGCGTTATGCGTTATGCGTTATGCGTTATGCGTTATGCGTTATGCGTTATACGGTATGCGCTATGCGTTATGCGTTATACGTTATGCGTTATGTGTTATGCGTTATGGGTTATGCGTTATGCGTTATGGTTATGCGTTATGCGTTATGCGTTATGCGTTATGCGTTATGCGTTATGCGTTATGCGTTATGCGTAGTGCGTTATGCGTTATGCGTTATGCGTTATGCGTTATGCGTTATGGGTTATGCGTTATGCGTTATGGTTATGCGTTATGCGTTATACGGTATGCGTTATGCGTTATGCGTTATACGTTATGCGTTATGCGTTATGCGTTATGGGTTATGCGTTATGCGTTATGGTTATGCGTTATGCGTTATGCGTTATGCGTTATGCTTTATGCGTATTGCGTTACGCGTTATGCGTTATGCGTTATGCCATATACGGTATGCGTTATGCGTTATGCGTTATGCGTTATGCGTTATGCTTTATGCGTTATGCGTTATGAGTTACACGTTATGCTTTATGCTTTATGCCTTATGCGTTATGCGTTATGCGTTATGCGTTATGCGTTATGCGTTATGCGTTATGAGTTATGCGTTATACGTTATGCGTTATGCGATATGCGTTATGGGCTATGCTTCATGCGTTATGCGTTATGCGTTATGCGTTATGCGTTATGCGTTATGCGTTATGCGTTATGCGTTATGCGTTATACGGTATGCGCTATGCGTTATGCGTTAGGGATTATGCGTTATGCGTTATGCTGTATGCGTTATACGTTATGCGTTATGCGATATGCGTTATGGGTTATGCTTCATGCGTTATGCGTTATGCGTTATGCTTTATGCGTAATGCGTTATGCGTTATGCGTTATGCGTTATACGGTATGCGTTATACGGTATGCGTTATGCGTTATGCGTTATGCGTTATACGTTATGCGTTATACGTTATGCTTCATGCGTTTTGCGTTATGCGTTATGCGTTATGGTTATGCGTTATGCGTTATGCGTTATGCGTTATGCGTTATGCGTTATGCGTTGTGCGTTATACGTTTGCGTTATGCGCTATGCATTATGCGTTATACGGTATACGTTATGCGTTATACGTTATGCGTTATGCGTTATGCGTTATGCTTTATGCGTTATGCTTTATGCGTTATGCGTTATGAGTTACACGTTATGCTTTATGCGTTATGCCTTATGCGTTATGCGTTATGCGTTATGCGTTATGCGTTATGCGTTATGCTTTATGCGTTATGCGTTATGAGTTACACGTTATGCTTTATGCGTTATGCCTTATGCGTTATGCGTTATGCGATATGCGTTATGCGTTATGCGTTATGAGTTATGCGTTATACGTTATGCGTTATGCGATATGCGTTATGGGTTATGCTTCATGCGTTATGCGTTATGCGTTATGCGTTATGCGTTATGCGTTATGCGTTATGCGTTATGCGTTATGCGTTATACGGTATGCGCTATGCGTTATGCGTTAGGGATTATGCGTTATGCGTTATGCTGTATGCGTTATACGTTATGCGTTATGCGATATGCGTTATGGGTTATGCTTCATGCGTTATGCGTTATGCGTTATGCTTTATGCGTAATGCGTTATGCGTTATGCGTTATGCGTTATGCGTTATACGGTATGCGTTATACGGTATGCGTTATGCGTTATGCGTTATGCGTTATACGTTATGCGTTATACGTTATGCTTCATGCGTTTTGCGTTATGCGTTATGCGTTATGGTTATGCGTTATGCGTTATGCGTTATGCGTTATGCGTTATGCGTTATGCGTTGTGCGTTATACGTTTGCGTTATGCGCTATGCATTATGCGTTATACGGTATACGTTATGCGTTATACGTTATGCGTTATGCGTTATGCGTTATGCTTTATGCGTTATGCATTATGCGTTATGCGTGATATGACATGCGTTATGCGTTATGCGTTATGCGTTATGCGTTATGCGTTATGCCTTATGCCTTATGGTTTGCGTTATGCGTTATGCGTTATGCGTTATGCGTTATGCGTTATGCGTTATGCGTTGTGCGTTATACGTTTGCGTTATGCGTTATGCATTATGCGTTATACGGTATACGTTATGCGTTATACGTTATGCGTTATGGGTTATGCTTCATGCGTTATGCGTTATGCGTTATGCGTTATGCGTTATGCGTTATGCGTTATACGGTGTGCGTTATGCGTTATGCGTTACACGTTATGCATTATGCGTTATGCGTTATGGGTTATGCGTTATGGGTTATGCGTTATGCGTTATGCGTTATGCGTTATGCGTTATGCGTTATGCGTTATGCGTTATGCGTTATGCGTTATGCGTTATGCGTTATGCGTTGTGTGTTATACGTTTGCGTTATGCGTTATGCATTATGCGTTATACGGTATACGTTATGCGTTATACGTTATGCGTTATGCGTTATGCGTTATGGTTATGCGTTATGCGTTATGCGTTATGGTTATGCGTTATGCGTTATGCGTTATGCGTTATGCGTTATGCGTTATGCGTTATGCTTTATGCGTTATACGTTATGCGTTATGCGATATGCGTTATGGGTTATGCTTCATGCGTTATGCGTTATGCGTTATGCTTTATGCGTAATGCGTTATGCGTTATGCGTTATACGGTATGCGTTATGCGTTATGCGTTATGCGTTATACGTTATGCGTTATACGTTATGCGTTATGCGTTATGCGTTATGCGTTATGCGTTATGCGTTATGCGTTATGCGTTATGCGTTGTGCGTTATACGTTATGCGTTATGCGATATGCGTTATGGGTTATGCTTCATGCGTTATGCGTTATGCGTTATGCGTTATGCGTTATGCGTTATACGGTGTGCGTTATGCGTTATGCGTTACACGTTATGAGTTATGCGTTATGCGTTATGGGTTATGCGTTATGCGTTATGGTTATGCGTTATGCGTTATGCGTTATGCGTTATGCGTTATGCGTTATGCGTTATGCGTTATGCGTTATGCGTTATGCGTTATGCGTTATGCGTTGTGCGTTATACGTTTGCGTTATGCGCTATGCATTATGCGTTATACGGTATACGTTATGCGTTATACGTTATGCGTTATGCGTTATGCGTTATGCTTTATGCGTTATGCATTATGCGTTATGCGTGATCTGACATGCGTTATGCGTTATGCGTTATGCGTTATGCGTTATGCCTTATGCCTTATGGTTTGCGTTATGCGTTATGCGTTATGCGTTATGCGTTATGCGTTATGCGTTATGCGTTGTGCGTTATACGTTTGCGTTATGCGTTATGCATTATGCGTTATACGGTATACGTTATGCGTTATACGTTATGCGTTATGCGTTATGCGTTATGCGTTATGTATTATGCGTTATGCCTTATGCGTTATGCGATAAGCGTCATGCATAAAGCCTTATGCGTTATGCGATATGCGATATGCGTCATGCATCAAGTCTTATGCGTTATGGGTTATGCGATATGCGTCATGCATCAAGTCTTATGCGTTATGGGTTATGCGTTATGCGTTATGCGTTATGCGTTATGCGTTATGCGTTTTGCTTTATGCGTTATGCGTTATGGGCTATGCGTTATGCGTTATGCGTTATGCGTTATGCTTTATGCGTTATGCGTTATGCGTTATGCGTTATGCGTTATGCGTTATGCGTTATACGGTATGCGTTATGCGTTATGCATTATGCTTTATGCGTTATACGTTATGCGTTATGCGATATGCGTTATGGGTTATGCTTCATGCGTTATGCGTTATGCGTTATGCTTTATGCGTTATGCGTTATGCGTTATGCGTTATGCGTTATACGGTATGCTTTATGCGTTATACGTTATGCGTTATGCGATATGCGTTATGGGTTATGCTTCATGCGTTATGCGTTATGCGTTATGCGTTATGCGTTATGCGTTATGCGTTATGCGTTATGCGTTATACGTTATGCGTTATGCCTAATGCGTTATGCGTTATGGGCTATGCGTTATGCGTTATGCGTTATGCGTTATGCGTTATGCGTTATGCGTTATGCGTTATGCGTTATGCGTTATGCGTTATACGGTATGCGTTATGCGTTATGCGTTATGCTTTATGCGTTATACGTTATGCGTTATGCGATATGCGTTATGGGTTATGCTTCATGCGTTATGCGTTATGCGTCATGCGTTATGCGTTATGCGTTATACGGTATGCGTTATGCGTTATGCGTTATGCTTTATGCGTTATACGTTATGCGTTATGCGATATGCGTTATGGGTTATGCTTCATGCGTTATGCGTTATGCGTTATGCTTTATGCGTTATGCGTTATGCGTTATGCGTTATACGGTATGCTTTATGCGTTATACGTTATGCGTTATGCGATATGCGTTATGGGTTATGCTTCATGCGTTATGCGTTATGCGTTATGCGTTATGCGTTATGCGTTATGCGTTATGCGTTATACGTTATGCGTTATGCGTTATGCCTAATGCGTTATGCGTTATGCGTTATGCGTTATGCGTTATGCGTTATGCGTTATGCGTTGTGCGTTATACGTTTGCGTTATGCGTTATGCGTTATGCGTTATGCGTTATGCGTTATGCGTTATGCGTTATGCGTTATGCGTTATGCGTTATGCGTTATGCGTTATGCGTTATGCGTTATGCGTTATGCGTTATGCGTTATGCGTTATGCGTTATGCGTTATGCGTTATGCGTTATGCGTTATGCGTTATGCGTTATGCGTTATGCGTTATGCGTTATGCGTTATGCGTTATGCGTTATGCGTTATGCGTTATGCGTTATGCGTTATGCGTTATGCGTTATGCGTTATGCGTTATGCGTTATGCGTTATGCGTTATGCGTTATGCGTTATGCGTTATGCGTTATGCGTTATGCGTTATGCGTTATGCGTTATGCGTTATGCGTTATGCGTTGTGCGTTACACGTTTGCGTTATGCGTTATGCATTATGCGTTATACGGTATACGTTATGCGTTATACGTTATGCGTTATGCGTTATGCGTTATGCGTTATGCTTTATGCGTTATGCATTATGCGTTATGCGTGATCTGACATGCGTTATGCGTTATGCGTTATGCCTTATGCCTTATGGTTTGCGTTATGCGTTATGCGTTATGCGTTATTCGTTATGCGTTATGCGTTATGCGTTATGCGTTATGCGTTATGCGTTATGCGTTGTGCGTTATACGTTTGCGTTATGCGTTATGCATTATGCGTTATACGGTATACGTTATGCGTTATACGTTATGCGTTATACGTTATGCGTTATGCGTTATGCCTAATGCGTTATGCGTTATGCGTTATGCGTTATGCGTTATGCGTTATGCGTTGTGCGTTATACGTTTGCGTTATGCGTTATGCGTTATGCGTTATGCGTTATGCGTTATGCGTTATGCGTTATGCGTTATGCGTTATGCGTTATGCGTTATGCGTTATGCGTTATGCGTTATGCTTTATGCGTTATGCATTATGCGTTATGCGTGATCTGACATGCGTTATGCGTTATGCGTTATGCCTTATGCCTTATGGTTTGCGTTATGCGTTATGGGTTATGCGCTATTCGTTATGCGTTTTGCGTTATGCGTTATGCGTTATGCGTTATGCGTTATGCGTTATGCGTTATGCGTTATGCGTTATGCGTTATGCGTTATGCGTTATGCGTTATACGGTATGCGTTATGCGTTATGCGTTATGCTTTATGCGTTATACGTTATGCGTTATGCGATATGCGTTATGGGTTATGCTTCATGCGTTCTGCGTTATGCGTCATGCGTTATGCGTTATGCGTTATACGGTATGCGGTATGCGTTATGCGTTATGCGTTATGCGTTATGCGTTATGCGTTATGCGTTATGCGTTATGCGTTATGCGTTATGCGTTATGCGTTATGCGTTATGCGTTATGCGTTGTGCGTTATACGTTTGCGTTATGCGTTATGCGTTATGCGTTATGCGTTATGCGTTATGCGTTATGCGTTATGCGTTATGCGTTATGCGTTATGCGTTATGCGTTATGCGTTATGCGTTATGCGTTATGCGTTATGCGTTATGCGTTATGCGTTATGCGTTATGCGTTATGCATTATGCGTTATACGGTATACGTTATGCGTTATACGTTATGCGTTATGCGTTATGCGTTATGCGTTATGCTTATGCGTTATGCATTATGCGTTATGCGTGATCTGACATGCGTTATGCGTTATGCGTTATGCGTTATGCTTTATGCCTTATGGTTTGCGTTATGCGTTATGCGTTATGCGTTATGCGTCATGCATCAAGCCTTATGCGTTATGGGTTATGCGTTAACGTTATGCGTTTTGCGTTATGCGTTATGCGTTATGCGTTATGCGTTATGCGTTATGCGTTATGCCTTATGCGTTATGCGTTATGCTTTATGCGTTATGCATTATGCGTTATGCGTGATCTGACATGCGTTATGCGTTATGCGTTATGCGTTATGCTTTATGCCTTATGGTTTGCGTTATGCGTTATGCGTTATGCGTTATGCGTCATGCATCAAGCCTTATGCGTTATGGGTTATGCGTTAACGTTATGCGTTTGCGTTATGCGTTATGCGTTATGCGTTATGCGTTATGCGTTATGCGTTATGCGTTATGCGTTATGCGTTATGCGTTATGCGGTATGCGTTATGCGTTATGCGTTATGCGTTATGCGTTATGCGTTATGCGTTTTGCTTTATGCGTTATGCGTTATGGGTTATGCGTTATGCGTTATGCGTTATGCGTTATGCGTTATGCTTTATGCGTTATGCGTTATGCGTTATGCGTTATGCGTTATGCGTTATACGGTATGCGTTATGCGTTATGCGTTATGCGTTATGCGTTATGCGTTATGCGTTATGCGTTATGCGTTATGCGTTATGCGTTATGCGTTATACGGTATGCGTTATGCGTTATACGTTATGCGTTATGCGTTATGCGTTATGGGTTATGCGTTATGCGTTATGAGTTACACGTTCTGCTTTATGCGTTATGCGTTATTGCGTTAGGGGTTATGCGTTATGCGTTATGCTTTATGCGTTATACGTTATGCGTTATGGGATATGCGTTATGGGTTATGCGTTATGGTTATGCGTTATGCGTTATGCGTTATGCGTTATGCTTTATGCGTTATGCATTATGCGTTATGCGTGATCTGACATGCGTTATGCGTTATGCGTTATGCGTTATGCCTTATGCCTTATGCCTTATGGTTTGCGTTATGCGTTATGCGTTATGCGTTATGCGTTATGCGTCATGCGTTATTCGTTATGCGTTATGCGTTATGCGTTGTGCGTTATACGTTTGCGTTATGCGTTATGCGTTATGCGTTATGCGTTAGGCGTTATGCGTTATGCGTTATGCGTTATGCGTTATGCGTTATGCGTTGTGCGTTATGCGTTATGCGTTATGCGTTATGCGTTATGCGTTATGCGTTATGCGTTATGCGTTATGCGTTATGCGTTATGCGTTTTGCTTTATGCGTTATGCGTTATGGGTTATGCGTTATGCGTTATGCGTTATGCGTTATGCTTTATGCGTTATGCGTTATGCGTTATGCGTTATGCGTTATGCGTTATGCTTTATGCGTTATGCGTTATGCGTTATGCGTTATGCGTTATGCGTTATACGGTATGCGTTATGCGTTTTGCTTTATGCGTTATGCGTTATGGGTTATGCGTTATGCGTTATGCGTTATGCGTTATGCGTTGTGCGTTATACGTTTGCGTTATGCGTTATGCGTTATGCGTTATGCGTTATGCGTTATGCGTTATGCGTTATGCGTTATGCGTTTTGCTTTATGCGTTATGCGTTATGGGTTATGCGTTATGCGTTATGCGTTATGCGTTGTGCGTTATGCGTTATGCGTTATACGTTATGCGTTATGCCTAATGCGTTATGCGTTATGCGTTATGCGTTATGCGTTATGCGTTATGCGTTGTGCGTTATGCTTTATGCGTTATGCGTTATGCGTTATGCGTTATGCGTTATGCGTTATACGGTATGCGTTATGCGTTTTGCTTTATGCGTTATGCGTTATGGGTTATGCGTTATGCGTTATGCGTTATGCGTTATGCGTTGTGCGTTATACGTTTGCGTTATGCGTTATGCGTTATGCGTTATGCGTTATGCGTTATGCGTTATGCGTTATGCGTTATGCGTTTTGCTTTATGCGTTATGCGTTATGGGTTATGCGTTATGCGTTATGCGTTATGCGTTATGCTTTATGCGTTATGCGTTATGCGTTATGCGTTATGCGTTATGCGTTATGCGTTATGCTTTATGCGTTATGCGTTATGCGTTATGCGTTATGCGTTATACGGTATGCGTTATGCGTTATGCGTTATGCGTTATGCGTTATGCGTTATGCGTTATGCGTTATGTGTTATGCGTTATACGGTATGCGTTATGCGTTATACGTTATGCGTTATGCGTTATGCGTTATGGGTTATATGTTATGCGTTATGAGTTACACGTCATGCTTTATGCGTTATGCGTTATTGCGTTAGGGGTTATGCGTTATGCGTTATGCTTTATGCGTTATACGTTATGAGTTATGCGATATGCGTTATGGGTTATGCGTTATGCGTTATGGTTATGCGTTATGCGTTATGCGTTATGCGTTATGCGTTATGCGTTATGCGTTATGCGTTATGCGTTATGCGTTATACGTTATGCGTTATGCGATATGCGTTATAGGTTATGCTTCATGCGTTATGCGTTATGCGTTATGCGTTATGCGTTATACGGTATGCGCTATGCGTTATGCGTTATACGTTATGCGTTATGTGTTATGCGTTATGGGTTATGCGTTATGCGATATGCGTTATGCGTTATGCGTTATGCGTTATGCGTTATGCGTTATGCGTTATGCGTTATGCGTTATGCGTTGTGCGTTATGCGTTATGCGTTATACGTTATGCGTTATGCCTAATGCGTTATGCGTTATGCGTTATGCGTTATGCGTTATGCGTTATGCGTTGTGCGTTATACGTTTGCTTTATGCGTTATGCGTTATGCGTTATGCGTTATGCGTTATGCGTTATGCGTTATGCGTTATGCGTTATGCGTTATGCGTTATGCGTTATGCGTTATGCGTTATGCGTTATGCGTTATGCGTTATGCGTTATGCGTTATGCGTTATGCGTTATGCGTTATGCGTTATGCGTTATGCGTTATGCGTTATGCGTTATGCGTTATGCGTTATGCGTTATGCGTTATGCGTTATGCGTTATGAGTTACACGTTATGCTTTATGCGTTATGCGTTATTGCGTTAGGGGTTATGCGTTATGCGTTATGCTTTATGCGTTATACGTTATGCGTTATGCGATATGCGTTATGGGTTATGCTTCATGCGTTATGCGTTATGGGTTATGCGTTATGCGTTATGGTTATGCGTTATGCGTTATGCGTTATGCGTTATGCGTTATGCGTTATGCGTTATGCGTTGTGCGTTATACGTTTGCGTTATGCGCTATGCATTATGCATTATACGGTATACGTTATGCGTTATACGTTATGCGTTATGCGTTATGCGTTATGCTTTATGCGTTATGCATTATGCGTTATGCGTGATCTGACATGCGTTATGCGTTATGCGTTATGCGTTATGCGTTATGCCTTATGCCTTATGGTTTGCGTTATGCGTTATGCGTTATGCGTTATGCGTTATGCGTTATGCGTTATGCGTTGTGCGTTATACGTTTGCGTTATGCGTTATGCATTATGCGTTATACGGTATACGTTATGCGTTATACGTTATTCGTTATGCGTTATGCGTTATGCTTTATGTGTTATGCATTATGCGTTATGCGTGATCTGACATGCGTTATGCGTTATACGGTATGCGTTATGCGTTATGCGTTATGCGTTATGCGTTATGCGTTATGCGTTATGCGTTATGTGTTATGCGTTATACGGTATGCGTTATGCGTTATACGTTATGCGTTATGCGTTATGCGTTATGGGTTATATGTTATGCGTTATGAGTTACACGTCATGCTTTATGCGTTATGCGTTATTGCGTTAGGGGTTATGCGTTATGCGTTATGCTTTATGCGTTATACGTTATGAGTTATGCGATATGCGTTATGGGTTATGCGTTATGCGTTATGGTTATGCGTTATGCGTTATGCGTTATGCGTTATGCGTTATGCGTTATGCGTTATGCGTTATGCGTTATGCGTTATACGTTATGCGTTATGCGATATGCGTTATAGGTTATGCTTCATGCGTTATGCGTTATGCGTTATGCGTTATGCGTTATACGGTATGCGCTATGCGTTATGCGTTATACGTTATGCGTTATGTGTTATGCGTTATGGGTTATGCGTTATGCGATATGCGTTATGCGTTATGCGTTATGCGTTATGCGTTATGCGTTATGCGTTATGCGTTATGCGTTATGCGTTGTGCGTTATGCGTTATGCGTTATACGTTATGCGTTATGCCTAATGCGTTATGCGTTATGCGTTATGCGTTATGCGTTATGCGTTATGCGTTATGCGTTGTGCGTTATACGTTTGCTTTATGCGTTATGCGTTATGCGTTATGCGTTATGCGTTATGCGTTATGCGTTATGCGTTATGCGTTATGCGTTATGCGTTATGCGTTATGCGTTATGCGTTATGCGTTATGCGTTATGCGTTATGCGTTATGCGTTATGCGTTATGCGTTATGCGTTATGCGTTATGCGTTATGCGTTATGCGTTATGCGTTATGCGTTATGCGTTATGCGTTATGAGTTACACGTTATGCTTTATGCGTTATGCGTTATTGCGTTAGGGGTTATGCGTTATGCGTTATGCTTTATGCGTTATACGTTATGCGTTATGCGATATGCGTTATGGGTTATGCTTCATGCGTTATGCGTTATGGGTTATGCGTTATGCGTTATGGTTATGCGTTATGCGTTATGCGTTATGCGTTATGCGTTATGCGTTATGCGTTATGCGTTGTGCGTTATACGTTTGCGTTATGCGCTATGCATTATGCATTATACGGTATACGTTATGCGTTATACGTTATGCGTTATGCGTTATGCGTTATGCTTTATGCGTTATGCATTATGCGTTATGCGTGATCTGACATGCGTTATGCGTTATGCGTTATGCGTTATGCGTTATGCCTTATGCCTTATGGTTTGCGTTATGCGTTATGCGTTATGCGTTATGCGTTATGCGTTATGCGTTATGCGTTGTGCGTTATACGTTTGCGTTATGCGTTATGCATTATGCGTTATACGGTATACGTTATGCGTTATACGTTATTCGTTATGCGTTATGCGTTATGCTTTATGTGTTATGCATTATGCGTTATGCGTGATCTGACATGCGTTATGCGTTATGCGTTATGCGTTATGCTTTATGCCTTATGGTTTGCGTTATGCGTTATGCGTTATGCGTTATGCGTTATGCGTTATGCGTTATGTGTTATGCGTTATGCTTTATGCGTTATGCGTTATGCGTTATGCGTTATGCGTTATGCGTTATACGGTATGCGTTATGCGTTATGCGTTATGCGTTATGCGTTATGCGTTATGCGTTATGCGTTATGCGTTATGCGTTATGCGTTATGCGTTATACGGTATGCGTTATGCGTTATACGTTATGCGTTATGCGTTATGCGTTATGGGTTATGCGTTATGCGTTATGAGTTACACCTTATGCTTTATGCGTTATGCGTTATTGCGTTAGGGGTTATGCGTTATGCGTTATGCGTTATGCGTTATGCGTTATACGGTATGCGTTATGCGTTATGCGTTATGCGTTATGCTTTATGCGTTATACGGTATGCGTTATGCGTTATACGTTATGCGTTATGCGTTATGCGTTATGCGTTATGGGTTATGCGTTATGCGTTATGGTTATGCGTTTTGCGTTATGAGTTACACGTTATGCTTTATGCGATATACGTTATTGCGTTAGGGGTTATGCGTTATGCGTTATGCTTTATGCGTTATACGTTATGCGTTATGCGATATGCGTTATGGGTTATGCTTCATGCGTTATGCGTTATGCGTTATGCGTTATGCGTTATGCGTTATGCGTTATGCGTTATGCGTTATGCGTTATGCGTTGTGCGTTATACGTTTGCGTCATGCGTTATGCATTATGCGTTATACGGTATACGTTATGCGTTATGCGTTTTGCGTTATGAGTTACACGTTATGCTTTATGCGATATACGTTATTGCGTTAGAGGTTATGCGTTATACTTTATGCGTTATACGTTATGCGTTATGCGATATGCGTTATGGGTTATGCGTTATGCGTTATGCGTTATGCGTTTTGCTTTATGCGTTATGCGTTATGCGTTATGCGTTATGCGTTGTGCGTTATACGTTTGCGTTATGCGTTATGCATTATGCGTTATACGGTATACGTTATGCGTTATACGTTATGCGTTATGCGTTATACGTTATGTATTATGCGTTATGCCTTATGCGTTATGCGATAAGCGTCATGCATCAAGCCTTATGCGTTATGCGATATGCGATATGCGTCATGCATCAAGCCTTATGCGTTATGGGTTATGCGTTAACGTTATGGGTTTTGCGTTATGCGTTATGCGTTATGCGTTATGCGTTATGCGTTATGCGTTATGCATAATGCGTTATACGTTATGTATTATGCGTTATGCCTTATGCGTTATGCGATAAGCGTCATGCATCAAGCCTTATGCGTTATGCGATATGCGATATGCGTCATGCATCAAGTCTTATGCGTTATGGGTTATGCGTTAACGTTATGGGTTTTGCGTTATGCGTTATGCGTTATACGTTATGCGTTATGCGATATGCGTTATGGGTTATGCTTCATGCGTTATGCGTTATGCGTTATGCGTTATGCGTTATGCGTTATGCGTTATGCGTTATGCGTTGTGCGTTATACGTTTGCGTTATGCGTTATGCATTATGCGTTATACGGTATACGTTATGCGTTATACGTTATGCGTTATGCGTTATACGTTATGTATTATGCGTTATGCCTTATGCGTTATGCGATAAGCGTCATGCATCAAGCCTTATGCGTTATGCGATATGCGATATGCGTCATGCATCAAGCCTTATGCGTTATGGGTTATGCGTTAACGTTATGGGTTTTGCGTTATGCGTTATGCGTTATGCGTTATGCGTTATGCGTTATGCGTTATGCGTTATGCGTTATGCGTTATGCGTTATGCGTTTTGCTTTATGCGTTATGCGTTATGCGTTATGCGTTATGCGTTGTGCGTTATACGTTTGCGTTATGCGTTATGCATTATGCGTTATACGGTATACGTTATGCGTTATACGTTATGCGTTATGCGTTATACGTTATGTATTATGCGTTATGCCTTATGCGTTATGCGATAAGCGTCATGCATCAAGCCTTATGCGTTATGCGATATGCGATATGCGTCATGCATCAAGCCTTATGCGTTATGGGTTATGCGTTAACGTTATGGGTTTTGCGTTATGCGTTATGCGTTATGCGTTATGCGTTATGCGTTATGCGTTATGCGTTATGCATAATGCGTTATACGTTATGTATTATGCGTTATGCCTTATGCGTTATGCGATAAGCGTCATGCATCAAGCCTTATGCGTTATGCGATATGCGATATGCGTCATGCATCAAGTCTTATGCGTTATGGGTTATGCGTTAACGTTATGCGTTTTGCGTTATACGTTATGCGTTATGCGTTATGCGTTATGCGTTATGCGTTATGCGTTATGCGTTATGCGTTATGCGTTATGCGTTTTGCTTTATGCGTTATGCGTTATGCGTTATGCGTTATGCGTTATGCGTTATGCGTTATGCGTTATACGGTATGCGTTATGCGTTATGCGTTATGCGTTATGCGTTATACGTTATGTATTATGCGTTATGCCTTATGCGTTATGCGATAAGCGTCATGCATCAAGCCTTATGCGTTATGCGATATGCGATATGCGTCATGCATCAAGCCTTATGCGTTATGGGTTATGCGTTAACGTTATGGGTTTTGCGTTATGCGTTATGCGTTATGCGTTATGCGTTATGCGTTATGCGTTATGCGTTATGCGTTATGCGTTATGCGTTATGCGTTTTGCTTTATGCGTTATGCGTTATGCGTTATGCGTTATGCGTTGTGCGTTATACGTTTGCGTTATGCGTTATGCATTATGCGTTATACGGTATACGTTATGCGTTATACGTTATGCGTTATGCGTTATACGTTATGTATTATGCGTTATGCCTTATGCGTTATGCGATAAGCGTCATGCATCAAGCCTTATGCGTTATGCGATATGCGATATGCGTCATGCATCAAGCCTTATGCGTTATGGGTTATGCGTTAACGTTATGGGTTTTGCGTTATGCGTTATGCGTTATGCGTTATGCGTTATGCGTTATGCGTTATGCGTTATGCATAATGCGTTATACGTTATGTATTATGCGTTATGCCTTATGCGTTATGCGATAAGCGTCATGCATCAAGCCTTATGCGTTATGCGATATGCGATATGCGTCATGCATCAAGTCTTATGCGTTATGGGTTATGCGTTAACGTTATGCGTTTTGCGTTATACGTTATGCGTTATGCGTTATGCGTTATGCGTTATGCGTTATGCGTTATGCGTTATGCGTTATGCGTTATGCGTTTTGCTTTATGCGTTATGCGTTATGCGTTATGCGTTATGCGTTATGCGTTATGCGTTATGCGTTATACGGTATGCGTTATGCGTTATGCGTTATGCGTTATGCGTTATGCGTTATGCGTTATGCGTTATGCGTTATGCGTTATGCGTTATGCGTTATGCGTTATGCGTTATACGGTATGCGTTATGCGTTATACGTTATGCGTTATGCGTTATGCGTTATGGGTTATGCGTTATGCGTTATGAGTTACACCTTATGCTTTATGCGTTATGCGTTATTGCGTTAGGGGTTATGCGTTATGCGTTATGCGTTATGCGTTATGCGTTATGCGTTATACGGTATGCGTTATGCGTTATGCGTTATGCGTTATGCGTTATGCTTTATGCGTTATACGGTATGCGTTATGCGTTATACGTTATGCGTTATGCGTTATGCGTTATGCGTTATGCGTTATGCGTTATGCGTTATGCGTTATGCGTTATGCGTTATGCGTTTTGCTTTATGCGTTATGCGTTATGCGTTATGCGTTATGCGTTATGCGTTATGCGTTATACGGTATGCGTTATGCGTTATGCGTTATGCGTTATGCGTTATGCGTTATGCGTTATGCGTTATGCGTTATGCGTTATGCGGTATGCGTTATGCGTTATACGTTATGCGTTATGCGTTATGCGTTATGGGTTATGCGTTATGCGTTATGAGTTACACCTTATGCTTTATGCGTTATGCGTTACACGTTATACGTTATACGTTATAAGTAAATACGTTATACGTTATACGTTATACGTTATACGTTATACGTTATACGTTATACGTTATACGTTATACGTTATACGTTATACGTTATACGTTATACGTTATACGTTATACGTTATACGTTATACGTTATACGTTATACGTTATACGTTATACGTTATACGTTATACGTTATACGTTATACGTTATACGTTATACGTTATACGTTATACGTTATACGTTATACGTTATACGTTATACGTTATACGTTATACGTTATACGTTATACGTTATACGTTATACGTTATACGTTATACGTTATACGTTATACGTTATACGTTATACGTTATACGTTATACGTTTAACATTATACGTTATACGTTATACGTTATACGTTATACGTTGTACGTTATACGTTATACGTTATACGTTATACGTTATACGTTATATGTTTAACGTTATACGTTATACGTTGTACGTTATACGTTATACGTTTAACGTTATACGTTATACGTTATACGTTATACGTTATACGTTATATGTTTAACGTTATACGTTATACGTTGTACGTTATACGTTATACGTTTAACGTTATACGTTATACGTTATACGTTATACGTTATACGATATACGTTATACGTTATACGTTATACGTTATACGTTATACGTTATACGTTTAACAGTATACGTTATACGTTATACGATATACGTTATACGTTATACGTTATACGTTATACGTTATACGTTATACGTTATTCGTTATACGTTATACGTTATACGTTATACGTTATACGTTATACGTTATACGTTATTCGTTATACGTTATACGTTATACGTTATACGTTATACGTTATACGTTATACGTTATACGTTATACGTTATACGTTATACGTTATACGTTATACGTTATACGTTATACGTTATACGTTATACGTTATACGTTATACGTTATACGTTATACGTTATACGTTATACGTTATACGTTATACGTTATACGTTATACGTTATACGTTATACGTTATACGTTATACGTTATACGTTATACGTTATACGTTATACGTTATACGTTATACGTTATACGTTATACGTTATACGTTATACGTTATACGTTATACGTTATACGTTATACGTTATACGTTATACGTTATACGTTATACGTTATACGTTATACGTTATACGTTATACGTTATACGTTATACGTTATACGTTATACGTTATACGTTATACGTTATACGTTATACGTTATACGTTATACGTTATACGTTATACGTTATACGTTATACGTTATACGTTATACGTTATACGTTATACGTTATACGTTATACGTTATACGTTATACGTTATACGTTATACGTTATACGTTATACGTTATACGTTATACGTTATACGTTATACGTTATACGTTATACGTTATACGTTATACGTTATACGTTATACGTTATACGTTATACGTTATACGTTATACGTTATACGTTATACGTTTAACATTATGCGTTATACGTTATACGTTATACGTTATACGTTATACGTTGTACGTTATACGTTATACGTTATACGTTATACGTTATACGTTATACGTTATACGTTATACGTTATACGTTATACGTTATACGTTATACGTTATACGTTATACGTTATACGTTATACGTTATACGTTATACGTTATATGTTTAACGTTATACGTTGTACGTTATACGTTATACGTTTAACGTTATACATTATACATTATACGTTATACGTTAAACGTTACACGTTATACGTTATACGTTATAAGTAAATACGTTATATGTTTAACGTTATACGTTATATGTTATACGTTATACGTTATACGTTATACGTTATACGTTATACGTTATACGTTATACGTTATACGTTATACGTTATACGTTATACGTTATACGTTATACGTTATACGTTATACGTTATACGTTATACGTTATACGTCTAAACGTTATACGTTGTACGTTATAGGTTATACGTTTAACATTATACGTTATATGTTATACTTTGTACGTTGTACGTTATACGTTATACGTTATACGTTGTACGTTATACGTTATACGTTATACGTTATACGTTATACGTTAGACGTTACACGTTATACTTTATACGTTATACGTTATATGTTATACGTTATACGTTATGCGTTATACGTTATACGTTATACGTTATACGTTATACGTTGTACGTTATACGTTATACGTTATACGTTATACGTTATACGTTATACGTTATACGTTATACGTTATACGTTATACGTTATACGTTATACGTTATACGTTATACGTTATACGCTATACGTTATACGTTATACGTTATACGTTATACGTTATACGTTATACGTTATACGTTATACGTTATACGTTATACGTTATACGTTATACGTTATACGTTATACGTTATACGTTATACGTTATACGTTATACGTTATACGTTATACGTTATACGTTATACGTTATACGTTATACGTTATACGTTATACGTTATACGTTATACGTTATACGTTATACGTTATACGTTATACGTTATACGTTATACGTTATACGTTATACGTTATACGTTATACGTTATACGTTATACGTTACACGTCTAAACGTTATACGTTGTACGTTATAGGTTATACGTTTAACATTATACGTTATACGTTATACTTTGTACGTTGTACGTTATACGTTATACGTTATACGTTGTACGTTATACGTTATACGTTATACTTTATACGTTATACGTTATACGTTATACGTTATACGTTATACGTTATACGTTATACGTTATACGTTATACGTTATACGTTATACGTTATACGTTATACGTTATACGTTATACGTTATACGTTATACGTTATACGTTATACGTTATACGTTATACGTTATACGTTATTCGTTATGCGTTATGCGTTATGCTTTATGTGTTATGCATTATGCGTTATGCGTGATCTGACATGCGTTATGCGTTATGCGTTATGCGTTATGCTTTATGCCTTATGGTTTGCGTTATGCGTTATGCGTTATGCGTTATGCGTTATGCGTTATGCGTTATGCTTTATGCGTTATGCGTTATGCGTTATGCGTTATGCGTTATGCGTTATGCGTTATACGGTATGCGTTATGCGTTATACGTTATGCGTTATGCGTTATGCGTTATGGGTTATGCGTTATGCGTTATCAGTTACACCTTATGCTTTATGCGTTATGCGTTATTGCGTTAGGGGTTATGCGTTATGCGTTATGCGTTATGCGTTATACGGTATGCGTTATGCGTTATGCGTTATGCTTTATGCGTTATACGGTATGCGTTATGCGTTATACGTTATGCGTTATGCGTTATGCGTTATGCGTTATGGGTTATGCGTTATGCGTTATGGTTATGCGTTTTGCGTTATGAGTTACACGTTATGCTTTATGCGATATACGTTATTGCGTTAGGGGTTATGCGTTATGCGTTATGCTTTATGCGTTATACGTTATGCGTTATGCGATATGCGTTATGGGTTATGCTTCATGCGTTATGCGTTATGCGTTATGCGTTATGCGTTATGCGTTATGCGTTATGCGTTATGCGTTATGCGTTATGCGTTATGCGTTGTGCGTTATACGTTTGCGTTATGCGTTATGCATTATGCGTTATACGGTATACGTTATGCGTTATGCGTTTTGCGTTATGAGTTACACGTTATGCTTTATGCGATATACGTTATTGCGTTAGAGGTTATGCGTTATACTTTATGCGTTATGCGTTATGCGTTATGCGTTATGCGTTATACGTTATGCGTTATGCGTTATACGTTATGTATTATGCGTTATGCCTTATGCGTTATGCGATAAGCGTCATGCATCAAGCCTTATGCGTTATGCGATATGCGATATGCGTCATGCATCAAGTCTTATGCGTTATGGGTTATGCGTTAACGTTATGGGTTTTGCGTTATGCGTTATGCGTTATACGTTATGCGTTATGCGATATGCGTTATGGGTTATGCTTCATGCGTTATGCGTTATGCGTTATGCGTTATGCGTTATGCGTTATGCGTTATGCGTTATGCGTTGTGCGTTATACGTTTGCGTTATGCGTTATGCATTATGCGTTATACGGTATACGTTATGCGTTATACGTTATGCGTTATGCGTTATACGTTATGTATTATGCGTTATGCCTTATGCGTTATGCGATAAGCGTCATGCATCAAGCCTTATGCGTTATGCGATATGCGATATGCGTCATGCATCAAGCCTTATGCGTTATGGGTTATGCGTTAACGTTATGGGTTTTGCGTTATGCGTTATGCGTTATGCGTTATGCGTTATGCGTTATGCGTTATGCGTTATGCGTTATGCGTTATGCGTTATGCGTTTTGCTTTATGCGTTATGCGTTATGCGTTATGCGTTATGCGTTGTGCGTTATACGTTTGCGTTATGCGTTATGCATTATGCGTTATACGGTATACGTTATGCGTTATACGTTATGCGTTATGCGTTATACGTTATACGTTATATGTTATACGTTATACGTTATACGTTATACGTTATACGTTATACGTTATACGTTATACGTTATACGTTATACGTTATACGTCTAAACGTTATACGTTGTACGTTATAGGTTATACGTTTAACATTATACGTTATACGTTATACTTTGTACGTTGTACGTTATACGTTATACGTTATACGTTGTACGTTATACGTTATACGTTATACGTTATACGTTATACGTTAGACGTTACACGTTATACTTTATACGTTATACGTTATACGTTATACGTTATACGTTATACGTTATACGTTATACGTTATACGTTATACGTTATACGTTATACGTTATACGTTATACGTTATAAGTTATACGTTATACGTTATACGTTATACGTTATACGTTATACGTTATACGTTATACGTTCTACGTTATACGTTGTACGTTATACGTTATACGTTATACGTTATACGTTATACGTTATACGTTAGACGTTACACGTTATACTTTATACGTTATACGTTATACGTTATACGTTATACGTTATACGTTATACGTTATACGTTATACGTTATACGTTATACGTTATACGTTATACGTTATACGTTATAAGTTATACGTTATACGTTATACGTTATACGTTATACGTTATACGTTATACGTTATACGTTATACGTTATACGTTATACGTTATACGTTATACGTTATACGTTATACGTTATACGTTATACGTTATACGTTATACGTTATACGTTATACGTTATACGTTATACGTTATACGTTATACGTTATACGTTATACGTTATACGTTATACGTTATACGTTATACGTTATACGTTATACGTTATACGTTATACGTTATACGTTATACGTTATACGTTATACGTTATACGTTATACGTTATACGTTATACGTTATACGTTATACGTTATACGTTATACGTTATACGTTATACGTTATACGTTATACGTTATACGTTATACGTTATACGTTATACGTTATACGTTATACGTTATACGTTATACGTTATACGTTATACGTTATACGTTATACGTTATACGTTATACGTTATACGTTATACGTTATACGTTATACGTTATACGTTATACGTTATACGTTATACGTTATACGTTATACGTTATACGTTATACGTTATACGTTATACGTTATACGTTATACGTTATACGTTATACGTTATACGTTATACGTTATACGTTATACGTTATACGTTATACGTTATACGTCTAAACGTTATACGTTGTACGTTATAGGTTATACGTTTAACATTATACGTTATACGTTATACTTTGTACGTTGTACGTTATACGTTATACGTTATACGTTGTACGTTATACGTTATACGTTATACGTTATACGTTATACGTTAGACGTTACACGTTGTACGTTATACGTTATACGTTGTACGTTATACGTTATACGTTAGACGTTACACGTTATACTTTATACGTTATACGTTATACGTTATACGTTATACGTTATACGTTATACGTTATACGTTATACGTTATACGTTATACGTTATACGTTATACGTTATACGTTATACGTTATACGTTATACGTTATACGTTATACGTTATACGTTATACGTTATACGTTATACGTTATACGTTATACGTTATACGTTATACGTTATACGTTATACGTTATACGTTATACGATATACGTTATACGTTATACGTTATACGTTATACGTTATACGTTATACGTTATACGTTATACGTTATACGTTTAACAGTATACGTTATACGTTATACGATATACGTTATACGTTATACGTTATACGTTATACGTTATACGTTATACGTTATACGTTATACGTTATACGTTATACGTTATACGTTATACGTTATACGTTATACGTTATACGTTATACGTTATACGTTATACGTTATACGTTATACGTTATACGTTATACGTTATACGTTATACGTTATACGTTATACGTTATACGTTATACGTTATACGTTATACGTTATACGTTATACGTTATACGTTTAACATTATACGTTATACGTTATACGTTATACGTTATACGTTATACGTTGTACGTTATACGTTATACGTTATACGTTATACGTTATACGTTATACGTTATATGTTTAACGTTATACGTTATATGTTATACGTTATACGTTATACGTTATACGTTATACGTTATACGATATACGTTATACGTTATACGTTATACGTTATACGTTATACGTTATACGTTATACGTTATACGTTATACGTTTAACAGTATACGTTATACGTTATACGATATACGTTATACGTTATACGTTATACGTTATACGTTATACGTTATACGTTATACGTTATACGTTATACGTTATACGTTATACGTTATACGTTATACGTTATACGTTATACGTTATACGTTATACGTTATACGTTATACGTTATACGTTATACGTTATACGTTATACGTTATACGTTATACGTTTAACATTATACGTTATACGTTATACGTTATACGTTATACGTTGTACGTTATACGTTATACGTTATACGTTGTACGTTATACGTTATACGTTTAACGTTATACGTTATACGTTATACGTTATACGTTATACGTTATATGTTTAAAGTTATACGTTATACGTTGTACGTTATACGTTATACGTTATACGTTGTACGTTATACGTTATACGTTTAACGTTATACGTTATACGTTATACGTTATACGTTATACGATATACGTTATACGTTATACGTTATACGTTATACGTTATACGTTATACGTTATACGTTTAACAGTATACGTTATACGTTATACGATATACGTTATACGTTATACGTTATACGTTATACGTTATACGTTATACGTTACACGTTATACGTTATACGTTATACGTTATACGTTATACGTTATTCGTTATACGTTATACGTTATACGTTATACGTTATACGTTATACGTTATACGTTATACGTTATACGTTATACGTTATACGTTATACGTTATACGTTATACGTTATACGTTATACGTTATACGTTATACGTTATACGTTATACGTTATACGTTATACGTTATACGTTATACGTTATACGTTATACGTTATACGTTATACGTTATACGTTATACGTTATACGTTATACGTTATACGTTATACGTTATACGTTATACGTTATACGTTATACGTTATACGTTATACGTTATACGTTATACGTTATACGTTATACGTTATACGTTATACGTTATACGTTATACGTTATACGTTATACGTTATACGTTATACGTTATACGTTATACGTTATACGTTATACGTTATACGTTATACGTTATACGTTATACGTTATACGTTATACGTTATACGTTATACGTTATACGTTATACGTTATACGTTATACGTTATACGTTATACGTTATACGTTATACGTTATACGTTATACGTTATACGTTATACGTTATACGTTATACGTTATACGTTATACGTTATACGTTATACGTTATACGTTATACGTTATACGTTATACGTTATACGTTATACGTTATACGTTATACGTTATACGTTATACGTTATACGTTATACGTTATACGTTATACGTTATACGTTATACGTTATACGTTATACGTTATACGTTATACGTTATACGTTATACGTTATACGTTATACGTTATACGTTATACGTTATACGTTATACGTTATACGTTATACGTTATACGTTATACGTTATACGTTATACGTTATACGTTATACGTTATACGTTATTCGTTATGCGTTATGCGTTATGCTTTATGTGTTATGCATTATGCGTTATGCGTGATCTGACATGCGTTATGCGTTATGCGTTATGCGTTATGCTTTATGCCTTATGGTTTGCGTTATGCGTTATGCGTTATGCGTTATGCGTTATGCGTTATGCGTTATGCTTTATGCGTTATGCGTTATGCGTTATGCGTTATGCGTTATGCGTTATACGGTATGCGTTATGCGTTATGCGTTATGCGTTATGCGTTATGCGTTATGCGTTATGCGTTATGCGTTATGCGTTATGCGTTATGCGTTATACGGTATGCGTTATGCGTTATACGTTATGCGTTATGCGTTATGCGTTATGGGTTATGCGTTATGCGTTATCAGTTACACCTTATGCTTTATGCGTTATGCGTTATTGCGTTAGGGGTTATGCGTTATGCGTTATGCGTTATGCGTTATGCGTTATACGGTATGCGTTATGCGTTATGCGTTATGCTTTATGCGTTATACGGTATGCGTTATGCGTTATACGTTATGCGTTATGCGTTATGCGTTATGCGTTATGGGTTATGCGTTATGCGTTATGGTTATGCGTTTTGCGTTATGAGTTACACGTTATGCTTTATGCGATATACGTTATTGCGTTAGGGGTTATGCGTTATGCGTTATACGGTATACGTTATGCGTTATGCGTTTTGCGTTATGAGTTACACGTTATGCTTTATGCGATATACGTTATTGCGTTAGAGGTTATGCGTTATACTTTATGCGTTATACGTTATGCGTTATGCGATATGCGTTATGGGTTATGCTTCATGCGTTATGCGTTATGCGTTATGCGTTATGCGTTATGCGTTATGCGTTGTGCGTTATACGTTTGCGTTATGCGTTATGCATTATGCGTTATACGGTATACGTTATGCGTTATACGTTATGCGTTATGCGTTATACGTTATGTATTATGCGTTATGCCTTATGCGTTATGCGATAAGCGTCATGCATCAAGCCTTATGCGTTATGCGATATGCGATATGCGTCATGCATCAAGCCTTATGCGTTATGGGTTATGCGTTAACGTTATGGGTTTTGCGTTATGCGTTATGCGTTATGCGTTATGCATTATGCGTTATGCGTTATGCGTTATGCGTTATGCATAATGCGTTATACGTTATGTATTATGCGTTATGCCTTATGCGTTATGCGATAAGCGTCATGCATCAAGCCTTATGCGTTATGCGATATGCGATATGCGTCATGCATCAAGTCTTATGCGTTATGGGTTATGCGTTAACGTTATGGGTTTTGCGTTATGCGTTATGCGTTATACGTTATGCGTTATGCGATATGCGTTATGGGTTATGCTTCATGCGTTATGCGTTATGCGTTATGCGTTATGCGTTATGCGTTATGCGTTATGCGTTATGCGTTATGCGTTGTGCGTTATACGTTTGCGTTATGCGTTATGCGTTATGCATTATGCGTTATACGGTATACGTTATGCGTTATACGTTATGCGTTATGCGTTATACGTTATGTATTATGCGTTATGCCTTATGCGTTATGCGATAAGCGTCATGCATCAAGCCTTATGCGTTATGCGATATGCGATATGCGTCATGCATCAAGCCTTATGCGTTATGGGTTATGCGTTAACGTTATGGGTTTTGCGTTATGCGTTATGCGTTATGCGTTATGCGTTATGCGTTATGCGTTATGCGTTATGCGTTATGCGTTATGCGTTATGCGTTTTGCTTTATGCGTTATGCGTTATGCGTTATGCGTTATGCGTTGTGCGTTATACGTTTGCGTTATGCGTTATGCATTATGCGTTATACGGTATACGTTATGCGTTATACGTTATGCGTTATGCGTTATACGTTATACGTTATATGTTATACGTTATACGTTATACGTTATACGTTATACGTTATACGTTATACGTTATACGTTATACGTTATACGTTATACGTTATACGTCTAAACGTTATACGTTGTACGTTATAGGTTATACGTTTAACATTATACGTTATACGTTATACTTTGTACGTTGTACGTTATACGTTATACGTTATACGTTGTACGTTATACGTTATACGTTATACGTTATACGTTATACGTTAGACGTTACACGTTATACTTTATACGTTATACGTTATACGTTATACGTTATACGTTATACGTTATACGTTATACGTTATACGTTATACGTTATACGTTATACGTTATACGTTATACGTTATACGTTATACGTTATACGTTATACGTTATACGTTATACGTTATACGTTATACGTTATACGTTATACGTTATACGTTATACGTTATACGTTATACGTTATACGTTATACGTTATACGTTATACGTTATACGTTATACGTTATACGTTATACGTTATACGTTATACGTTATACGTTATACGTTATACGTTATACGTTATACGTTATACGTTATAAGTTATACGTTATACGTTATACGTTATACGTTATACGTTATACGTTATACGTTATACGTTATACGTTATACGTTATACGTTATACGTTATACGTTATACGTTATACGTTATACGTTATACGTTATACGTTATACGTTATACGTTATACGTTATACGTTATACGTTATACGTTATACGTTATACGTTATACGTTATACGTTATACGTTATACGTTATACGTTATACGTTATACGTTATACGTTATACGTTATACGTTATACGTTATACGTTATACGTTATACGTTATACGTTATACGTTATACGTTATACGTTATACGTTATACGTTATACGTTATACGTTATACGTTATACGTTATACGTTATACGTTATACGTTATACGTTATACGTTATACGTTATACGTTATACGTTATACGTTATACGTTATACGTTATACGTTATACGTTATACGTTATACGTTATACGTTGTACGTTATAGGTTATACGTTTAACATTATACGTTATACGTTATACTTTGTACGTTGTACGTTATACGTTATACGTTATACGTTGTACGTTATACGTTATACGTTATACGTTATACGTTATACGTTAGACGTTACACGTTGTACGTTATACGTTATACGTTGTACGTTATACGTTATACGTTAGACGTTACACGTTATACTTTATACGTTATACGTTATACGTTATACGTTATACGTTATACGTTATACGTTATACGTTATACGTTATACGTTATACGTTATACGTTATACGTTATACGTTATACGTTATACGTTATACGTTATACGTTATACGTTATACGTTATACGTTATACGTTATTCGTTATGCGTTATGCGTTATGCTTTATGTGTTATGCATTATGCGTTATGCGTGATCTGACATGCGTTATGCGTTATGCGTTATGCGTTATGCTTTATGCCTTATGGTTTGCGTTATGCGTTATGCGTTATGCGTTATGCGTTATGCGTTATGCGTTATGCATTATGCGTTATGCGTTATGCGTTATGCGTTATGCGTTATGCGTTATGCGTTATACGGTATGCGTTATGCGTTATGCGTTATGCGTTATGCGTTATGCGTTATGCGTTATGCGTTATGCGTTATGCGTTATGCGTTATACGGTATGCGTTATGCGTTATACGTTATGCGTTATGCGTTATGCGTTATGGGTTATGCGTTATGCGTTATGAGTTACACCTTATGCTTTATGCGTTATGCGTTATTGCGTTAGGGGTTATGCGTTATGCGTTATGCGTTATGCGTTATGCGTTATACGGTATGCGTTATGCGTTATGCGTTATGCGTTATGCTTTATGCGTTATACGGTATGCGTTATGCGTTATACGTTATGCGTTATGCGTTATGCGTTATGCGTTATGGGTTATGCGTTATACGTTATGGTTATGCGTTTTGCGTTATGAGTTACACGTTATGCTTTATGCGATATACGTTATTGCGTTAGGGGTTATGCGTTATGCGTTATGCTTTATGCGTTATACGTTATGCGTTATGCGATATGCGTTATGGGTTATGCTTCATGCGTTATGCGTTATGCGTTATGCGTTATGCGTTATGCGTTATGCGTTATGCGTTATGCGTTATGCGTTATGCGTTATGCGTTATGCGTTATGCGTTGTGCGTTATACGTTTGCGTTATGCGTTATGCATTATGCGTTATACGGTATACGTTATGCGTTATGCGTTTTGCGTTATGCGTTATACGGTATACGTTATGCGTTATACGTTATGCGTTATGCGTTATACGTTATGTATTATGCGTTATGCCTTATGCGTTATGCGATAAGCGTCATGCATCAAGCCATATGCGTTATGCGATATGCGATATGCGTCATGCATCAAGCCTTATGCGTTATGGGTTATGCGTTAACGTTATGGGTTTTGCGTTATGCGTTATGCGTTATGCGTTATGCGTTATGCGTTATGCGTTATGCGTTATGCGTTATGCGTTATGCGTTTTGCTTTATGCGTTATGCGTTATGCGTTATGCGTTATGCGTTGTGCGTTATACGTTTGCGTTATGCGTTATGCATTATGCGTTATACGGTATACGTTATGCGTTATACGTTATGCGTTATGCGTTATACGTTATGTATTATGCGTTATGCCTTATGCGTTATGCGATAAGCGTCATGCATCAAGCCTTATGCGTTATGCGATATGCGATATGCGTCATGCATCAAGCCTTATGCGTTATGGGTTATGCGTAATGCGTTATACGGTATGCGTTATGCGTTATGCGTATGCGTTGTGCGTAATGCATAATGCGTTATACGTTATGTATTATGCGTTATGCCTTATGCGTTATGCGATAAGCGTCATGCATCAAGCCTTATGCGTTATGCGATATGCGATATGCGTCATGCATCAAGTCTTATGCGTTATGGGTTATGCGTTAACGTTATGGGTTTTGCGTTATGCGTTATGCGTTATACGTTATGCGTTATGCGATATGCGTTATGGGTTATGCTTCATGCGTTATGCGTTATGCGTTATGCGTTATGCGTTATGCGTTATGCGTTATGCGTTATGCGTTATGCGTTGTGCGTTATACGTTTGCGTTATGCGTTATGCATTATGCGTTATACGGTATACGTTATGCGTTATACGTTATGCGTTATGCGTTATACGTTATGTATTATGCGTTATGCCTTATGCGTTATGCGATAAGCGTCATGCATCAAGCCTTATGCGTTATGCGATATGCGATATGCGTCATGCATCAAGCCTTATGCGTTATGGGTTATGCGTTAACGTTATGGGTTTTGCGTTATGCGTTATGCGTTATGCGTTATGCGTTATGCGTTATGCGTTATGCGTTATGCGTTATGCGTTTTGCTTTATGCGTTATGCGTTATGCGTTATGCGTTATGCGTTGTGCGTTATACGTTTGCGTTATGCGTTATGCATTATGCGTTATACGGTATACGTTATGCGTTATACGTTATGCGTTATGCGTTATACGTTATGTATTATGCGTTATGCCTTATGCGTTATGCGATAAGCGTCATGCATCAAGCCTTATGCGTTATGCGATATGCGATATGCGTCATGCATCAAGCCTTATGCGTTATGGGTTATGCGTTAACGTTATGGGTTTTGCGTTATGCGTTATGCGTTATGCGTTATGCGTTATGCGTTATGCATAATGCGTTATACGTTATGTATTATGCGTTATGCCTTATGCGTTATGCGATAAGCGTCATGCATCAAGCCTTATGCGTTATGCGATATGTGATATGCGTCATGCATCAAGTCTTATGCGTTATGGGTTATGCGTTAACGTTATGCGTTTTGCGTTATACGTTATGCGTTATGCGTTATGCGTTATGCGTTATGCGTTATGCGTTATGCGTTATACGGTATGCGTTATGCGTTATGCGTTATGCGTTATGCGTTATGCGTTATGCGTTATGCGTTATGCGTTATGCGTTATGCGTTATACGGTATGCGTTATGCGTTATACGTTATGCGTTATGCGTTATGCGTTATGGGTTATGCGTTATGCGTTATGAGTTACACCTTATGCTTTATGCGTTATGCGTTATTGCGTTAGGGGTTATGCGTTATGCGTTATGCGTTATGCGTTATGCGTTATACGGTATGCGTTATGCGTTATGCGTTATGCGTTATGCTTTATGCGTTATACGGTATGCGTTATGCGTTATACGTTATGCGTTATGCGTTATGCGTTATGCGTTATGGGTTATGCGTTATACGTTATGGTTATGCGTTTTGCGTTATGAGTTACACGTTATGCTTTATGCGATATACGTTATTGCGTTAGGGGTTATGCGTTATGCGTTATGCTTTATGCGTTATACGTTATGCGTTATGCGATATGCGTTATGGGTTATGCTTCATGCGTTATGCGTTATGCGTTATGCGTTATGCGTTATGCGTTATGCGTTATGCGTTATGCGTTATGCGTTATGCGTTATGCGTTATGCGTTATGCGTTGTGCGTTATACGTTTGCGTTATGCGTTATGCATTATGCGTTATACGGTATACGTTATGCGTTATGCGTTTTGCGTTATGCGTTATACGGTATACGTTATGCGTTATACGTTATGCGTTATGCGTTATACGTTATGTATTATGCGTTATGCCTTATGCGTTATGCGATAAGCGTCATGCATCAAGCCATATGCGTTATGCGATATGCGATATGCGTCATGCATCAAGCCTTATGCGTTATGGGTTATGCGTTAACGTTATGGGTTTTGCGTTATGCGTTATGCGTTATGCGTTATGCGTTATGCGTTATGCGTTATGCGTTATGCGTTATGCGTTTTGCTTTATGCGTTATGCGTTATGCGTTATGCGTTATGCGTTGTGCGTTATACGTTTGCGTTATGCGTTATGCATTATGCGTTATACGGTATACGTTATGCGTTATACGTTATGCGTTATGCGTTATACGTTATGTATTATGCGTTATGCCTTATGCGTTATGCGATAAGCGTCATGCATCAAGCCTTATGCGTTATGCGATATGCGATATGCGTCATGCATCAAGCCTTATGCGTTATGGGTTATGCGTTAACGTTATGGGTTTTGCGTTATGCGTTATGCGTTATGCGTTATGCGTTATGCGTTATGCGTTATGCGTTATGCATAATGCGTTATACGTTATGTATTATGCGTTATGCCTTATGCGTTATGCGATAAGCGTCATGCATCAAGCCTTATGCGTTATGCGATATGCGATATGCGTCATGCATCAAGTCTTATGCGTTATGGGTTATGCGTTAACGTTATGGGTTTTGCGTTATGCGTTATGCGTTATACGTTATGCGTTATGCGATATGCGTTATGGGTTATGCTTCATGCGTTATGCGTTATGCGTTATGCGTTATGCGTTATGCGTTATGCGTTATGCGTTATGCGTTATGCGTTGTGCGTTATACGTTTGCGTTATGCGTTATGCATTATGCGTTATACGGTATACGTTATGCGTTATACGTTATGCGTTATGCGTTATACGTTATGTATTATGCGTTATGCCTTATGCGTTATGCGATAAGCGTCATGCATCAAGCCTTATGCGTTATGCGATATGCGATATGCGTCATGCATCAAGCCTTATGCGTTATGGGTTATGCGTTAACGTTATGGGTTTTGCGTTATGCGTTATGCGTTATGCGTTATGCGTTATGCGTTATGCGTTATGCGTTATGCGTTTTGCTTTATGCGTTATGCGTTATGCGTTATGCGTTATGCGTTGTGCGTTATACGTTTGCGTTATGCGTTATGCATTATGCGTTATACGGTATACGTTATGCGTTATACGTTATGCGTTATGCGTTATACGTTATGTATTATGCGTTATGCCTTATGCGTTATGCGATAAGCGTCATGCATCAAGCCTTATGCGTTATGCGATATGCGATATGCGTCATGCATCAAGCCTTATGCGTTATGGGTTATGCGTTAACGTTATGGGTTTTGCGTTATGCGTTATGCGTTATGCGTTATGCGTTATGCGTTATGCATAATGCGTTATACGTTATGTATTATGCGTTATGCCTTATGCGTTATGCGATAAGCGTCATGCATCAAGCCTTATGCGTTATGCGATATGTGATATGCGTCATGCATCAAGTCTTATGCGTTATGGGTTATGCGTTAACGTTATGCGTTTTGCGTTATACGTTATGCGTTATGCGTTATGCGTTATGCGTTATGCGTTATGCGTTATGCGTTATGCGTTATGCGTTATGCGTTATGCGTTATGCGTTATGCGTTATGCGTTTTGCTTTATGCGTTATGCGTTATGCGTTATGCGTTATGCGTTATGCGTTATGCGTTATACGGTATGCGTTATGCGTTATGCGTTATGCGTTATGCGTTATGCGTTATGCGTTATGCGTTATGCGTTATGCGTTATGCGTTATGCGTTATGCGTTATACGGTATGCGTTATGCGTTATACGTTATGCGTTATGCGTTATGCGTTATGGATTATGCGTTATGCGTTATGAGTTACACCTTATGCTTTATGCGTTATGCGTTATTGCGTTAGGGGTTATGCGTCATGCGTTATGCGTTATGCGTTATGCGTTATACGGTATGCGTTATGCGTTATGCGTTATGCGTTATGCGTTATGCGTTATGCTTTATGCGTTATACGGTATGCGTTATGCGTTATACGTTATGCGTTATGCGTTATGCGTTATGCGTTATGCGTTATGCGTTATGCGTTATGCGTTATGCGTTATGCGTTATGCGTTTTGCTTTATGCGTTATGCGTTATGCGTTATGCGTTATGCGTTATGCGTTATGCGTTATACGGTATGCGTTATGCGTTATGCGTTATGCGTTATGCGTTATGCGTTATGCGTTATGCGTTATGCGTTATGCGTTATGCGTTATGCGTTATACGGTATGCGTTATGCGTTATACGTTATGCGTTATGCGTTATGCGTTATGGGTTACACCTTATGCTTTATGCGTTATGCGTTACACGTTATACGTTATACGTTATAAGTAAATACGTTATATGTTTAACGTTATACGTTATACGTTATACGTTATACGTTATACGTTATACGTTATACGTTATACGCTATACGTTATACGTTATACGTTATACGTTATACGTTATACGTTATACGTTATACGTTATACGTTATACGTTATACGTTTAACATTATACGTTATACGTTATACGTTATACGTTATACGTTATACGTTATACGTTATACGTTATACGTTATACGTTATACGTTATACGTTATACGTTATACGTTATACGTTATACGTTATACGTTATACGTTATACGTTATACGTTATACGTTATACGTTATACGTTATACGTTATACGTTATACGTTATACGTTATACGTTATACGTTATACGTTATACGTTATACGTTATACGTTATACGTTATACGTTATACGTTATACGTTATACGTTATACGTTATACGTTATACGTTATACGTTATACGTTATACGTTATACGTTATACGTTATACGTTATACGTTATACGTTATACGTTATACGTTATACGTTATACGTTATACGTTATACGTTATACGTTATACGTTATACGTTATACGTTATACGTTATACGTTATACGTTATACGTTATACGTTATACGTTATACGTTATACGTTATACGTTATACGTTATACGTTATACGTTATACGTTATACGTTATACGTTATACGTTATACGTTATACGTTATACGTTATACGTTATACGTTATACGTTATACGTTATACGTTATACGTTATACGTTATACGTTATACGTTATACGTTATACGTTATACGTTATACGTTATACGTTATACGTTATACGTTATACGTTATACGTTATACGTTATACGTTATACGTTATACGTTATACGTTATACGTTATACGTTATACGTTATACGTTATACGTTATACGTTATACGTTATACGTTATACGTTATACGTTATACGTTATACGTTATACGTTATACGTTATACGTTATACGTTATACGTTATACGTTATACGTTATACGTTATACGTTATACGTTATACGTTATACGTTATACGTTATACGTTATACGTTATACGTTATACGTTATACGTTATACGTTATACGTTATACGTTATACGTTATACGTTATACGTTATACGTTATACGTTATACGTTATACGTTATACGTTATACGTTATACGTTATACGTTATACGTTATACGTTATACGTTATACGTTATACGTTATACGTTATACGTTATACGTTATACGTTATACGTTATACGTTATGCATTATACGTCGTACGTTTAACGTTATACGTTATAGGTTATACGTTTAACATTATACGTTATACGTTATACGTTATGCGTTATACGTTATACGTTATACATTATACGTTGTACGTTATACGTTATATGTTATACGTTATACGTTATACGTTATACGTTATACGTTATACGTTATACGTTATACGTTATACGTTATACGTTATACGTTATACGTTATACGTTATATGTTTATCGTTATACGTTATACGTTATACGTTATACGTTATACGTTATACGTTATACGTTATACGTTATACGTTATACGTTATACGTTATACGTTATACGTTATACGTTATACGTTATACGTTATACGTTATACGTTATACGTTATACGTTATACGTTATACGTTATACGTTATACGTTATACGTTTAACATTATACGTTATACGTTATACGTTATACGTTATACGTTGTACGTTATACGTTATACGTTATACGTTATACGTTATACGTTATACGTTATACGTTATACGTTATACGTTATACGTTATACGTTATACGTTATACGTTATACGTTATACGTTATACGTTATACGTTATACGTTATACGTTATACGTTATACGTTATACGTTATATGTTTAACGTTATACGTTATACGTTGTACGTTATACGTTATACGTTTAACGTTATACATTATACATTATACGTTATACGTTAAACGTTACACGTTATACGTTATACGTTATAAGTAAATACGTTATACGTTATACGTTATACGTTATACGTTATACGTTATACGTTATACGTTATACGTTATACGTTATAGGTTATACGTTATACGTTATACGTTATACGTTATACGTTATACGTTATATGTTTATCGTTATACGTTATACGTTATACGTTATACGTTATACGTTATACGTTATACGTTATACGTTATACGTTATACGTTATACGTTATACATTATACGTTACACGTTACACGATGTACGTTATACGTTATACATTATACGTTATACGTTATACGTTATACGTTATACGTTATACGTTATACGTTATACGTTATACGTTATACGTTATACGTCATACGTTATACGTTATACGTTATACGTTATACGTTATACGTTATACGTTATACGTTATACGTTATACGTTATACGTTATACGTTATACGTTATACGTTATACGTTATACGTTATACGTTATACGTTATACGTTATACGTTATACGTTATACGTTATACGTTATACGTTATACGTTATACGTTGTACGTTATACGTTATACGTTATACGTTATACGTTATACGTTACACGTTACACGTTATACGTTATACGTTATACGTTATACGTTATACGTTATACGTTATACGTTATACGTTATACGTTATACGTTATACGTTATACGTTATACGTTATACGTTATACGTTATACGTTATACGTTATACGTTATACGTTATACGTTATACGTTATACGTTATACGTTATACGTTATACGTTATACGTTATACGTTATACGTTATACGTTATACGTTATACGTTATACGTTATACGTTATACGTTATACGTTATACGTTATACGTTATACGTTATACGTTATACGTTATACGTTATACGTTATACGTTATACGTTATACGTTATACGTTATACGTTATACGTTATACGTTATACGTTATACGTTATACGTTATACGTTATACGTTATACGTTATACGTTATACGTTATACGTTATAAGTTATACGTTATACGTTATACGTTATACGTTATACGTTATACGTTATACGTTATACGTTATACGTTATACGTTATACGTTATACGTTATACGTTATACGTTATACGTTATACGTTATACGTTATACGTTATACGTTATACGTTATACGTTATACGTTATACGTTATACGTTATACGTTATACGTTATACGTTATACGTTATACGTTATACGTTATACGTTATACGTTATACGTTATACGTTATACGTTATACGTTATACGTTATACGTTATACGTTATACGTTATACGTTATACGTTATACGTTATACGTTATACGTTATACGTTATACGTTATACGTTATACGTTATACGTTATACGTTATACGTTATACGTTATACGTTATACGTTATACGTTATACGTCTAAACGTTATACGTTGTACGTTATAGGTTATACGTTTAACATTATACGTTATACGTTATACTTTGTACGTTGTACGTTATACGTTATACGTTATACGTTGTACGTTATACGTTATACGTTATACGTTATACGTTATACGTTAGACGTTACACGTTGTACGTTATACGTTATACGTTGTACGTTATACGTTATACGTTAGACGTTACACGTTATACTTTATACGTTATACGTTGTACGTTATACGTTATACGTTATACGTTATACGTTATACGTTATACGTTATACGTTATACGTTATACGTTATACGTTATACGTTATACGTTATACGTTATACGTTATACGTTATACGTTATACGTTATTCGTTATGCGTTATGCGTTATGCTTTATGTGTTATGCATTATGCGTTATGCGTGATCTGACATGCGTTATGCGTTATGCGTTATGCGTTATGCTTTATGCCTTATGGTTTGCGTTATGCGTTATGCGTTATGCGTTATGCGTTATGCGTTATGCGTTATGCGTTATGCTTTATGCGTTATGCGTTATGCGTTATGCGTTATGCGTTATGCGTTATACGGTATGCGTTATGCGTTATGCGTTATGCGTTATGCGTTATGCGTTATGCGTTATGCGTTATGCGTTATGCGTTATGCGTTATGCGTTATACGGTATGCGTTATGCGTTATACGTTATGCGTTATGCGTTATGCGTTATGGGTTATGCGTTATGCGTTATGAGTTACACCTTATGCTTTATGCGTTATGCGTTATTGCGTTAGGGGTTATGCGTTATGCGTTATGCGTTATGCGTTATGCGTTATACGGTATGCGTTATGCGTTATGCGTTATGCGTTATGCTTTATGCGTTATACGTTATGCGTTATGCGTTATACGTTATGCGTTATGCGTTATGCGTTATGCGTTATGGGTTATGCGATATGCGTTATGGGTTATGCTTCATGCGTTATGCGTTATGCGTTATGCGTTATGCGTTATGCGTTATGCGTTATGCGTTATGCGTTATGCGTTATGCGTTATGCGTTGTGCGTTATACGTTTGCGTTATGCGTTATGCATTATGCGTTATACGGTATACGTTATGCGTTATGCGTTTTGCGTTATGAGTTACACGTTATGCTTTATGCGATATACGTTATTGCGTTAGAGGTTATGCGTTATACTTTATGCGTTATACGTTATGCGTTATGCGATATGCGTTATGGGTTATGCTTCATGCGTTATGCGTTATGCGTTATGCGTTATGCGTTATGCGTTATGCGTTATGCGTTGTGCGTTATACGTTTGCGTTATGCGTTATGCATTATGCGTTATACGGTATACGTTATGCGTTATACGTTATGCGTTATGCGTTATACGTTATGTATTATGCGTTATGCCTTATGCGTTATGCGATAAGCGTCATGCATCAAGCCTTATGCGTTATGCGATATGCGATATGCGTCATGCATCAAGCCTTATGCGTTATGGGTTATGCGTTAACGTTATGGGTTTTGCGTTATGCGTTATGCGTTATGCGTTATGCATTATGCGTTATGCGTTATGCGTTATGCGTTATGCATAATGCGTTATACGTTATGTATTATGCGTTATGCCTTATGCGTTATGCGATAAGCGTCATGCATCAAGCCTTATGCGTTATGCGATATGCGATATGCGTCATGCATCAAGTCTTATGCGTTATGGGTTATGCGTTAACGTTATGGGTTTTGCGTTATGCGTTATGCGTTATACGTTATGCGTTATGCGATATGCGTTATGGGTTATGCTTCATGCGTTATGCGTTATGCGTTATGCGTTATGCGTTATGCGTTATGCGTTATGCGTTATGCGTTGTGCGTTATACGTTTGCGTTATGCGTTATGCATTATGCGTTATACGGTATACGTTATGCGTTATACGTTATGCGTTATGCGTTATACGTTATGTATTATGCGTTATGCCTTATGCGTTATGCGATAAGCGTCATGCATCAAGCCTTATGCGTTATGCGATATGCGATATGCGTCATGCATCAAGCCTTATGCGTTATGGGTTATGCGTTAACGTTATGGGTTTTGCGTTATGCGTTATGCGTTATGCGTTATGCGTTATGCGTTATGCGTTATGCGTTATGCGTTATGCGTTATGCGTTTTGCTTTATGCGTTATGCGTTATGCGTTATGCGTTATGCGTTGTGCGTTATACGTTTGCGTTATGCGTTATGCATTATGCGTTATGCGTTATGCGTTATGCGTTATACGTTATGCGTTATGCGTTATACGTTATACGTTATATGTTATACGTTATACGTTATACGTTATACGTTATACGTTATACGTTATACGTTATACGTTATACGTTATACGTTATACGTTATACGTTATACGTTATACGTCTAAACGTTATACGTTGTACGTTATAGGTTATACGTTTAACATTATACGTTATACGTTATACTTTGTACGTTGTACGTTATACGTTATACGTTATACGTTGTACGTTATACGTTATACGTTATACGTTATACGTTATACGTTAGACGTTACACGTTATACTTTATACGTTATACGTTATACGTTATACGTTATACGTTATACGTTATACGTTATACGTTATACGTTATACGTTATACGTTATACGTTATACGTTATACGTTATACGTTATACGTTATACGTTATACGTTATACGTTATACGTTATACGTTATACGTTATACGTTATACGTTATACGTTATACGTTATACGTTATACGTTATACGTTATACGTTATACGTTATACGTTATACGTTATACGTTATACGTTATACGTTATACGTTATACGTTATACGTTATACGTTATACGTTATACGTTATACGTTATACGTTATACGTTATACGTTATACGTTATACGTTATACGTTATACGTTATACGTTATACGTTATACGTTATACGTTATACGTTATACGTTATACGTTATACGTTATACGTTATACGTTATACGTTATACGTTATACGTTATACGTTATACGTTATACGTTATACGTTATACGTTATACGTTATACGTTATACGTTATACGTTATACGTTATACGTTATACGTTATACGTCTAAACGTTATACGTTGTACGTTATAGGTTATACGTTTAACATTATACGTTATACGTTATACTTTGTACGTTGTACGTTATACGTTATACGTTATACGTTGTACGTTATACGTTATACGTTATACGTTATACGTTATACGTTAGACGTTACACGTTGTACGTTATACGTTATACGTTGTACGTTATACGTTATACGTTAGACGTTGCACGTTATACTTTATACGTTATACGTTATACGTTATACGTTGTACGTTGTACGTTGTACGTTGTACGTTGTACGTTATACGTTATACGTTATACGTTATACGTTATACGTTATACGTTATACGTTATACGTTATACGTTATACGTTATACGTTATACGTTATACGTTATACGTTATTCGTTATGCGTTATGCGTTATGCTTTATGTGTTATGCATTATGCGTTATGCGTGATCTGACATGCGTTATGCGTTATGCGTTATGCGTTATGCTTTATGCCTTATGGTTTGCGTTATGCGTTATGCGTTATGCGTTATGCGTTATGCGTTATGCGTTATGCGTTATGCTTTATGCGTTATGCGTTATGCGTTATGCGTTATGCGTTATGCGTTATACGGTATGCGTTATGCGTTATGCGTTATGCGTTATGCGTTATGCGTTATGCGTTATGCGTTATGCGTTATGCGTTATGCGTTATACGGTATGCGTTATGCGTTATACGTTATGCGTTATGCGTTATGCGTTATGGGTTATGCGTTATGCGTTATGAGTTACACCTTATGCTTTATGCGTTATGCGTTATTGCGTTAGGGGTTATGCGTTATGCGTTATGCGTTATGCGTTATGCGTTATACGGTATGCGTTATGCGTTATGCGTTATGCGTTATGCTTTATGCGTTATACGGTATGCGTTATGCGTTATACGTTATGCGTTATGCGTTATGCGTTATGCGTTATGGGTTATGCGTTATACGTTATGGTTATGCGTTTTGCGTTATGAGTTACACGTTATGCTTTATGCGATATACGTTATTGCGTTAGGGGTTATGCGTTATGCGTTATGCTTTATGCGTTATACGTTATGCGTTATGCGATATGCGTTATGGGTTATGCTTCATGCGTTATGCGTTATGCGTTATGCGTTATGCGTTATGCGTTATGCGTTATGCGTTATGCGTTATGCGTTATGCGTTATGCGTTATGCGTTATGCGTTGTGCGTTATACGTTTGCGTTATGCGTTATGCATTATGCGTTATACGGTATACGTTATGCGTTATGCGTTTTGCGTTATGAGTTACACGTTATGCTTTATGCGATATACGTTATTGCGTTAGAGGTTATGCGTTATACTTTATGCGTTATACGTTATGCGTTATGCGATATGCGTTATGGGTTATGCTTCATGCGTTATGCGTTATGCGTTATGCGTTATGCGTTATGCGTTATGCGTTATGCATAATGCGTTATACGTTATGTATTATGCGTTATGCCTTATGCGTTATGCGATAAGCGTCATGCATCAAGCCTTATGCGTTATGCGATATGCGATATGCGTCATGCATCAAGTCTTATGCGTTATGGGTTATGCGTTAACGTTATGGGTTTTGCGTTATGCGTTATGCGTTATACGTTATGCGTTATGCGATATGCGTTATGGGTTATGCTTTATGCGTTATGCGTTATGCGTTATGCGTTATGCGTTATGCGTTATCCGTTATGCGTTATGCGTTATGCGTTGTGCGTTATACGTTTGCGTTATGCGTTATGCATTATGCGTTATACGGTATACGTTATGCGTTATACGTTATGCGTTATGCGTTATACGTTATGTATTATGCGTTATGCCTTATGCGTTATGCGATAAGCGTCATGCATCAAGCCTTATGCGTTATGCGATATGCGATATGCGTCATGCATCAAGCCTTATGCGTTATGGGTTATGCGTTAACGTTATGGGTTTTGCGTTATGCGTTATGCGTTATGCGTTATGCGTTATGCGTTATGCGTTATGCGTTATGCGTTATGCGTTATGCGTTTTGCTTTATGCGTTATGCGTTATGCGTTATGCGTTATGCGTTGTGCGTTATACGTTTGCGTTATGCGTTATGCATTATGCGTTATACGGTATACGTTATGCGTTATACGTTATGCGTTATGCGTTATACGTTATGTATTATGCGTTATGCCTTATGCGTTATGCGATAAGCGTCATGCATCAAGCCTTATGCGTTATGCGATATGCGATATGCGTCATGCATCAAGCCTTATGCGTTATGGGTTATGCGTTAACGTTATGGGTTTTGCGTTATGCGTTATGCGTTATGCGTTATGCGTTATGCGTTATGCATAATGCGTTATACGTTATGTATTATGCGTTATGCCTTATGCGTTATGCGATAAGCGTCATGCATCAAGCCTTATGCGTTATGCGATATGTGATATGCGTCATGCATCAAGTCTTATGCGTTATGGGTTATGCGTTAACGTTATGCGTTTTGCGTTATACGTTATGCGTTATGCGTTATGCGTTATGCGTTATGCGTTATGCGTTATGCGTTATGCGTTATGCGTTATGCGTTATGCGTTATGCGTTTTGCTTTATGCGTTATGCGTTATGCGTTATGCGTTATGCGTTATGCGTTATGCGTTATACGGTATGCGTTATGCGTTATGCGTTATGCGTTATGCGTTATGCGTTATGCGTTATGCGTTATGCGTTATGCGTTATGCGTTATGCGTTATGCGTTATGCGTTATACGGTATGCGTTATGCGTTATACGTTATGCGTTATGCGTTATGCGTTATGGATTATGCGTTATGCGTTATGAGTTACACCTTATGCTTTATGCGTTATGCGTTATTGCGTTAGGGGTTATGCGTTATGCGTTATGCGTTATGCGTTATGCGTTATACGGTATGCGTTATGCGTTATGCGTTATGCGTTATGCGTTATGCGTTATGCTTTATGCGTTATACGGTATGCGTTATGCGTTATACGTTATGCGTTATGCGTTATGCGTTATGCGTTATGCGTTATGCGTTATGCGTTATGCGTTATGCGTTATGCGTTATGCGTTTTGCTTTATGCGTTATGCGTTATGCGTTATGCGTTATGCGTTATGCGTTATGCGTTATGCGTTATACGGTATGCGTTATGCGTTATGCGTTATGCGTTATGCGTTATGCGTTATGCGTTATGCGTTATGCGTTATGCGTTATGCGTTATACGGTATGCGTTATGCGTTATACGTTATGCGTTATGCGTTATGCGTTATGGGTTACACCTTATGCTTTATGCGTTATGCGTTACACGTTATACGTTATACGTTATAAGTAAATACGTTATATGTTTAACGTTATACGTTATACGTTATACGTTATACGTTATACGTTATACGTTATACGTTATACGCTATACGTTATACGTTATACGTTATACGTTATACGTTATACGTTATACGTTATACGTTATACGTTATACGTTATACGTTATACGTTATACGTTATACGTTATACGTTATACGTTATACGTTATACGTTATACGTTATACGTTATACGTTATACGTTATACGTTATACGTTATACGTTATACGTTATACGTTATACGTTTAACATTATACGTTATACGTTATACGTTATACGTTATACGTTGTACGTTATACGTTATACGTTATACGTTATACGTTATACGTTATACGTTATACGTTATACGTTATACGTTATACGTTATACGTTATACGTTATACGTTATACGTTATACGTTATACGTTATACGTTATACGTTATACGTTATACGTTATACGTTATACGTTATACGTTATACGTTATACGTTATATGTTTAACGTTATACGTTATACGTTGTACGTTATACGTTATACGTTTAACGTTATACATTATACATTATACGTTATACGTTAAACGTTACACGTTATACGTTATACGTTATAAGTAAATACGTTATACGTTATACGTTATACGTTATACGTTATACGTTATACGTTATACGTTATACGTTATACGTTATAGGTTATACGTTATACGTTATACGTTATACGTTATACGTTATACGTTATATGTTTATCGTTATACGTTATACGTTATACGTTATACGTTATACGTTATACGTTATACGTTATACGTTATACGTTATACGTTATACGTTATACATTATACGTTATACGTTACACGATGTACGTTATACGTTATACATTATACGTTATACGTTATACGTTATACGTTATACGTTATACGTTATACGTTATACGTTATACGTTATACGTTATACGTCATACGTTATACGTTATACGTTATACGTTATACGTTATACGTTATACGTTATACGTTATACGTTATACGTTATACGTTATACGTTATACGTTATACGTTATACGTTATACGTTATACGTTATACGTTATACGTTATACGTTATACGTTAAACGTTATACGTTATACGTTATACGTTATACGTTATACGTTATACGTTATACGTTATACGTTATACGTTATACGTTTAACATTATGCGTTATACGTTATACGTTATACGTTATACGTTGTACGTTATACGTTATACGTTATCTGTTATACGTTATACGTTATACGTTATACGTTATACGTTATACGTTATACGTTATACGTTATACGTTATACGTTATACGTTATACGTTATACGTTATACGTTATACGTTATACGTTATACGTTATACGTTATACGTTATACGTTATACGTTATACGTTATACGTTATACGTTATACGTTATACGTTATACGTTATACGTTATACGTTATACGTTATACGTTATACGTTATACGTTATACGTTATACGTTGTACGTTGTACGTTGTACGTTGTACGTTGTACGTTGTACGTTGTACGTTGTACGTTGTACGTTGTACGTTGTACGTTGTACGTTGTACGTTGTACGTTGTACGTTGTACGTTGTACGTTGTACGTTGTACGTTGTACGTTGTACGTTGTACGTTGTACGTTGTACGTTGTACGTTGTACGTTGTACGTTGTACGTTGTACGTTATACGTTATACGTTACACGTTACACGTTACACGTTACACGTTACACGTTACACGTTACACGTTACACGTTACACGTTACACGTTACACGTTATACGTTATACGTTATACTTTATACGTTATACGTTATACGTTATATGTTTAACGTTAAAAGTTATACGTTATACGTTATACGTTATACGTTGTACGTTATACGTTATACGTTATACGTTATACGTTATACGTTTAACATTATACGTTATACGTTATACGTTATACGTTATACGTTGTACGTTATACGTTATACGTTATACGTTATACGTTGTACGTTATACGTTATACGTTATACGTTATACGTTATACGTTATACGTTATACGTTATACGTTATACGTTATACGTTATGCGTTGTGCGTTATACGTTTGCGTTATGCGTTATGCATTATGCGTTATACGGTATACGTTATGCGTTATACGTTATGCGTTATGCGTTATACGTTATGTATTATGCGTTATGCCTTATGCGTTATGCGATAAGCGTCATGCATCAAGCCTTATGCGTTATGCGATATGCGATATGCGTCATGCATCAAGCCTTATGCGTTATGGGTTATGCGTTAACGTTATGGGTTTTGCGTTATGCGTTATGCGTTATGCGTTATGCGTTATGCGTTATGCGTTATGCGTTATGCGTTATGCGTTATGCGTTTTGCTTTATGCGTTATGCGTTATGCGTTATGCGTTATGCGTTGTGCGTTATACGTTTGCGTTATGCGTTATGCGTTATGCGTTATGCGTTATGCGTTATGCGTTATGCGTTATGCGTTATGCGTTATGCGTTATGCGTTATATGTTATACGTTATACGTTATACGTTATACGTTATACGTTATACGTTATACGTTATACGTTATACGTTATACGTTATACGTTATACGTTATACGTTATACGTCTAAACGTTATACGTTGTACGTTATAGGTTATACGTTTAACATTATACGTTATACGTTATACTTTGTACGTTGTACGTTATACGTTATACGTTATACGTTGTACGTTATACGTTATACGTTATACGTTATACGTTATACGTTAGACGTTACACGTTATACTTTATACGTTATACGTTATACGTTATACGTTATACGTTATACGTTATACGTTATACGTTATACGTTATACGTTATACGTTATACGTTATACGTTATACGTTATACGTTATACGTTATACGTTATACGTTATACGTTATACGTTATACGTTATACGTTATACGTTATACGTTATACGTTATACGTTATACGTTATACGTTATACGTTATACGTTATACGTTATACGTTATACGTTATACGTTATACGTTATACGTTATACGTTATACGTTATACGTTATACGTTATACGTTATACGTTATACGTTATACGTTATACGTTATACGTTATACGTTATACGTTATACGTTATACGTTATACGTTATACGTTATACGTTATACGTTATACGTTATACGTTATACGTTATACGTTATACGTTATACGTTATACGTTATACGTTATACGTTATACGTTATACGTTATACGTTATACGTTATACGTTATACGTTATACGTTATACGTTATACGTTATACGTTATACGTTATACGTTATACGTTATACGTTATACGTTATACGTTATACGTTATACGTTATACGTTATACGTCTAAACGTTATACGTTGTACGTTATAGGTTATACGTTTAACATTATACGTTATACGTTATACTTTGTACGTTGTACGTTATACGTTATACGTTATACGTTGTACGTTATACGTTATACGTTATACGTTATACGTTATACGTTAGACGTTACACGTTGTACGTTATACGTTATACGTTGTACGTTATACGTTATACGTTAGACGTTGCACGTTATACTTTATACGTTATACGTTATACGTTATACGTTATACGTTATACGTTATACGTTATACGTTATACGTTATACGTTATACGTTATACGTTATACGTTATACGTTATACGTTATACGTTATACGTTATACGTTATACGTTATACGTTATACGTTATACGTTATACGTTATACGTTATACGTTATACGTTATACGTTATACGTTATTCGTTATGCGTTATGCGTTATGCGTTATGTGTTATGCATTATGCGTTATGCGTGATCTGACATGCGTTATGCGTTATGCGTTATGCGTTATGCTTTATGCCTTATGGTTTGCGTTATGCGTTATGCGTTATGCGTTATGCGTTATGCGTTATGCGTTATGCGTTATGCTTTATGCGTTATGCGTTATGCGTTATGCGTTATGCGTTATGCGTTATACGGTATGCGTTATGCGTTATGCGTTATGCGTTATGCGTTATGCGTTATGCGTTATGCGTTATGCGTTATGCGTTATGCGTTATACGGTATGCGTTATGCGTTATACGTTATGCGTTATGCGTTATGCGTTATGGGTTATGCGTTATGCGTTATGAGTTACACCTTATGCTTTATGCGTTATGCGTTATTGCGTTAGGGGTTATGCGTTATGCGTTATGCGTTATGCGTTATGCGTTATACGGTATGCGTTATGCGTTATGCGTTATGCGTTATGCGTTATGCGTTATACGGTATGCGTTATGCGTTATACGTTATGCGTTATGCGTTATGCGTTATGCGTTATGGGTTATGCGTTATACGTTATGGTTATGCGTTTTGCGTTATGAGTTACACGTTATGCTTTATGCGATATACGTTATTGCGTTAGGGGTTATGCGTTATGCGTTATGCTTTATGCGTTATACGTTATGCGTTATGCGATATGCGTTATGGGTTATGCTTCATGCGTTATGCGTTATGCGTTATGCGTTATGCGTTATGCGTTATGCGTTATGCGTTATGCGTTATGCGTTATGCGTTATGCGTTATGCGTTATGCGTTATGCGTTGTGCGTTATACGTTTGCGTTATGCGTTATGCATTATGCGTTATACGGTATACGTTATGCGTTATGCGTTTTGCGTTATGAGTTACACGTTATGCTTTATGCGATATACGTTATTGCGTTAGAGGTTATGCGTTATACTTTATGCGTTATACGTTATGCGTTATGCGATATGCGTTATGGGTTATGCTTCATGCGTTATGCGTTATGCGTTATGCGTTATGCGTTATGCGTTATGCGTTATGCGTTGTGCGTTATACGTTTGCGTTATGCGTTATGCGTTATGCGTTATACGGTATACGTTATGCGTTATACGTTATGCGTTATGCGTTATACGTTATGTATTATGCGTTATGCCTTATGCGTTATGCGATAAGCGTCATGCATCAAGCCTTATGCGTTATGCGATATGCGATATGCGTCATGCATCAAGCCTTATGCGTTATGGGTTATGCGTTAACGTTATGGGTTTTGCGTTATGCGTTATGCGTTATGCGTTATGCGTTATGCGTTATGCGTTATGCGTTATGCGTTATGCGTTATGCGTTTTGCTTTATGCGTTATGCGTTATGCGTTATGCGTTATGCGTTGTGCGTTATACGTTTGCGTTATGCGTTATGCATTATGCGTTATACGGTATACGTTATGCGTTATACGTTATGCGTTATGCGTTATACGTTATGTATTATGCGTTATGCCTTATGCGTTATGCGATAAGCGTCATGCATCAAGCCTTATGCGTTATGCGATATGCGATATGCGTCATGCATCAAGCCTTATGCGTTATGGGTTATGCGTTAACGTTATGGGTTTTGCGTTATGCGTTATGCGTTATGCGTTATGCGTTATGCGTTATGCGTTATGCGTTATGCATAATGCGTTATACGTTATGTATTATGCGTTATGCCTTATGCGTTATGCGATAAGCGTCATGCATCAAGCCTTATGCGTTATGCGATATGCGATATGCGTCATGCATCAAGTCTTATGCGTTATGGGTTATGCGTTAACGTTATGGGTTTTGCGTTATGCGTTATGCGTTATACGTTATGCGTTATGCGATATGCGTTATGGGTTATGCTTCATGCGTTATGCGTTATGCGTTATGCGTTATGCGTTATGCGTTATCCGTTATGCGTTATGCGTTATGCGTTGTGCGTTATACGTTTGCGTTATGCGTTATGCATTATGCGTTATACGGTATACGTTATGCGTTATACGTTATGCGTTATGCGTTATACGTTATGTATTATGCGTTATGCCTTATGCGTTATGCGATAAGCGTCATGCATCAAGCCTTATGCGTTATGCGATATGCGATATGCGTCATGCATCAAGCCTTATGCGTTATGGGTTATGCGTTAACGTTATGGGTTTTGCGTTATGCGTTATGCGTTATGCGTTATGCGTTATGCGTTATGCGTTATGCGTTATGCGTTATGCGTTTTGCTTTATGCGTTATGCGTTATGCGTTATGCGTTATGCGTTGTGCGTTATACGTTTGCGTTATGCGTTATGCATTATGCGTTATACGGTATACGTTATGCGTTATACGTTATGCGTTATGCGTTATACGTTATGTATTATGCGTTATGCCTTATGCGTTATGCGATAAGCGTCATGCATCAAGCCTTATGCGTTATGCGATATGCGATATGCGTCATGCATCAAGCCTTATGCGTTATGGGTTATGCGTTAACGTTATGCGTTTTGCGTTATGCGTTATGCGTTATGCGTTATGCGTTATGCGTTATGCATAATGCGTTATACGTTATGTATTATGCGTTATGCCTTATGCGTTATGCGATAAGCGTCATGCATCAAGCCTTATGCGTTATGCGATATGTGATATGCGTCATGCATCAAGTCTTATGCGTTATGGGTTATGCGTTAACGTTATGCGTTTTGCGTTATACGTTATGCGTTATGCGTTATGCGTTATGCGTTATGCGTTATGCGTTATGCGTTATGCGTTATGCGTTATGCGTTATGCGTTATGCGTTTTGCTTTATGCGTTATGCGTTATGCGTTATGCGTTATGCGTTATGCGTTATGCGTTATACGGTATGCGTTATGCGTTATGCGTTATGCGTTATGCGTTATGCGTTATGCGTTATGCGTTATGCGTTATGCGTTATGCGTTATGCGTTATGCGTTATGCGTTATACGGTATGCGTTATGCGTTATACGTTATGCGTTATGCGTTATGCGTTATGGATTATGCGTTATGCGTTATGAGTTACACGTTATGCTTTATGCGTTATGCGTTATTGCGTTAGGGGTTATGCGTTATGCGTTATGCGTTATGCGTTATGCGTTATACGGTATGCGTTATGCGTTATGCGTTATGCGTTATGCGTTATGCGTTATGCTTTATGCGTTATACGGTATGCGTTATGCGTTATACGTTATGCGTTATGCGTTATGCGTTATGCGTTATGCGTTATGCGTTATGCGTTATGCGTTATGCGTTATGCGTTATGCGTTTTGCTTTATGCGTTATGCGTTATGCGTTATGCGTTATGCGTTATGCGTTATGCGTTATGCGTTATACGGTATGCGTTATGCGTTATGCGTTATGCGTTATGCGTTATGCGTTATGCGTTATGCGTTATGCGTTATGCGTTATGCGTTATGCGTTATACGGTATGCGTTATGCGTTATACGTTATGCGTTATGCGTTATGCGTTATGGGTTACACCTTATGCGTTATGCGTTATGCGTTATGCGTTATACGTTATACGTTATAAGTAAATACGTTATATGTTTAACGTTATACGTTATACGTTATACGTTATACGTTATACGTTATACGTTATACGTTATACGCTATACGTTATACGTTATACGTTATACGTTATACGTTATACGTTATACGTTATACGTTATACGTTATACGTTATACGTTATACGTTATACGTTATACGTTATACGTTATACGTTATACGTTATACGTTATACGTTATACGTTATACGTTATACGTTATACGTTATACGTTATACGTTATACGTTATACGTTATACGTTTAACATTATACGTTATACGTTATACGTTATACGTTATACGTTGTACGTTATACGTTATACGTTATACGTTATACGTTATACGTTATACGTTATACGTTATACGTTATACGTTATACGTTATACGTTATACGTTATACGTTATACGTTATACGTTATACGTTATACGTTATACGTTATACGTTATACGTTATACGTTATACGTTATACGTTATACGTTATACGTTATACGTTATATGTTTAACGTTATACGTTATACGTTGTACGTTATACGTTATACGTTTAACGTTATACATTATACATTATACGTTATACGTTAAACGTTACACGTTATACGTTATACGTTATAAGTAAATACGTTATACGTTATACGTTATACGTTATACGTTATACGTTATACGTTATACGTTATACGTTATACGTTATACGTTATAGGTTATACGTTATACGTTATACGTTATACGTTATACGTTATACGTTATATGTTTATCGTTATACGTTATACGTTATACGTTATACGTTATACGTTATACGTTATACGTTATACGTTATACGTTATACGTTATACGTTATACATTATACGTTATACGTTACACGATGTACGTTATACGTTATACATTATACGTTATACGTTATACGTTATACGTTATACGTTATACGTTATACGTTATACGTTATACGTTATACGTTATACGTCATACGTTATACGTTATACGTTATACGTTATACGTTATACGTTATACGTTATACGTTATTTACGTTATACGTTATACGTTATACGTTATACGTTATACGTTATACGTTATACGTTATACGTTATACGTTATACGTTATACGTTATACGTTATACGTTATACGTTATACGTTATACGTTATACGTTATACGTTATACGTTATACGTTATACGTTATACGTTATACGTTATACGTTATACGTTATACGTTTACGTTATACGTTATACGTTATACGTTATACGTTATACGTTATACGTTATACGTTATACGTTATCGTTATACGTTATACGTTATACGTTATACGTTATACGTTATACGTTATACGTTATACGTTATACGTTATACGTTATACGTTATACGTTATACGTTATACGTTATACGTTATACGTTATACGTTATACGTTATACGTTATACGTTATACGTTATACGTTATACGTTATACGTTATACGTTATACGTTATACGTTATACGTTATACGTTATACGTTATACGTTATACGTTATACGTTATACGTTATACGTTATACGTTATACGTCTAAACGTTATACGTTGTACGTTATAGGTTATACGTTTAACATTATACGTTATACGTTATACTTTGTACGTTGTACGTTATACGTTATACGTTATACGTTGTACGTTATACGTTATACGTTATACGTTATACGTTATACGTTAGACGTTACACGTTGTACGTTATACGTTATACGTTGTACGTTATACGTTATACGTTAGACGTTGCACGTTATACTTTATACGTTATACGTTATACGTTATACGTTATACGTTATACGTTATACGTTATACGTTATACGTTATACGTTATACGTTATACGTTATACGTTATACGTTATACGTTATACGTTATACGTTATACGTTATACGTTATACGTTATACGTTATACGTTATACGTTATACGTTATACGTTATACGTTATACGTTATACGTTATACGTTATACGTTATACGTTATACGTTATACGTTATACGTTATACGTTATACGTTATACGTTACACGTTACACGTTACACGTTACACGTTACACGTTACACGTTACACGTTACACGTTACACGTTACACGTTACACGTTACACGTTACACGTTACACGTTACACGTTACACGTTATACGTTATACGTTATACGTTATACGTTATACGTTATATGTTTAACGTTAAAAGTTATACGTTATACGTTATACGTTATACGTTGTACGTTATACGTTATACGTTCTACGTTATACGTTATACGTTTAACATTATACGTTATACGTTATACGTTATACGTTATACGTTATACGTTATACGTTATACGTTATACGTTATACGTTATACGTTATACGTTATACGTTATACGTTATACGTTATACGTTATACGTTATACGTTATACGTTATACGTTATACGTTATACGTTATACGTTATACGTTATACGTTATACGTTATACGTTATACGTTATACGTTATACGTTATACGTTATACGTTTATACGTTATACGTTATACGTTATACGTTATACGTTATACGTTATACGTTATACGTTATACGTTATACGTTATACGTTATACGTTATACGTTATACGTTATACGTTATACGTTATACGTTACACGTTATACGTTATACGTTATACGTTATACGTTATACGTTATACGTTATACGTTATACGTTATACGTTATACGTTATACGTTATACGTTATACGTTATACGTTATACGTTATACGTTATACGTTATACGTTATACGTTATACGTTATACGTTATACGTTATACGTTATACGTTATACGTTATACGTTATACGTTACACGATGTACGTTATACGTTATACGTTATACGTTGTACGTTATACGTTATACGTTATACGTTATACGTTATACGTTAGTACGTTATACGTTATACGTTATACGTTATACGTTATACGTTATACGTTATACGTTATACGTTATACGTTATACGTTATACGTTATACGTTATACGTTATACGTTATACGTTATACGTTATACGTTATACGTTATACGTTATACGTTATACGTTATACGTTATACGTTATACGTTATACGTTATACGTTATACGTTATACGTTATACGTTATACGTTATACGTTATACGTTATACGTTATACGTTATACGTTATACGTTATACGTTATACGTTATACGTTATACGTTATACGTTATACGTTATACGTTATACGTTATACGTTATACGTTATACGTTATACGTTATACGTTATACGTTATACGTTATACGTTGTACGTTGTACGTTGTACGTTGTACGTTGTACGTTGTACGTTGTACGTTGTACGTTGTACGTTGTACGTTGTACGTTGTACGTTGTACGTTGTACGTTGTACGTTGTACGTTGTACGTTGTACGTTGTACGTTGTACGTTGTACGTTGTACGTTGTACGTTGTACGTTGTACGTTGTACGTTGTACGTTGTACGTTGTACGTTGTACGTTGTACGTTGTACGTTGTACGTTGTACGTTATACGTTATACGTTATACGTTACACGTTACACGTTACACGTTACACGTTACACGTTACACGTTACACGTTACACGTTACACGTTACACGTTACACGTTATACGTTATACGTTATACTTTATACGTTATACGTTATACGTTATATGTTTAACGTTAAAAGTTATACGTTATACGTTATACGTTATACGTTGTACGTTATACGTTATACGTTATACGTTATACGTTATACGTTTAACATTATACGTTATACGTTATACGTTATACGTTATACGTTGTACGTTATACGTTATACGTTATACGTTATACGTTGTACGTTATACGTTATACGTTATACGTTATACGTTATACGTTATACGTTATACGTTATACGTTATACGTTATACGTTATACGTTATACGTTATACGTTATACGTTATACGTTATACGTTATACGTTATACGTTATACGTTATACGTTATACGTTATACGTTATACGTTATACGTTATACGTTATACGTTATACGTTATACGTTATACGTTATACGTTATACGTTATACGTTATACGTTATATGTTTAACGTTATACGTTATACGTTGTACGTTATACATTATACATTATACGTTATACGTTATACGTTATACGTTATACGTTATACGTTATACGTTATACGTTATACGTTATACGTTATACGTTATACGTTATACGTTATACGTTATACGTTATACGTTATACGTTATACGTTATACGTTATACGTTATACGTTATACGTTATACGTTATACGTTATACGTTATACGTTATACGTTATACGTTATACGTTATACGTTATACGTTATACGTTATACGTTATACGTTATACGTTATACGTTATACGTTATACGTTATACGTTATACGTTATACGTTATACGTTATACGTTATACGTTATACGTTGTACGTTATACGTTATACGTTATACGTTATACGTTATACGTTATACGTTATACGTTATACGTTATACGTTATACGTTATACGTTATACGTTATACGTTATACGTTATACGTTATACGTTATACGTTATACGTTATACGTTAGACGTTACACGTTGTACGTTATACGTTATACGTTATACGTTAGACGTTACACGTTGTACGTTATACGTTATACTTTATACGTTATACGTTATACGTTATACGTTATACGTTATACGTTATACGTTATACGTTATACGTTATACGTTATACGTTATACGTTATACGTTATACGTTATACGTTATACGTTATACGTTATACGTTATACGTTATACGTTATACGTTATACGTTATACGTTATACGTTATACGTTATACGTTATACGTTATACTTATACGTTATACGTTATACGTTATACGTTATACGTTATACGTTATACGTTATACGTTATACGTTATACGTTATACGTTATACGTTATACGTTATACGTTATACGTTATACGTTATACGTTATACGTTATACGTTATACGTTATACGTTATACGTTATACGTTATACGTTATACGTTATACGTTATACGTTATACGTTATACGTTATACGTTATACGTTATACGTTATACGTTATACGTTATACGTTATACGTTATACGTTATACGTTATACGTTATACGTTATACGTTATACGTTATACGTTATACGTTATACGTTATACGTTATACGTTATACGTTATACGTTATACGTTATACGTTATACGTTATACGTTATACGTTATACGTTATACGTTATACGTTATACGTTATACGTTATACGTTATACGTTATACGTTATACGTTATACGTTATACGTTATACGTTATACGTTATACGTTAGACGTTACACGTTGTACGTTATACGTTATACGTTATACGTTATACGTTATACGTTATACGTTATAGGTTATACGTTATACGTTATACGTTATACGTTATACGTTATATGTTTATCGTTATACGTTATACGTTATACGTTATACGTTATACGTTATACGTTATACGTTATACGTTATACGTTATACGTTATACGTTATACATTATACGTTATACGTTACACGATGTACGTTATACGTTATACATTATACGTTATACGTTATACGTTATAAGTAAATACGTTATACGTTATACGTTATACGTTATACGTTATACGTTATACGTTATACGTTATACGTTATAGGTTATACGTTATACGTTATACGTTATACGTTATACGTTATACGTTATACGTTATACGTTATACGTTATACGTTATACGTTATACGTTATACGTTATACGTTATACGTTATACGTTATACGTTATACGTTATATGTTTAACGTTAAAAGTTATACGTTATACGTTATACGTTATACGTTGTACGTTATACGTTATACGTTATACGTTATACGTTATACGTTATACGTTATACGTTATACGTTATACGTTATACGTTATACGTTATACATTATACGTTATACGTTACACGATGTACGTTATACGTTATACGTTATACGTTGTACGTTATACGTTATACGTTATACGTTATACGTTATACGTTATACGTTATACGTTATACGTTATACGTTATACGTTATACGTTATACGTTATACGTTATACGTTATACGTTATACGTTATACGTTATACGTTATACGTTATACGTTATACGTTATACGTTATACGTTATACGTTATACGTTATACGTTATACGTTATACGTTATACGTTATACGTTATACGTTATACGTTATACGTTATACGTTATACGTTATACGTTATACGTTATACGTTATACGTTATACGTTATACGTTATACGTTATACGTTATACGTTATACGTTATACGTTATACGTTATACGTTATACGTTATACGTTATACGTTATACGTTATACGTTATACGTTATACGTTATACGTTATACGTTATACGTTATACGTTATACGTTATACGTTATACGTTATACGTTATACGTTATACGTTATACGTTATACGTTATACGTTATACGTTATACGTTATACGTTATACGTTATACGTTATACGTTATACGTTATACGTTATACGTTATACGTTATACGTTATACGTTATACGTTATACGTTATACGTTATACGTTATACGTTATACGTTATACGTTATACGTTATACGTTATACGTTATACGTTATACGTTATACGTTATACGTTATACGTTATACGTTATACGTTATACGTTATACGTTAGACGTTACACGTTACACGTTACACGTTACACGTTACACGTTACACGTTACACGTTACACGTTACACGTTACACGTTACACGTTACACGTTACACGTTACACGTTACACGTTATACGTTATACGTTATACGTTATACGTTATACGTTATACGTTTAACGTTAAAAGTTATACGTTATACGTTATACGTTATACGTTATACGTTATACGTTATACGTTATACGTTATACGTTATACGTTATACGTTATACGTTATACGTTATACGTTATACGTTATACGTTATACGTTATACGTTATACGTTATACGTTATACGTTATACGTTATACGTTATACGTTATACGTTATACGTTATACGTTATACGTTATACGTTATACGTTATACGTTATACGTTATACGTTATACGTTATACGTTATACGTTATACGTTATACGTTATACGTTATACGTTATACGTTATACGTTATACGTTATACGTTATACGTTATACGTTATACGTTATACGTTAGACGTTACACGTTACACGTTACACGTTACACGTTACACGTTACACGTTACACGTTACACGTTACACGTTACACGTTACACGTTACACGTTACACGTTATACGTTATACGTTATACGTTATACGTTATACGTTATATGTTTAACGTTAAAAGTTATACGTTATACGTTATACGTTATACGTTGTACGTTATACGTTATACGTTATACGTTATACGTTATACGTTTAACATTATACGTTATACGTTATACGTTATACGTTATACGTTATACGTTATACGTTATACGTTATACGTTATACGTTATACGTTATACGTTATACGTTATACGTTATACGTTATACGTTATACGTTATACGTTATACGTTATACGTTATACGTTATACGTTATACGTTATACGTTATACGTTATACGTTATACGTTATACGTTATACGTTATACGTTATACGTTATACGTTATACGTTATACGTTATACGTTATACGTTATACGTTATACGTTATACGTTATACGTTATACGTTATACGTTATACGTTATACGTTATACGTTATACGTTATACGTTATACGTTATACGTTAT